>CM065377.1:17794182-17914182 GCA_033060915.1 Euryodendron excelsum
CAAAGAAGTAGCCAAAATAGACCCACACGGTAGGGGGCCAAGCAAAAATATGGTTGAGCATTTATAATTTGTTAAAAAGGTCCAATCATGCCTTTTCTGCTAAAACCCATGGGAAGTCGTGACAAATAACATATAATGGTTTTTGGGAAATTACAAATTTGCAAACTAGACCCCCATGCATGGCCTATGAATCATAATGGAGCTGGGCCCTGGGATGTGAACTCCAGCTGTGTATCCCAGGCTAGAAATCAGATGTTTTCTGCAACAGCTTTAGTAAGAATGGGGTCCCTGTCATCTGAAAATTTAGTAACGGGCTCCTCGAAATTTTCTGCACCTAGTATCATACATGGCATAGAACAGCCCTTTCTGGGTACTTACAGACAATCATATTTTCCTTGGAAGGTCAGGAATTTTCTTTCTGCAAGGAAAATTTAACCACCCCTTGTATTTCTTCTTGTGAATATCATGACAGATGAGAGTCCTTTGATGCTGATGCTTTGCAAATCCTATACTTAAGAGCAACAGTGACTTTTACCAAAACATCATACAACTATTTGAATAGTGAATAACTGTATATTATTTCAATAAAAAAAAACCCACTTTTGCTCTCTCAATAGAGCTCCAAAGGGGTGTAAAAAAAACTCAGTTTAGAATCTTTTGCTTGTCACTTGACTTCAGAAGTGATGATGAAATTTACCTTAAAAAGAAATGAACAACGAAGAAATGGAAAAAAGAAAAACCCCGAAGAATTTAAAAAAGCGCACACAGATGAAAACAAATGCATGGGATAAAATTGACAAGAAACATATAAATATCAACTATCAATTCAATGCCTTCACCGAAACTTCTTTATGTCAATGTCAAAAGAGAGGGAATGACCCATAAAACTGAGGTACCAAGCCTCCCACCCCTATCACCATGTGTTTTTCTCCTCTTCTCATTTCGGTCTGTATCGTTTAGTTTATAAGTAAGATATTTGACATCAACTAGTCGGAGATACATCATAATGTAAAAGATAAAGTAAAAATAATGTGACACTTCAATAGTATTAAATAATTTTTCCCTCTATATTTGTTCATTTGTCAATAGGGAAAATCAAATAAAGTAATAAACTAAGAAAGTAAGGGGAGAAGTACACTTATATGCTTCCTATGGCCCCCAAACTTCCTATATCTATGGGCAAATAAGTGAAAAAATAGCAAATTAAGTTCTCTCTCATCACTTCCAAAAGAATCCCAACAACCGTACCATCTAGTATAGTAGTATGTGCATATGAAATCACGAGGTAGGGCCCAACAAAGTACTTAGGGTTAGGTGATCAAACTAGTTTTCATGCCAAAATATGAGATCTTAACTTTGATCATTCCTAACGTTTCTTTATGATCAACCATCATTTATATAATGCATAAAGTTTATATAATTCGTACAGAGACAGTGCCCCTTAAACAAGTTTATAGAAGGCTGAAGTAAAAAAATCCCAACAACCGTCTCTTCAAGCATTTGCATATGAAATCAAAAGGTTGGGGCCCAAGTAGATACCTACAACCAAAAACAGCTAAAGGTCATTTTTAATTTTTCAGTTGTTGGTAAGGCATCTATGGGGGGCCTTCCATACGTAACATGGTTATGTTCCTAGACCATGTGGACCAAATCATTGGCTTCAATTGAATCCAAATTGGTCACTGTTTTCATAATAATGCAACCTAGGCTACAATAAGAGACCCAATACTCCCTAGAGCAATGCTCTATTGGCAATTTTGTTTATTTATTTATTTACTTTTTTTCCCCTTCAAGAATCTTGACCTAGTTAACCATTTATTTTGTTTATGTAATTTTCTTCATTATTCTTGTTGGAAGATGACCCAACTCAACTTTTCTATGTCTTCCACACAAAAAAAAAAAACAAAAAAAAAACACACTATTGTCATGCTCAAATCATACCATGTAGCACAAGAGAAAAAATCCCAAATAATGGTACGTACTAGCTCATACCAGCATTAGTGGCTTGTGGAAACACTCATGCACCTAATGCTCTACTTCAGCTAGGGTTCTACCATTGCTTGTCAACCGCACATGATTCTAGCATTGTTCAGTTTTAAAAAAGCATTTTTATATGTGAATTTACAAAAATATCCTTTATTTTTTTTAATAAATTTTTGCATTTAAATCCATGAAGTTAAAGAAGAGTAATATGAGAAAGTCATGATTGATTTTAAGTTTTTCAAATTAAGAGGGATATCAATAATGAAAACTAAGGCATAAAATGGGACAAGGAAGCATTATTTTCTTAAAATATGGCTATTGTTAAAGAATTTATATTGCTGAGTATTGCCTTGTATTGATGAGGCAATAGTATCTCTTGCCTCCTATATTACTATTGAAAAAAAAAAAAAAAAAAGGGCTGACCGTTGAAGGGATTTACTCCATAGATCAACCCGAAAAAAATTCTCCTTGGTTGGCATCGCACGCATTTGCCCCTCAACACATGCAACTGACATGAAAACAGTAAACATGATGAGAGAAAGGACTGTAAATAAAATGAAAAAAATAGGTATAAATTTAATAATTTTTGAAAAATCAAAAGTTTTAATTGGCATAATTAGTTGCCCACCTTACTAATGAGATGTACTAGTACGTGCACACGCTTGGATTAGATATATTATTACATCTATGCATGCTTAGACACTTAGATCTTAAAAAGCACAATATTGCATGCATGCATCTAAGTTGTTAACATATAGTTTATAAGCCTGATCGATCAACTGTAAATACATTGTTGGACCATTGTGCAAATGATGCGCTGTTAAGGTGCAATTGCAGAATCCTATGCTCTCTCTCTCTCTTTTCTTTTCTATTCTCTATTTTTTTTTTACTATTCCATCGAGTCTGTGAGAGTTCATACGAATATGAATGATAGACCGTCACAATGGGGAGGAATCAAACTTATAGGACGAGAGGGGATTCAAACCCCGATACCATGGTTCGTAGTTACGTGCTCTAATCTTTTGAATTACAAGCTCCACCTCGTCTACATTGGATTGAACCCCGATATCATGATTTGTAACCACTTGCTCTAATCCTGTGTTACAAGTCCCACCTCATCTCCACTTAATCGAACCCCAACACCGTGGTTTGTAACCACATGCTTTAATCCTTCGAGTTAGAGGCCTCACCTTGTTTCTAGATCTGGATGCGGTCTCTAATCACTTAATCTAACCCCGACGTCGTAGTTTGTAGCCAAATGCTTTAATCCTTTAAGCTAGAGGGCCCTACCCGGTCGCCACGGAATTTGAATGCAGTGCACACAAATTGTGTAAACTTTATGCATGAAAACACAAATTGTGTAAACTTTATGCATGGAAACACCAGCCGACCACGTGGCCACACAAGATTTTTATCTTCCATTTTCGAGCAAACTCAGCATTTGATTACTGTTTAACACAAATATAGACCTCCAAAATACTCCCAAAGTCCCTTACATAAAGAGGCGGATTCAAGATTTGTTGAGGGGCTAAGGTAAAAAAATTTAAATTTTATAAGAACTTAGCTAATTTTGTTAAAAATTTATGAGGATCAATACCTATATGCAAAAGTTAAATTTTTTTAAATTTTTTTTGTTTTTTTGGTTATCTTTACCTAAAATAAAGTGAAAAATATAAAAAAAACTTACAAAATTTAATTTTTTTACTTGTAAATTTAAAAAAAATCTTGACAAAAAAATTACACCAAACGCCCTTTCGCTTCTTAGTTTCTGTATGGAAGGAGAGAGAGAGAGAGAGAGAGAGAGAGATCATAGGATGACTTTATTATAGGGTTTACAAGAACAATAGGGATAAAAGATCTCCGAATAATTTCATTAATGGCCAAACCAAATCCATTAACGAGGAAATAGCACTCCTCTTTTTTTATAGAGGTAAAAAGAGAAGGCCCAAATTCCCAATACAGACGTAGATAACAATACATATAGCAATAAAATAAAACAAAAAGGGGTAAAATCTATACAATCACTTTAGAACCCCTCTATCACCATGGATTTACCTTGAAGAAACTGGGTTCAGAGCTCTAGCAAAGCCATTGATTGCACCGTAACTCTTTGAGCTAAAACCCAAGCACCCAAACAACCCTTGCCTGTACGGCAAGAACGTCTTCTTCCTCATCTCCTCCGCCTGCGCCCTATTCGCCTTGTAATGCAACTCGTGCGGCGACGGAGGCACCCTCCGCTTCCCCACTCCGTTCGACGGCTTTCCGCCCGCCGCTTTCTTGTTAGCTTCTTTTCCACTCTGCTTCGCCTTCTTAGTCTCGACGTTACTACCGTCAGACTCCGCCTTCGCCGTTGACATTGCTGTTTTGCCTTTTGATGAAGCAATCGAGTCAGTCGCCGGCTGTGTCGAAGTCGAAGTCGAAGTCGAAGTCGAAAGCTTCCTATCTTTAACCGGTGAGAATGAAATGGAGCTCCAGAACTTGTGACCGTTGTTCCTTCCTTCACTTTTACTCCTGTAGAGAAATTCCTTCAAGAACACCCACCCCTTCGAGCTCCGGTTCACCGACGACGACCTCGAGGACGAAGCCGACATCGACGGCGTCGTTTCACTAGACGCAGCCTCGTTCTGTTTGCTCTCGAGTGCTTCAGTATCAAGACTACTCTGCATTTGCTCAGTCTTCTGATCTTCTTCGTCACTTTCGTGCCACTGAAACGAAGAGGTTCTCAACGGGGACATGGATCTGGTTCTTCGGCGCAGAGATCTGTCCCGCCATTTCACGTCTCGTCCTCTTGGAAACTTCTCAACTTCGTCCATCGCATTCTCGCAATCGCATTCGGTTTCGTCCAGATCCAGCAGCGGCGCGAGTAGCTGAGGCCGCTGGAGGTGCGTCGAGAGCTTCATCGGCCGAATCTTGCCGTTCAGGAACAGCTCGTCCGCCGAACTCATCGATCCGGCCGACACCGAACCTATCGTCCCAAGCCTATCCGAAAACTCGAACTCGAACGAGCCCGACACCGACGCCTCAGACACAGTAGCCGTGGAATTTGCAGACGACGAACACAGCACGAAGTGCATTGGACTCGCCGGAGCGCTGTAATAGAATCCTCCTCCGCCGCCGCCACGGCCGGGACTCGATGGAGCGCTGACGTAAGGAGTGGAGCAAGTGCTGTCGATGTCGTCGGAGTACAAGTTGGGTTCGTGAACGACGGTGGTTTCGCCATTGTTATGGTTTTGAAGGTCTAGTGCGGAGCACGTGGACGCTTTGCCGCCATTGGTGGTAGTGGCGGTGGTGTTGTGAGTAGTTTCAAGCTCTTCTTCCATGTGGAGAGAGAGAGAGAGAGCGAGAGAGAGAGAGAGAGTACGCTGTCTGTGATAGATGACGGAGTGGGAGGCTGTGATGTTGATGCAGAGAAATAGATGGAGACGGGGCTTACGTTAAAAATGACCCTTGAATTTCTACATTTATATCCTCAATTGCCACTATTACTGTCTTTTCATTATCCGTAACCTGGTGACGTTGATTAATCTATAACCACAATTGCTCCAATGCCCCTATAGTTTTTGCATAATACTCCAAGTTTCCAACAACTTGCGAATCTGTCACCCAAATGTCCCTGTTGGTAATTTTTTTTCTTTCTTCTTCTTTTCTATCTTCTCTTTTCATAATCAGCACCATTACCTAGACTTCAAATCATCTATCTCTCTTTGCCTCTCCCTTATCTTGTGTTTAAAATCTAGAGTTATCAAGAAATAAAAATAAAGAAAAAAAAAGTGAGAAAAAAATAAAATAAAAATATTTTTGTTCTCTTTTATTTTTTTTGTTTTTTTCTTGATAAATTCGAATTTTAAACACAACATTAGTGTACTTCTTCTTTTTCTCTTTTCAGTTTTTTCGTTAGGCATGTTCAGCATAATTAGATTTGCTTTCAATGTTTGGTATTATGATTTTCATTTTGATGTGCCAGGGCTATAAGGAACCAGCATTATGCTCTATCACAAAACTAAGCAACCATGTCGGAAAAAAGTGCACCAATGAGTATGCTTCAAAAAGTATTAAGGGTGTTCAGATTTACTCATACCTTATTAAGCATAAGGGAAGTCCATTAATAATGACTTATTGACCAAGGGAGGCATATTAAGCATGAGGGAAGTCCATTAATAATGACGTATTGACCAAAGGTTTCTCCCATGTAGGCTAGAGGAATTCCAACTGACTAGTGTACGTAACAATATGCCAAGTTGTCACATTTTAGAACTGTATTATTAATTTACTTCTAGTCACATTTTAGAACTGTATTATTAATTTACTTCTATAACTTGATCTGCAAAATATATTCAAATATAAAATTAAAAACATATATACATGACAAAACAATGTGCTATCATTTATACGAGACAATAAGAATTTCTATAGCCAAGGTTGGAGGAAATTTTTATACTAATTTGGTGTCTAATTCAAGCCCAAAATAAATGAGTAAATCTGTAGATTTTCTTTTTACATATCTATCTCAGTACTTCATGGTCCTTCTAAATCGTACCTAGCAAGTAAAGGTGGTTGTGTATACCATGCTTTTTTTTTTGTATCATTGCAGATTTTGAAAGTGACATGAGATTAAAGTTTAATTAGACAGAACTCCACCCAACTTGGGAATTTGGGACAAAAGGATTCAGATCCATGTAACAACATTGAATAGCCTCCACGCTAGTAATTTCATGGACCCCATTATGTTAATTTATTTATATTTAACCTTTTGACCCAATAAGGTACACTTAAAATAATATGCATATAATCAAGTGAATTAATTCAGTTGGTCTAGACGCTTGGTATTCTTTTAAGAAGTCAAAAGTTCGACTCCTGTTAAGTACAATAATTAGTCATAAAGATAAATATTATAGTCTGGACATGAATGGTCTGTCGTTGATCAAATCGGAGAGAGAATTGGTCAAAATTTTACACAAGCTAACTTAAATACGCTTCACCGTTGAACTCTAAAAAAAAAAACAAATTTAACAATAATAATATGCATATGGCACACCAAAATAGAAATATATATAAATATACATATGTATGTGTGTGTTGGTGTGAGAAAGAATAATATGGTCCATTCTCCCAAAAAGCCTTGGCCTAGTTGAAATTAGGAGCTTAGTAATAGACTCAAGGGGCAAATTGGGACACTGAATTCTTAAATGTTTATATTAATCTATCTATGTATGTAATAACATGAAAAGAATTAAAAAAGAAAAAAGGTGGGGGGTAACATTGATACAAGAGTAGGGATCGAGCTGGGAAAATGGGAAAGTACAATGGACCCTAAATTGCAAATCATAAAGGGATGCACGTTCCCCTCCGTTTTGCTCCTCTGTGATGTCATCCCACCATTCCTTTCCTGCACTCTTCTCGATGTCACGTGCCCCATTCTCGATCCAGTGTAACGCTCTGCTTTCATCTTTACTTTATGCAAGTGATCGTAGCCGTTGATAATCCCGAGATCCGCGCACTACTTTTAGTCAAACAAGAAGCACCATCCCATTGTTAGAAATCTAAGGGGCACTCACAACTCAGCTGTAAAGTGTTTAAGCTCTCCCCTTAGGATGCTGCTGACTTTTGGGCAGCTGATACGAGGCTTAGTTAATAATTAATCATTGAAACATTAAAACCTGACAAAGTTTTTGATAATTTTAATTTAATCCGAATAAAGTTTTAAGATAATAGCCTGTTCTCGTCACAGAATACAGAGCCCCTTCCCAGTTTTTCCTGTGCCCCAAGAAAGGGAAATAGTGGTAACCATACAAGCCTGTTACAGATAAAATGTCACCGGCCAAGCTTTTTGCACGTCCCGTCTCACTCCATCTTCCTTTTTTTTTTTTTTTTTAATTAATTACACCCTGTATTTTTATATTTTACATTAAATTTTACTTTAGAGTTTTTACTTTTTAATTGTGATAATTAAGCTTTCACATTTTTAATTATTATAATATTAACATTTTGTTTAAAAAATTAACAAAAAAATCACATGTGATAACAACATGTCATTTTTTAAGTAACAAATATGTAAAATCTAACTCTTCTATTTAAAGACTCACATATATTGCACGTGAGTTGAATGTAAGAGTTTTTGTATGAAACCTAATTCCATTATATATGTCATAAAGTTAATTACACTCATGATTTTAGTTTAATTTGTGATAGATTATTAAGAAGAAGTATGATTTTACATATTTTTCCTTAAAAAGGTAATGTACCTGTCATATGTGAATTTTTTAAACAGAAGTTAGCATAAGATTGACATTGCAACAAATTAAAAATGTAATGGTTTAATTGTTAAAATTCTAAAGTGAAATTTGGTGCAAAGGTAGAAAGCGTAATTAACCCTCTTTTTTTGGTTAGGTGTTCAAGTCTTTCACCGATTATTTTCTTAAGCTCATATAGGGCCGGTGCCTATGTAAACTTTATGCATTGTATGAACAATAGCTAACTGCAAAGAATGCGTGAAGAGATCAAACTTGTGATAGCTTAGCATGAGAATCAGCTACTCCTAAATTGATCAGGTTGATGCTATAATTTAGAAAAAAATATTCATTGTTTCTGGAGCACTATATTATCATTGCTCTACCACTCATATGGTGGTTGAGTCTCCCTACTAGGTAGGGTCAAATATTCTACCTAACACGTGGGAGACCCACCACAAGCAAATGCGAATGGAGGGAGAGGTAGGCAAAGGCCCCAGCCCCTCCAAAGTTTAAAAATTTTCTTTTATATCATATAGATTTTTAAATATTTAGAATACATTATAGTGTAACCCTCAAGGTTTTTAAATTTCTCTTTATTCTTCTAGATTTTTAGATTTTTAAAATACTATAGAGTGTATTGATCTCCCAAAAATTAAACATTTTCGTTAACCCTCCTTTCAACAAAAATTTTTTTTGTTGCCTCCCCTCCTCAACCGAAATCCTAGGTTCGCCAATGCTCCCAAGTAGTTACGTCAATGGCGGACTCAAGAGTTTTGCAAAGGAGGGTCTAAATTTGGAAAATAAATTAGTGATACTATTGAATAATTTGTCATCTATGCCACTTAGATTTAAACTCTGTAGCACGAGACCCATTAATATAATAAAGAAGGTAAAAATAGCAATGAAAGTAGTACCAAAAAATATGTGTTATTTTCTCACTAATTTTTTTATTCTTCTAGATTACAAGGACGAAGCAAAATTACTAAATTTGCAGGGTAATGGTAAGTTACTTGGATTTTGAAAGGGCAATACAACTATTTTATTATGAATAATTAAAAATATACAGGGTGTCTAAGAAAGATTTCAAACTTTAAGAGGATAATATACTTAATTTATCATAAATACTCAAAAGTATATGGCATATAAACTAATTTCTTAAAACTTAGAGAGTTTCACCATTGTCCTTAGCTGAAGCCACCTAGGCTACTACCTGTGGTCATTTTTCACTCTCTTTCATTCCATTTTTCGCATGCGTCTGTATACATGATATGTAATTCCATTTCCATATCACCTTCGAATGCAATTGCTACACTAAGTGGGAATAGCATTCCCACATAAGAATACCCTATTCCCGGAGGAATGTTAACCATTAATTTAACAGTAAAAATTGTAGATTTGCCCACAATACATTAGATCTTATTATTTTCCCAAGAACATTCCTAACAAATCTAAATGCTTAAATTGCATAGGAATCTCATTACTAGCCATGTATTTCCCATTCATTTTCTTAGATTCCTGCCAGCCAAACATAGCCTCAATGTCAAGAGCTCAAACTCTTCTTCTCTAGCAGACTAGCACTAGCACCATCTCGTCCACCATAATTTTAACTCTTATCCATAGACAAAATTTCAGTCAAGCAACCAAATATTTCCTACATATAAAAAGGGAAGTTTATAGGCCAATATGACTTAAAGAATGGAACCTTGCCCTTCAATGGCTGTATGGTTCACATGAAGATGTGCCTTAAGTTAAAGACAACACTGCATATCTTGCTCTTTGCTTTTTGTAAATAAAATCTTTTGGTTCTCTACACGAAAAGAGAAGGAGATTTGATGATTTGTACAGTCCACCTAGATGTAATAAATTGGGATTGAAAACCAAAAAGAGCCATCCTAAAGGGCTTTAGATGAACAAGAAATCAGCAATCAATTCATCAACCAAAGAACTTAGTATCCCCTTCTCAATCTCTGCACCTTCTTCAAAAGCTTCAATTTCAAAATCAATCCATCTCCCCAGCCAAGAGCTCATATCTTTGTCAATAAGCTCATCCACCATCGAATCTCCCACGCTCGTCCAACTTGAAATTTCTTTGTACAATTCCTCTGCCAACATCCCTTTCCTTCGGAACAATGTTGCCCATTTGGACCATGCTCTGCACCTTCCGCCAAACAGCTGCTCGCACCTTAATTCCAGACACTCGCTCACAGAATCGAACAAAACCTTTCGCCCAAGTTTGAAGTACTCTTCTGCATTTTCATCACATCCAGTTTTTGGATTCTCCAACTGATCAAACAGATTGGGGGTTATCACCTTGTTGACCTGACCCAACACAAAATCCTCGAGAATCAACTCTGAATTGCATAGTACTTTTGTTATGTATTCTAATTCCCACTTGGAAGATTCCTTCAAATCGATCAAACTGAATGTAATAGAAATATCCTTTCCACCCATGCATGCAGCTAATGTGGAAGAAGCTGAATCTGATAACTCTGACTCTACTTCCATTGGTTGGTAATTTCCTGTAGAGATACAATCAACCATTCCCTGAACCTCAGCCAATAAATACTGCTTACAGCCTGAAATTGAGCATCTTTTATAAGAACATGCATTTGCATACAGGCATCAGTATAAAATTTTCCATGTCTTCTTGAATAACAAGCCCTATTTCTAGTGAAGCATATAGTTTCGAAATAAGTCCTGAAGTATGTGTGAGAATTTCCTGTGACATAATTACATGACATACTGAAGTAAAAATGTGTAGATCATGAAAACAATTCCATGCCCAGATTTTCATAAATACTTTTATGTACATTCAGATTGACAATTTTTTCATCACTCCTCTCTGTTACACCTAGCTTCATGTCAGTCAAATCTATTCTTGATATCTTTTTTCTTTCCGAGGACATAACCTTCAAAATTTGAAAAATTATAATTATTTTTCAAAGAACATTCCTAATTGGTTTCTAAATATATGATTTATTCATCTCACTAAATAGTTTGGAACTCGAAATTTTAAATTATGCTTGCATGGAGTACTAAACACATTGATGAGACATAGGATTTGGTACTTTACCATTGGAAATAGAACTGATTTTGCTATCTGATGAGCCATAACTTCCCCCTGAGGACGAGGATTCAAGGTTTGAGGTTGGACTAGGATATCGACAATCAAGTACTTTTCCATATTCATTGTTGTTGCAGCTACTGCTGTGCCCTTCCATCTCATCCAACCCCTGAAGATGTTAAGAGAATTTGAGTAGAATATTAAGCATTACAAGAACAAATTTTCGTCCACAGCTATGGAAATTCACCAAGCAGGATGACATTTCTCTCTCGTACCAAAACACGAAAGGCCCAACCAGACAAAATTGGAAGATAACTGAAGTCATTGAAGTACTTCATGAAAAATACTGAACCAAGTGAGCATGTATTTGTTAATGCACATCACAAGGAATTAATATTATAACACATGCCACATGGTGCACTCATATTCTGGAAGGAAAAATAACCACACAGTTGCATTAGAAAAAGAATGAGAGGTCAAATTTCTAGAACTCAATAAAACCTCCGTTCAATACCTCAAGGTAGGCAACAAAACTCATCTTCCACCATTTAATTAATCCAGCACCATATACTTCATGCCTGATTTCAATGCCCTAACTGTATTCTTTTTGGCCTTCCTCTTTACATTGGTCAGGTAACTTTATCCAAACCATCCATCCATCATCATACAATTATTGTTCTCTGATGCACACGAGAAAACTATCTTGGACTGCATTTTCTCATCTTATCCTCGACCTATGTTGTGTTTATTCAAGTTTCATCTTTGTTTACTTACTACTCATCATCTCCAATCCTCCTTTTAGCTACATTCATCTCCCATACATGTTTTCAACTAGCCAAGCACCATAAAATCAGTATGTATATTAGTCTCCTCAAATGAATTTGCGTAAAAACTTGAAATATGAATATGTAAGACACGCGTTCAGCATTTTTTTAGTATGTTGTGGTTTCTCTCACAGCATTCTACAATTATTTCAATAAAAATAAAACAGTAGATAATATATATCTGAAAATAGATGATACGAACGATTAACACTGGTCAACTGAATCCACATATATGGTCAGTGAAAACACTCACAGGAGTGCCCCACATTCAATGCCACCCAAATCCTCCAAGGACCTATCACAGTGAAAAATGCTGTACCTCCATATCAAGATGAATTGGACTAAGCCATATTTTTTCAACATGATAATCTAACAGATATTAGATGACATATTTCCAGAATTAAGTGTTACTATTCTGGAAATTCACAAAGCACCGAATCACCTGAAGGGGGACTTGTCTAGAGGCAGGATCCCACATGACAACACAATTCTGTAAATTAAAAAGGTTTTAGATATAGGTATACATTTCTTTTGACATGAGGGCTGGTAAAGGAGACAGACTACTCAAGTGCCAGTCCTCACACCCAAAAAACACAATCAATCAGCATTCCTTTGCATATTTGAAGAGAAATTGCATCACTAAAAGATTTAAAAGATGAACAAAAGCATAAAATATTTGACCAAACAAATGAATGAAGTACATGCTAGAACTCGCTTGTGTATAAAAAGCAGGATGAAGCATCACTAAAAGATTTTATTTTACCTCTTGTTTGAGTCTCTTGGTAGATTATATCTAAGTCATTTCAAATATCATTATTGAGGTAACTTTGGAGGTGGTAATTGTATATTAGGTGTAAATGAGATGAAATGGCTAATTTGGTTCTGGAACACTAAAGGGGACAATTTATAAAGCTAGACTTGAGTATATGTATGCCAAGATACGCAATGGATAATTCCTAGATAAAAGAATCTAAGTCCAAGACCTTGAATCTGAGCAATAAATCCAGTTTACAAGTTTCAATTCCGTTAAAGTATTTGTCACATTTGTAAGTTCTTCATAGTACTTTCTTAAGTTGGTAGTGTTCTGCTTATAGGACAATAGCTAAATATTTCACATCATTAAAGAAATGGGAACATGCGTACCCAACTAATCCTGATACTCTTAAGGCCTTTGGCAGGTGGACTAAGATCATATCCCAAACAAAACGAATAACATCTGTAACCAAGGAAAATCTAAGAGTCAGTCTTCTTAACATGGGGCTAGCCAAACCATTCTCCAGAATTCCTGAAAAATGCGTTTATGTTGATGGGAAGTATATGTGGAGACCACAGAACCTGCCCTACGTGCTTTATTTTCATAACTGAGAGGTTCTAAACATTATTGGACATTATGAGAAACACCTATTCTAGCTACCATCTGTATAGTAGAACAATAACAGTAATGTGTAACACCATTTGTGATAACATCACCATTTTTTCTATTTTGTTTTTGTCTTCTTTTTTCCTTCGTCGTGGTGGTTGGTTGGTTTTGTTGGGGGTGGGTGGGGGGGTTTTGGGTGGTGTCCTTGGGGTTGCTAGAGAAGCATAAGCTCATTAGTTTTTCTATGATGGCAAATATTAAAATAGACCTTGTTTGATATGACATGATTACCAGTTGGGGCCTATCATGAATTTTTCAGAACAAAGTTTGAACAATAAATTGATAGAGTATACTTCTGTGTTCCATCTCATTGATGAAAAATCTCAATTTCATTGTTGATCTAACGAAGTTGCCAAAAAGTAACACACAGAAAAAACAGTAGCTGCAGATGAAATATGTAAAAATCGGTAAATACCTGCCACATTTGTTTAGCTTTGTGTAGCAGAACTTCAACTGAAGTGCAATCAATATCATATGAGTGGCTTGATTTATCTTTATGCAGATTAAATTGAAAGCTATTGTGATGTTCTGTTGATGTGGTGTTTGTCACGTCGGGAGTGGGCATGGAATCTTGCAAATTAAACACAGAACAAGCAGCAGTCCCAGCTTCGACACGGTTACAATGAGATGACTCAACTCTACATGTTAATTCCTTAAGCTTTTGCTCAAGAAGGACACTCAACGCATCTCCACCAATTACATTCAAGCCCAGAGAAGATGAAGTTGGATTTTTCAAGTCATGTGGATTATTGTCATCACAAAAGTCAACACAAAGTCGGGTATTCTTTTCCATGACTTGACCAGAGGACTGGGACCCAGGCACTGATTTCTTAATGGGAGATGTGAATGTAAATGAAACAACATCCATGTTGTTTTTCCTGTCATTTACATCCCAGTTCAAGCAACCTTCATTTGCAAGGTTACATTTTACGGACCTTTCATCTTTACTGATTGATATGTTCTTAGCAACTCTTTCATCAAAATGAATAACCCTATGGACAGGCTGTTTCATTTCAGAAGCAGCCTTCGTTTTAGATGACAGAAGTTCCTTTCCAGTATCTTTCGCCACGGATTTCAACTTCCTGGACCCAGTTGCTGAGTTTAGAACCTTATTTGAGGCCTTGTTTGGCCTGACAGAACCATTGATGATGGATGGAGCTTTTCTGTTTAGCTGGTTGGAGACTGAGGCTTTTGGGGCTACTCTGACTTTATTAGCTACACAATTCTGCTTCTGGTTATTCTGCTTGAGCACATCAGAAGTCCTTCTCGTTGAAGACCTCTTCTGCACACCCTTTTGCATATTTGTTTGGCTTTTATTAAACTGGCCCAGCTTAACCTCATCACCTTCCTTTCGGTTGATTGAACTCCTATTACCACTTGAAGCCAATCCCTCTCTTCTTTGAATATTGACCTTTGCTTGGACTGCTAGCGAAACTGATTTCTCCTTATTCTTCAAACTGTCAGAACTGTCTTTTACTGAACCCACAGAAGCACTATAGATTTGTGTATCTCCTGGTCCACACCTGTTCTTCTCACTATACTGTCCTTTATTATACTTAAAAGAAATGGGCTCTTTGCATCTTTGAGATACTTCAGGAGGCCCAGATGCTCTCTGTGCAGCCCCCATTTTCTCTCTCAGATCCCGAATTCTCAAGGGAACCGAAGAAGACCCATAGCAGGGCATCTTCCCTTTGGTTGTTGATGGAGGGCCTTGCTCAATAATTTTGGCAGCTGCCTCCATTATGTATGCAACATTGTTTGTTGGGATAAACCCAGGAGTTCGGATAGGGGACAACAGCCTATGGTGGGTGATTGGAATGGATTTAGCTGATTTGGGGGGCAATGTTTCAGTTTGAAACCTGTCAATTGGCCGGCCCTGCACCTTCTGCAGCCTTGATTCTACAAGATTCCTTGAAATTCTGTCAATTGGCATGTTATTTATAGTGTGATGCTCAATCTGAAAATTGAATGTACTCCTTTGGGAACAAGAATCTCTAACAAAAGGAGAGTCACATAATGGAGTAGAGCAGGGCTCAGAAATAGTTGAGGTAGGCAAAGAGTCAAGTCCCATAAGTCTGGCAACTACGCCTGGCGCTCTAGTTCCATATCCTTCGTCACTAGTCACTGAGGAAGCAATATTGTAATCACTATTTCTTTTGCCTCTCGGACCAGGCCATTTCTCACACTCCTCCATCTAAAAATATGGCAGTAGTAAAGAAAATAGTCATAATTGGAATATCATGTTATATTAGTAAATAGGAGAATGAAAATAAATCATGAGAGAGAAAAAAACCCACAAGCTGAGGGTGTAATACCACAGAATTTGCAACATATTCTCTTCCTAGCTTTGAAACTTCTGCAGTCAAAATGCCAAGAACAATGTTTAAGAAAATGAATAAACAAACAGCACAACCAGCAAAAAAAAAATACACAAGGCATTAGAAAACAAAGGCCTTAAGAACAAAAATGAATGTTCATAATGTAAAAAAGGATCAAAAGAAAATCTGTACCGGCTAATTCAGACTTGTTCTGGAACAGCTTCTTCCTAGATTTGGCATTCCAGTCAAACAACTGAAGAAAACCACCCTTTGGAGCTCGTTTCTCAACATCCATTTTCACGTTGACAAGCCAAATCACTGCAAGATTTATGGAAACTTGAAATGCATCTGCAATATGGCCTCAGATATCAGCATGCTTCAATAAGAGGCAGAAAGAAATTCAAAGAGCTGGGGCTTCAATGAAATTCATACCTTCTATTGCCTACATTGCTCATTCAGATGCCCAAAGTAACTTCAACATTGAATGTGCATAATAAAGATCAAACAAAACACAATCTGCAATTTATACACAAAAGAGAGTATCAAGATTCAAGCTCTCATTAATCAGGTGTTAGACCAAACACCTACGTAACTACGTTTCATCAAGAGGCATGAAAAAGTGGGGCTTCATCCAAAATTTTCACCATACATTGCTCAGACAGACGGTCAAAGGTTCTACAAAAGCCCTAGATTTCAAGAAGCATTGAGAGAGAAAAAGAGATAGGTGAGGGGTCCCATCCAACCAAATACATGATAATTTTTAAAAAAAAAATCCCATTTCTCCAAGATAAACAGTAAGCAAATAAACTTGAATCGTAACCGCACATTTTCAGAAACAGCAGAGAAATACAAATGCATAGATTTAAATACATACATACATATATATATATATATAGATGTATGTATATGTGGTGTGTGTAACAGCTTTAGTCAGATGGGTAGGATTTAAAAACGAAGAAAGTCAAAATCTTGAATAGAATCAATTAAGAACTCACCAGAAATTTGTCATCTGTGAAACCCCAATTTCCAGACTTCCAAGTTCATTGTTTTGTTTCAAGTAGAAGTAGAAGCAGACGAAGATAAAGATCTGCAATGCCTAAAGCGAAATGGTTAGGGTTCAAGATGGGACGATGACGAATGTAGGAGAGAGAGAGAGAGCATGAAGACAAATAGAAAGAGCTCAGCACCAACACCAAAGAGAGAGAGAGAGAGAGAGAGAGAGAGAGAGAGAGAATTTGGAGTTCTTGAAGGAGTGAATGCAAGAGTAGTAGTGTCTGTGATCCAGTATTAAATTCGGACAAAGAAGAGACAAACAACGTCTTCGCCGTTACGTGTTAAATGGGCTCACTCTATTGCCAAGCAATTTCTGGCTGAGTTCATCGCTCAGTACACGTATTTAATGAACTACCGAAACTGTACCTTGCCTTGGATTCGGCCATAAATGCTCTGGCAATAGAATTATCAGTCGAATGGCACACCGCTTATTTTATATCCTCTTTGATATTAGAATTTAAAAACCAACAAACCGAAAAGGAAAATTAAAAGGCAAAAATAAGATAATTAATATCTCACTATTTTTGGTCAAATACTTTCAAATAAAAAGTTTTTGTTTTCCAAAAAAATCTTACTAGTACTATAAAATTTCCCAAGAATGTGTTAATGGTTAATTTAAGTTTTTTGAATGGCCATGAAAGTAATAAAAGGATGTCTGACAATGAAATTTCACCACAATGTTTGTTGCCTAGGAACAATCATGACCAACTAATTATTGAGGCCTGTTTGAGGTTCACATTAACACTCAAAGGTCAAGAACTTTTAGATTTCATGGTACTATTTTGGACAAGATATTAGATGATTGTAACTTCACATGAAAGGTCTAAAATGTGTGTTATCTATGGAAGCACAATGTAAATTTTTTATGATTAGTTTTATTTTGAAGAAAATTATGTATGTTTTTACCATTAAAATGGTGGTGGACATAATTTATAATAATTATATATAAGTACCATTTCTTACCTCCATTGTGGACTTTAAACCCACATGAGACATACTCACTTGTGTTTTGGAGTGAAAAAATGTGATTATGTGTGTTGTATTTTTTTAAAATTTAAACTCATGTCAAACAGTTGGCACATTCCATCTTTAGAACATGCTCTCCGGCAATTACATTTGTTCAATGCAATGGAGGAAAATGGTAACAATAATACAAGTACCTATATTTGATGGAAATTGTAGTTTTATGATTTTACTAGCTAAACTAGCCAATACATTTATTTATTTATTTGCTATATTGTAGTGCCGAAGAGTAGAACTCATTACCACATGTATTTTTTTGCTATATCGTAGTGCTGAAAAGTCGAACTCATTACCACATGTATGACGCCTATGAGTAAGGGTGACACTATCATTGACCACTTTGGATACAGGAAGAACTACATCATAAGGTCTCAACTTTTCTTCTTGTTATTAAAAAGGAATACATTTTAGCTAGCTAATGAGATGATCCAAAAGAAATTAAAGGTACATTTTTTTTATTGCGTGCAAGGTAGCTGATAGAATCCATCCAGACAATGAAGTTTTTATTTTGTTTGTTCATTTATTTTTGGACATTAAAAATAAGCCCAAATGAACCAGAGAGAGGATAAGCAACATCAAGATGCCCTGCAAAGCACAGGACCTCTAGGCTCTAACAGAGGGTCAATTACATTGCAGTGGATTTCTAATGTGGGTTTTAGTTAGAGAAAGGTTTGCACATCAAGTGTTAGCTCACATAGAGAAAAAAAAGTAGCCTTTAGCCCTTTACATCCCCAGGTCTTCCCTTTCAGGTCCTTCCCACTAAAATCCAGGACCAACCATGTGACACAAGTCATGTTGCTGGTTTGGAGAGAGAGAGAGAGAAAGAGAGAGAGACTCCTTTAGAGTTGCATGGTTGTGAGACATGCAAAAGACACATAATTTATATTTGAATGTCATGTATTATCAAGATTATACATCAATGGTAGGGCCTTAAAGAGATTCTTCCCATGTAAAAACTTTCAAAATCTTGGGCATGAGCATTTCATTTTCCATGATACAAATAATTCTCTGGGTCCCTAGCATTATGGTCTTCAAAGAATCGAAAGCTCATTAGTCTTGTTCAGTACTCTTGCTGCCAACCACCCTTGATCACACAATTACCCTTTCTATTTTGGAAAAACTGCAAATTTGCCCTCTCAGAATGTGGGAAAATTTCATAAAGCTGATTTTTGTAGCAAATTTTTATTTTACAGAACAGTTTTGCACATAAAATGCTGGCAGAATTCATACAACATTAATAAATTACTCAAATGGTTGGAATGACGACTTCTGAGTTGAAAATATACTATAGGGTTCAACTAAAAATTGAATTATATAAAGAAATGTTTAGATTCGAAGTCAGTTGGTGAATTAAAGGTGTGTTTGAAACTTGTAGAAGGGAAAGAAAAAGAAATGAAAAAGTAAACAAGAGAAATTATAGGAAAAGTAGTTATCTGTTTATATTTGGTTTTGCAAAGAGAGTGAAAAAAAAATGAGATGGAAAAAAAAATTTTCTTGTATGATTTCAAAGAAAAGACAAAAGAAAATAATAGGAAATGATAAGAAAAATATCTTTTCCTTGTTTTCCTTGAATTTTTTTTTTCCTCCCAAACTAGGAACCAAACAGAGGTTTCTCTTACTTACTTTAGATTTTCCTGCACCCAACCTCAGCCCCTACAAGATTCATACAGAAATATGATGCTCTTTAACCACCTATATATGCACATGGCTGAATTATTGGATGGACAAACACTAATGGTTTTAACAAAGTCTTTATCTCCCTATTAAGCAATCAATAATTATGTTAATCACAAAACTGAAAGCTACTTGCATGTGCCCCTAAGTCAAAATATTCTACAGCTCTTTCATGGCTCTATAGATCTTAGATCCAAAGTTTATCAAAAATAAATAAATAAATAAATAAAGGTCAACAATCTTTGTTGAATGGAAGCCAATGGTGTGATGTACATAGTTGGGAGGGTGATGATTGGACAAGCTTAAGGTCAATGTAAGTGTGCAACCCATCACAAGGTATTGAATTGGGAGAGCAGAAAGACTAGAAGAAAGGGGAACAAACAGTGATGGAGAGTTAGCACTTAGCAATGGGCAAATATTGGGAAAATCACCACCCTAATGCCCACATTTCCTCTTAACCAAGAGAACATCAACATGCTTTAATATTATTCAGCAATCTCTCTCTCTCTCTCTCTCTCTCTCTCTCTCTCTCTCTGTCATTTTTGTTATGCTTTCTCAGGCCATTCAAAGTGCATTCAGAATGCCCTGGCAGTCAGCTGCATATTTTCATTTTTGGATTAAGTTTGAATAATGTAGATAGCCCTTGGAAATACCTTAACTAGGTTTACTTCATCTCCATGGAACAAGGCCCCCACCCATCCCCACCCATATCCTCGGTTGTGGGTTCAGTCAGCTACCCTTTTCTAAAAAAGTTGCGATGACCTGCCCCTTTGTACCTCTAGCTAGTAAAACAAACAAAATATAGAATAGTCAAGATCACACCATAATGAGGATTAGTGCAATACAATATAAGAAAAGGAAAAAAAAACTCTAACTATTGTTAGTTATGCTATAAATGTGTCTCATTTGTTTAAAATATTTTGTGCAAAGGTATAGTATACCAAACCCAAAATTCTTGGTGTGGCAAACAACTTATCCAACCACTTTGATGCCCTTTCAAACCCACACCTCTGAGTTGGCCAATTTTCAATTGAGAGAATGAAGCTTATAAAAAGAAATTATGTTTGCCTTGTAATTTTTTTTTTTCACATTTTCTTTCTTTAGTTTTTTCTTTTTCTTTTTCTTTTTGGTGATATAAAAATATTGAGCAGGCTTTTCACTTATTGCTTGTCATTTTTCACTTTATAGGTATTGCTTAAGTTGTCATTTTTCTTTCTTTAGAGCATCTCCAACCCACCTTCAAATCTTCAAATTTGAAGGTGAGTTGCAAATTTTGCCTTCTAACCCACCTTCATTTATTCAAAAATTTGAAGAAATGAAGGTGGCCTTCATATGGGGCCTTCAAATTTGAAGGTTCTCCAGAATATTTGAAGGCCCCTTCATTTCACTATTCATGTGGGACCAAAGCAACAATTACGTGGGACCCTTGTACTAATTATTATTTTAATTCTAAATAATACATTTTTAATGCATTATTTATTATTTACATAATATTTTAATAAATATTAAATTTAAACTTTGAATTAATTCATTAATTTTTTTAATTTGTTAAATATTTATTTAATTTGAGATTTTTTTATATGTGGAATAAATAAATTATTCATATTTTACTTGCTTTTATTTATCTTGAAATTATTATTTATATATGAAATTAAAAAAATTCTTTTTATTTTATTGATTATTTATTTATACTAAAATTATTTTAATCTATGGAATCAATGAATTATTTTTTTATCTTACTACTCCACCTTTTCACTTTGTTTTTTTTTTTTTCAAATTTAAGAATTAATCAATCTATTTCTACCACCTTCCAATAACATTTAAAATTTCAACATCTATTGAAAACAGAAAATAATTTTGACTAGAATAATAACAAAAAGATTACAAAAAAATGACATTTCTTTATCATTCACTAATACTTGGAGAAGCGTCACATGAAACAAGCATATATCTTTCCCATAAATACTCATTTTATGTGTTTTAATTAGTTCCTTATTGTATTTTAATTTTTGTTAAATATATTTCATTAGTTTGCAATTGGGGTTTTTGTTTCTTAAATTTTTTAATGTAATTTAATTTATAATTTCATGGGTAAATCATTTAGTTTAAAAAAAATTAAAAAATTAAATTTTAATTAAATATTTGGTAAATAATTACAATTTAAATTAAAATATGATAATAAATAATTACATTTTGAATAAAATAGGAGCACAATATGTAATTTTTGACTTTTTTTATATAAAAGAATAATGATTTGAAAAATGAATAGTAAAATGAAGGTTGGGTGGGTTGAAGTAATAATGTGAAAAAGTGGGACCCATGAACTTTAAATTTAAAGAAGATGTCAAAATAAAGATAGATTTGAAGCCTTTGGGTTTGAGATGCTCTTAGGTTTTTCCTTTTTGGTGATACTATGAAAACGTGAACCATTTAATTCGCCATTTTTCCTCTTTTTTTTATTTATAGTTTTAAGTTGTATTTTTTTCCTTTTTTGGGTATGGACTACGGTTATCGATATACTGTGTTAAGTGGAAAAGAGTAAAAAAAGAAGTTGGCAGGATTTATTTGTTGGTTTTGTTAGCTTGGTTAGTTCCAAAGCTTGACACACCTAGCTAGTTACTAGCCCATGCAACTGTCTCAGCTACTGATCCCAAGTGAGCATGCATAATCAAGCTTCCTAGGTAGAATTTATTTGTTGACTATGCCATTAGCATGGTTGCCAATACCAAAACTAGGTTGACAAAGTAAGAGTAAAACCAATGTGGATTGTTAAACTAGAAGAAGTTAAGATACCTGAATAGAAATTAGTAGATTACAACAAAAGAAACAATTGCTAATTAGATATGAGGCTAATTATGGTGTATAGTGTTTATTTTGTGAATTGGAATGGCTTTCTTAACCATTCCATTGCTTTGATTGTGGTTGTTTTGCGATGAATTTCTCTTGCTATTTGCTGAATTCCTACATCATAAACTATTTTACATGTGACCCTATAAAAATTTTGAATTAACTGATTTATAAATTCACAAGTTTTGGATAAGTTAGTTCAAAAGGGACTAATTCAAGTTGCACAACCAAACTGGCCCATAATTGATAGTTTATTTTTCCTTTTTTTCTTTCTTCAGTTTAATGTAAAAGGTGTCTTTTCTTGTTTCTTCCTATTAGGTTTTTTTTCTTCCCTTTTTGTTCTTATGGTGACAACGTAAAATGTAAATTCTAATTTTAATTTTGCAAAAAAGTGAATTATGTAAGTTGCTTTTTCCCCCATATCATTATAAGCTAAAAAGTAAGTTGTTTAAGTTGCCTTGTTTTCATTTTCACTTTTTTTTTTTTTTTGTCTTTCTAAAGTTTTTCTATTCTTTAATATTTTAGATTATGATTTTGATATGACTTGGAGGACTGTGTCGAACGACTTATCCAACTACTTGATTGCCCCTGCTTAAGTTACAACCTCATACCCCCGACTTAATTAAGCTTATACAATAAATTATATGCAAATATGCTCCCGTTGTGGGAAAAATAACAAAATAAGAAATGGTTTATTTGGTAACCATTTCTTAATACAATCACCTAAATGAAAACCTGGTAAAGTTACAAGTTCATGCTACTCGATAACTTTCAAGTGAGTGATTTCAAGATAAAAAGAAAATTATATCCTAACATGTTGGATTTGGATTCTGTCCATAGTTGGAAGGTTAATGTAGGGAAAAGTATGAAAATTAAGGTAAGACTTATTTGTTGCCTATATTGTTAGCATAGTTCCCAGAAAAAGGAAACAAATATAAGCAATTTAAATGAAAACTCATTAATAAACAACAAGCTATGATTAATTTCATTCTTAAAACAATAAAAGGGATATTATATCCTAAATGGAAACGAGTAGAAAACAACAAATGACACAAGTTTTGAATAGATGTAAAATCGTACCAATGTTCATTAACATGTAGCCTTCTTGCCTAGCACACCATTTTAATTGCATTTGCCTTTTAATGTTTCTGATGAATTTCTCGTGTTATTGACTAAACTAGACCATATATCATTCTAAATGTGACCTAATTAGATCAAAATTTTGAATATTAGATGAGCAGAGTGTAGAATATTAAGATGCAAATATATTTTTACATATCGTAATCCTCATTAAGTTTTAGGCATCGTTAGTAAATACTCGTACTATTCACATATAATACCCGTATGTACATATAAATAAATAAAAAACTTTTGTTTGTCGTCTAAATCTGAAACCTAATGAAACATATGCGTTTTTTTCCTTCCAGTTGGGCAATATAATATACGTATTAAACATTTTACGTATTATACTTTTGCAAAAGACTTGATTAAAAATTAGATATAATTAATAAAATTTTAGCATATTATTAATTCCTTACATAATATATAATTATAATAGTATAATTATTAACATTTAGCTTATTCGACTTTATCAATTATAGAAAACCCTTGCATAGCTTGTATAGCTTATGATTTATGTATCTTTACTAGTATATCATGTCACATGTAATCGTGATACTTTCTACTACTTGGTATTTTTGCAAACGTACTTTTCTATAACTTCTTATTAATATTCAAAATATTAAATTAAGAATTAAAATTAATGAATTAATCCATTCTTATATCAAGTATTGAAATAATACAATAAAAAAAAATTATTTATCTATCACTTTAATTTAGTTGTTTGTTAATAATATGCTTTTAAAAATTTTATATTTGAGACAAAAATACTACCTACTAACATATATAAGAAGAAATTACTTACAACTGTAACCGTATTTTGTATCCCAACTTTTTAACAAATGTTCGTATGATACCCAGATAATTATACATTCGTATTTTTTACGCTCTCGTATTTTTATACCGAATTATATTATCATATTTTTTAAGAAAAATCATATTAGATTCGTACATATTACATATTGTTCTTTGCCATCCCGTATTTCACTAACTATGTCAGGTGAAATTCTAAAGATTAATTAGTGCTCTTGTATCTAGCTTTTGAAAACAATTATGCATTGCATAGTTATTAGAATCGAATCGAATAGGCCGATTTAATCGGTTGAACCAAGAACTAGACCATAAATCGGTACGATTTAATTAATTTATCGAAAATGCTTATGAACTGAATTAAATTGAAAGAACGGGCCAGTATTTAAAAAAAATTAGTGAACCGGACAGTTTTTGAAAAAAGTCAAAAAATCACAAATTGCACAAGATTTAAAACCATTTATTTTTTTAGAAACACGTTTTTTTATGGTTTTTTTGATGAAAAATAGAATAAAAAAGTAAACTTTAAATGAGAGTCAAAAGAAGAAAAAAAAAAAAAAGAAGAAGAAAGGGGAGGATAAAAAAAAAGACTAGGTAAATAATATACGTTTTTCTCTTTCTTACATTGGGTATCTCATCTTTAGATATTTCTTATATTATAATTAGATATATCAAGATACGTATTATTAAAAAATAATCTTAATGTAGAAACTATAAACTAAAATAAAAATAAAAAAATAAAGATAAAAAGAGGAGGGTGTAGGAAGAAAAAAGAAAAAAATAAAAGGGCACACAAATAATGCACATTATTATCTGAATAATACACGTTATTTTCAAACTTTATGCTATTTTTTTTAAAATACTAATAAGTAATAGTTTAAAAATATTATATATACATACACGTCAACTAGGAGTTGGTAAAAATAAAAAGCGAGAAGTGGATGAATTTAAAACATATATTATATATATACACGTCAACTAATAGAACATTGATGTGGACATGCACTCACCCATTTTCTATATGTTACATCAGATATCTGATGGTGCAAAACCTAAACAAAAAAAAGTAGCTTAATATGTTGATGCATGGATTGGGGCCTGAATTTTGTTGCACCAACTCCATCTCTTTTATCCAGCAACTTACTACCGTTGTCTTCCTATATGTATAAATAGCATAAACAAAGCTATAAAAAAGAATTTCACAAATTGAGCTACGAGTCAATTTATTTAACCAATGCTTGCCGCCTCCTTTTAACGGTGCGATGAGGTTATTGGAAAATTATAAACTTACATAAAAGTTTTATAAAAAAATTTATCTAAAATCATATGAAAACTAAAAAGCATCTTGATGGGTGCTTAATTTTAAAATGAAAGTCCACAATTCAGCTACATCAGTCTATAAAAATATTCTGTATGATTTTCTGTTTGTGTAGTGTTACTCGGGATTATACTATAGAAGTAACTAGAAATATTTGGTAAATCCAAAAACTCATATTCCAAAAAGGGAATGATAATCCATGAATGCAATAAGGGGTCTTTACAACTCATAAACTCTATGCTAAAAAGCAAACCCATAATTTATTTTGCTTAGCCGGCGTTTCGATGCGGCACTTTTAACAACTTATAACTTAAGTTTATGACTTTTTTAAATTGTGTTTAGTTTATAACTTAAGCTTTAAAAAACCATAAAAAAATAACTTTTTAAAATAACTCAAGTTTTTGGCCTATTACTTTTTTAAGTTGCAATCTAAATACCCCTTAATGAAACTTTGTTTGCAAGCTGTTAACAAACTAAATATACAAACATCACCTTCCAAGGTACCGAATATCAACCACTTTTTCCAACTCTAAACGTCCTGATCAACATCCAACAACCAGACCACGTCTAATTAATACACAACCATTTTGCAATCATCAAAACCTAATAATCACAAGAAAGCTCATAACAAATGAACAAATGCACGGACAGGATGATGTTTAGGGGTAAAATTTTGTGTCCTCACTAAGAATTGCAAAGAATCACTCGGTTCTTGGGTATTAATTGCTAAGAATCATAATAAATAAATAAAAAGAACGGGCTGGATAAGTTTCAGGCATAATTTTCTCTGAGAGAGAGAGAGAGAGAGAGTTGGTGACAATCTTCCGAATCCAAGCGAGGAGATTTCTTATTCATACAAAAGAGCAAAATGGAATTAAGGACTTGATGCAACGCAGACATGAACAAATCCACGTTCTACCAAATATAATTCTTCATACAAAAGACATACAGAACAGCAGAACGGTTGAAGGAAAAAGGAAGATAAAAAGCTTACCAACGAAAAGAAAATGGCTCACATAGAAACAATGTATGCATGCATAAAGAAGCCACAAGGCTTCCTCTCTATCTTCATTGCCTTTCTCTCTCTCTCTCTCTCTCTCTCTCTCTCTAGAACCCACGTACAATCTGAGAACACCTACGCTTGAACCAGCGATACCCGTTTTTCAGAGAAGCCTTGACCTTGCCTTCAACGGCATACCATTTGTATTTTGCAATTCGCTTTCTTCTCTTAAGCTCCTGACCGTTGAACAAATAGTTATTGTTGGACTTGGATGACACCTCCGACGAGGACGTCCTACTCACGGCGTCAAACATTGGGGACGGCGCCGAAAGAGGCCGGTTGTACGGCCGTGAGCGGCCTCCAACGTAGAGACCGTTGACGGCGTAGCCCCTGCCATTAACGACCTGGAGCTTTCTTCCGGTACTTGTTGGGTATGTTCTGTTGGGGTTAGAAAAGTCATCCATCCCTCTCTCTCCCCTCTTTCTATGCTGCTTGGCCGGGCTTGTAGAGAGAGAGAGAGAGAGTGCGCGTTTAGGATTTGGTGAGGCTATGGCAATGTATATAGATATGTGGAGGAGAGGTTAAGAAGGGAGCTGATTTTTTGTTATTGACCTGAGATGGAAGATAATGTATATATGACGTAAAAAATTCTTGAAATTTTGGTGAGAAAGTAAACTTTTTTGGATTTTTAAGGGTGGTAATACACTATTTTTTTTATTATAAACATTAAAAAAATTTATAAAGATTTAAACAGAATTTCAAACACACGGGGCGAATGGATTAGTTCTTATTATAAATACTAAAAAAACCAAAACACAATTTCAAGAAACTCAAGGGTCTGGCCCCTTGGTCTACATGTGATTCCAACATCTTGACGTCATGTAAACATGAAATTTTTAATTCATAACTAAACAGCGCAACACACTTTATTTGGTAACAAAAACATTTGCAAACAATTATCAAGCATGCTTTATTTTTAAATTTTAAAACTTCTTAAAATAAAACACAAACAAAAGCAAAAACTTTACCGGAGATCAATAATTCACGTCGCCGTATAGGTGGGGTGATTAAGGAATTATCTTTCGCTGATTGACCCAGAAAAATGCCAGTCCTGGAGGCTCTGGCCTCTTCTACTGGATTAAAATCCAGTTTTAATCTTCTGATTGACAGCTTCACCAAAAACAGTTCAGAAATCTAGCCTCCATTTCACACAACTACGAGGCAAAACAAATTTGACTTATTTATAGTGCTTCCATACGTAAAATTCTGCAATGCTCCAGCATAATAGAAAGTTACATACATCGTACATAAAATTTCACTCCTTTTAAGGTGCTGTATTCGTGTCCGACACACATACTCCTTGTACACATTACCGTATTCGTGTCCAACACACATACTCCTTATACACATTATGATACATGTCAAACACGTCAATTGGCGTGTCTTGAATTTTTTTTAATTTATATTTCAATAGACACTCTTAAATTTTTTTTAATTTATATTTCAATAGACACTCTAACGACACGACATGCAAGACACGTATTAGACACATCTAAAATATTTTTTGATGACTTGATGTTACATTCATATATATTGCACATAAAAATGTAGAGAAATATATTTTTTTTGCTATATCTCCTCCATGTTCGTGTCCTTACTTTTTTAAAATTATCGTGTCCCATGTCCGTATCCATGCCCGTGTCTATATCTTTGTTTCTTAAGTGACAATTCATTATAAGGCTGTACTAATGATCATAAAAACTTCACACACCAAACTTTAGGATCTCACCAAACAAGGTTATCTTTCAATTCGATTTCACTACCTCAAAAACTACACAAGCAGAGAGAGAGAGAGAGAGAATCAGGCATTATCAGTCACAAACTGATTTCCCCTAATATTCCAAATTGCAAAGCTAGCATAACAATTGGAACACATACAAATTGAAACATGAGCTGGTTTGGAGGGCTGCAACCCCCACCCTCACAACTGCGGTGAACAAAGCTGAAACTGGTGCCGACATAAACATGATCAGATAGTATTTTAGACTGATAACTTTTATTTATTTTTTATAAAGGGAAGCAAAATCAGTTCAAGGAAGGACTACTCTGAGTTTTAAACGATGTTACATTACACTATATATGTACAAATGCAAAATATTCATGGCAGCAGGCATTACTATCCAATGTCCATTGCCTAGTTGCCAATATGCACAAGTAATGAAAAGTTAAATGCAATGGAAAACGAAATGTGTAGCCTAGAAATAATCCAATTGTGAATGCACATCAGTCCCGGCATCAAACTTCTTACTCTTAGGTTCCTTTTTGGTCTTCTTTGGGTTATCAATGTGGGAAACCTGTGTATTGATTCCAAAATAAGTTAGTCTTCAGTACTTCTACCAAATCAAGTGAACTACAGTAAAGAAACACACTTCACCAGAGGCAGAAAGTAATATGTACCCTACTCCAGCTAAACACACACACACACACGCTAGTATTCCATTCGTGAAATTTTACGAGACAGAAACATTATATTGCCTTTCCTCTGTACTTACAATATGGGATTTCCACTCAATTTTGGCATGCCCCTCAGTGACATCAGCAGGCTGAGAATAACTCCGGACGTGACGGAATATGTGAATGAGCACAGCAGCGTCCAGAGCAGCATATTCTAGCTGTATAATAATTAAATAATGTGAGCACTACAGTTTCCGGAAACATCACAGATAGCTGTAATTTGATGCTTTGTCAAGTTGAGTAAAAGCAAATCAAATCTGCAGGAAAAGTTACTGAGGTACAAGGGAGAAGAACATCAGAAGGGCAGATGAATTCACAAAACTGCTATGCATAACTAACAGTGACCACCAGCACTTCTTTTGCCCTAATTTAAGCCCCAAACTTTGGACTCCAGTCCAAAAGTCCTAACTGTTATTACCCTACCAATCTAGACCAAATACAATGATATCCAGAAGTTGCAAACATAGCTGTATTTTCCAATTTGAAAGAAAAACCAACATATCCTCAGCCAAATTCAAACCTAAACCTCATCTTACCTTCTCCATTGTAAATTGTAAAACTGCAGCCCAGTATATCTGATTGCAGCCTAACTCCTCCTGCTTAAGCTCCATCTAGGGTGTCAACGAGCAAAGCTCAGCCAAGTATTACCATGCTTGGGCTAGCCTTGATAATCAAAAAGAGAGTTCAAGCTCAGCTTGAGCATATTGGAGAAGTGCTCTTCTTTGATCGAACTCATTCATTGCATGGTAATAGCTGCTGGCTCAGTTTGAAGGCTCGGAGACATCAATTTTAATACCAATAAAATAGTTGACAAATGGAATCATACACTGTTCAACCACTTCTCTAGTTTCTATTTGATTAGAACTTACTTAGTATTACTTTCCTCTAAAAATATTACTACTGCACAGATTTCTTAATCAGATGAGTCAATACTGCAGTGGGGCTTTCAACACATTCTAACTTAAGTTTTAATTGACCAGAGAATTTAGGACAGATTTTGTCACACACCTATGTTCTCAAATCAAGACAAATTTGAAGAAAAAAAGTATATATGTGCCATCAGAATTGGCCTATGTTCACGGTACAACTCAACTAAACATGACCAGAAAATTTACATATGACTAATGGTTGCAAGCCTACTGAGCCAAGCCCGACACTGATTGAGCTTGTTTGACTGACGAGCTTACATGTGTGGCTTGAGCTAGACTTGGTTGTGCTATTGATCAATCTCAAACAAGCCTTTATCAAGTGGAGCATGAGTCAAGCAGTCAAGCCTGATTAGCTTGACACATCTTACACCATTAGCTCTGTCCAGTATCAGTACTGGGCATGGTTTGTACTAATGTCTGAGCTGAACAGATTATTTTTGGGAAGCTTAACAAGAAATGTCCACCAGGTCTACCAATTTGATATGTTCTTAACTTGTAAGCATCAGACATCTAGTTAGGACTGAGGACTGTCTGTGAAGTGTTGGTGCAGACGTGCTACATGGATAAAACTCTATAGAAGTGTCCATGCTAGACAGCAACAAATAAAAAGAATATTAACAAATATAACATGAAAATAGACAAATTTAACATAAGCCACAAATTAATACAACAAAACAAATGTGGTATTACTCCCATCTTGCAAACATCTACTAAAATAATAAGAAACATAAGTGTGCTAGATTTCTGCAAAACATCTTGTATCACAAGAATTTCATTGACCATGAAAAAACTCAGTAAGTGCAGTGCTAATCTCACTAACAAAACTTGCCACCAATGAGGCAGTTATAGAAACAACAAAACAGTGTCACCATATTCATAAAGCCATAATTCTTTTTGGTTTGTAAGATATATTTCTAAAAACATTTTTTTTTTATAATTGTGTTTTTAAGAACCTTTTTAGGGAAAAACTAACATTTTCCATCCACTGTCACAACAGTAACATTGATTAAAATAGTTTTCATACACATAGAACCCAACTGATTGAGGAAAACAGACATTCAACTCTGGATCAATGTTTGGCATTCTATGCTCAACCCTAGTAACCATAGCCTGTATACATCAGCCCGAAATCAGTCATTACTTACAGTACATACTGAGAAATTATACATGCAACTGAGTGGAAGTGGATGGGGATCTTCCACCAATTAAAGAAGGCTTCTATAAAACCCTAAACTGTTATTCCCAAGCACTTAACAGAATTTTAGCCATACAGACAAACAATATGAACAGTAACAACATACTTGATTCCGACTTAAAGGCCGTTGCTCCCAGTTGCTGTTCCGTCTGGTCTTGTTCAAGCCAGCTCCCAGTATTTTCTGGATAATTAATCACCACCAAAAAAGATAGAAAAAAGAAGTTACCAGTGACTCAGAAGTCATTTGAGGCATAGGAAATTCCCATTCATGAAACAGGAAAAAAGAGAAGAAACTCGTAAGGAAAATGAAATAGCCCACTAGCTGTTAGCTTAAGTGATATCTCCTGTACCTACAAGGTTAAGTCCATAAGTGAGTGCGTCTTATCCCAAATGCAGGTAAAGAATGGGACTAGCAAGCAAGGTTACACTACCTTTGCAAGCCCAGACAGACCGCCTCCGGGTTCTCTAAAAACATTTTGAATATCTAGCAGCATCTCATAATGCTTAAAACACTCGAGCTCTCCATAAGAATGAGCCAGCTGCTTCACATCACATTGAAAATTATAGCCTACAAGGAACACAAACCGCTGATTAATTTCTATATATATATATTTGATGAGTATATTAATTTCTATATTTGAATGCACCATTAATAGCCAAGAGAGAACCCTAGAGCTACAGGTTTCCCTGCCCTATTTAACAGTGCCCATAGACACCAGAACATACGGTGGTCTGGACCTATCATCTGACAAGCACTGCTTGAAATATTGACTACCCATTACAAACTGAAGTAGGCATTTAATTTGAATTCTTACATCTACAACTGAGACGAGAATTCATCTGGGATGCCAGAGGTCTGTTTTTTGTTTGTTACCTCAGTGAACCAAATAGTCGTAAAAGCATGTAGAAGAAATGTATTCCTTCTGTCAAGCCTAGAACAAGTTTTCTTTTGATCACACCATTTACATATGATAAGAAAGAGTGGATCTATCCCAATAAAGACATTGAGACTTCTCATACCAAGCTTTAAAATTCTAGGAGAACGCAAAATGCGGGTAAGGCAATTGTCTAGAATATCAGGTACATCTTCAAACAACTTTATCAGGTCAAAGATGAAAACCATCTTTTCAGAAGCAATTTGCATGATAGAAACCTGTAACATGGAAAGAATAACATGATAAATACAAAGGGGAAAATAACACATGGAAAGTAAATGCTAAGGAATTTATCAAAATGTTATAGATGTTGTACGCCAATAACAAAGTCTCTCCAAGTACATATTATGATAACTCCTCAATCAGATGGGAATCAAACCAACGGAAGTACCACACTGGGGTAAAAGTGATATATGGTAACTCCATGTAAAAAGGGAAGAATTACACTTTAACCAATATTGGATAAAAGCAATACCTTGCAGGGATTTTAGCTCAGTAATATAGCTTCTTATTTTTGAACCAAAATAAACGGTAAGGTAAAAGGTAATAGTATGCACAATATAATCTTCTCAATATAAGACAGGGTACAAAACTGATCACCATATTCATGAGCAAACACATAATACAATTAGATCACTGCTGAAAAGAAAGTTTCATCCTGAAGAATATTACGTATATTTGCATAGTATAAACATAGCATTTTCTTTTGCTTCTTGTTAGTTCTTCCTATCATCTAGAAGTATTCTTGTATTAGATAGAGAGTGCAACCCGCTTCATCCTTCTTATTATGTACTAATAGGAAATACCTTAAGCACAGAAGAATAAACAAGGAATATACCAAGGAACAAAATTTCCATTTGTTTCCATCGAATCAGCCGAAACGTTTGTGTTTTCTAAGAGACCGAAATGAAACACTAGTAGAATAACGAAACACTATTATTACGATTAATACACACTAAAACATAAAAAAATGCAACAAAATACAACAATATATACCGAAACAATAAGCTGTAGTAACCCGAATTTAAAATTTTTATGAATGTTGTAGAATTTTCGTACAAAAGATTGTATTTTACTATTTTAATGTTTGTCACTTTTGAAATATTTTCGAAACATTCCGAAACATTTCCGAAATGTTTCCGTTTCCAAGCCAACCGAAACGACCTTTCGAAACGAAATTTTAATCCTTGGAATATACACAAAGGGACATGAATAAGGCTTAAAGAGCCACAAAAAGACATCATAAAAAATTCTTTACCCTCGTATGCTGTCAAAAAAATCAGCAATATAAATACCTGTAGGCATTCCCAGACACAGAAAATAGTTCAACATCTATTATCTCCAAATCCTCCTCTGCACAAAACTTCCTATTCCTTAACTTCCGAATTTCAACTGCAAAGACTACCATCTTCCAGATAATATAGCCATTCAAGCTCTGAGTCTCACCTCCAGACTCCAAAACAGAACAGCAATATAAATTTATGGAGGGAACCAATTTTGCTAACTCAAGACATTCCTATAGAACATTAGGCACCATATCACATCCATCTCCATTTGGACAAGTAGTTAGAGACTTCTCTCTTGCTAACTCACCAGCTGCCAATATAACATAACCATAAAAGAAAGACACCAAGAAACATCACGGCACCAAATATCCCATTTTTCCACTCTTCGTCAATTACCAACATCCTGTTTAAAATATTTAAGCTCCATTTGTATTATAAAGAGAGAATATTCCCAGCAGAGACTAATAAAAAAAATTCAATTCAATGGTAACAGGATATTATTTCACAGTGCTAAGTATGTAAACATCATAATTTTCACTCAACTGGCATCCTCAAAGATAAATTAAGCCTCAAAGGATAACAAAGCTTGTTTTCTCTTAATTTACTCCTCATAGTAACTTGTTTTGTCAAACCAAACATTATCCTAAGGAAAGAAGGCCAATCTTTGAAAATAGCTATCCTTACCCACAACCATGCACCTCTAGCGTCAAAGAATTGCATCCTCTATATATAGTGGCAAAAACCTCATCTACTATCAATTGGTCTCCTTCTTGGAACCTCCACAACTAGACTAGTAGGAGGGCCAGATGAAGATGCTTTCACCTAAAATCATATTACCCACCCTCTTCCACTAAAGGCAAATCTCACAACATGATTTATTAAATATCTCCTCTAACCCACAAGAAGTTTGTTTGAAGTTTCCAATTCTCCACAAAAAACTTAGAATCTAACACATCTTGGGCCAAGGTCACCATTTTGTAGCATTTAACTTTGACACTCCTTATCCATGAGAATTATCTGTCACTATGCCACTTCCTACTAGTACATAATGTTTTACACGTGAATCAGGTATTTTTACTGGGATCCAAAAGCACCTTCATGAAGATACTCTTGATCACCCCTCCATCTAGTGACCGCCAATGAAGAATCTGAGCAAGCTGGACTTCCAAGAACAGACTTCATTAGGTAGAATTCAGACCTAACTCAGCTTCAATGGAGAGGTGAACCGCTCTTTCAACATAAGTTCTTGTAATTTTTGTAGCTGCAACAATTTCATTTTTTTGACTGGAAAAGAAAGGATGTAACACAAAGGTGTCCACTTATAAATTTTATCTATTTCTATAACAATCTGCATATACATAGATACACACACATTATTTAAATGCTTCCAAAACAGTCATGATGTCATCGAACCATGGTAGTAAATCTACTTTAAAGCTAAAGATCCAGAGAAAAAGAGTTTATCATTATAATTTAGATTCATTTCCAAACAATTAATATGCAGAGAAGCATAAAGAAGGTGGGTTAGATTAAACTACATACCCCATCTTAAGATAATTTAGGTGTCTAAACCAGATTAATCAGTTAATGAGCATAACATATTGGCTAAACAGGTATTTGCAATTTAAGTATACAGACAAATATTTAACTTTCTTTTTTCAAAATGCAGAATGGATTTTTGTGATAGTTTCATGAACTTTCTATTCAGTTTTCTTCATAAATCACATATCATGTCAACGGGTGTCTATAAGACAAGCAAAAATGAAGTGAAGAAACAGTTCCTCAGTTAGCACTTAAACTAATGGAAGGACACGGCATTAATTGGGAAGCTTGCAAAGGATGATCCAAGAATTACCTTATTTGGTTTACTACCCTTTTCATAATTAGGCTTCCATTCGCAGTCAATGCCCACAACCTTGCATTCCTCAATATGGCACGTCGCATCACGCAAACCATCAATATCATCAACCCAAATGATGTCTTCTAAAACTAATTCATTAAGCTGCAAATAGCGACTATGTAGAAGGCTTGTCTCAGGTTCTGTACAACATAAAAGAATTAGTAATTAGTAACTGTTTTCATTAGTTAATAACGAAATACATAAGGAAACTTTTGATATTAATAGGATAAACAAAATAATTGACCTTCAATGAGATGCGCAACATACACCTTTTCCCTTTACGTTGTACAGAGCAAAATGCCAGGCAATCAGGAACAAAATGTTTATGAGATGACAGTAACTGAGATATGGACAATTAGATAGATGTCTTCGATAATTCTTAATTTTCCATTCTATCATGTGTTTGACAGCTTAAACTAGGCTCCACTTTAGATAGGTTTTCGGTCTTAATCAAGATAGGTCAAGGGCGCGTCGGAACGGTCGGTATCAGAATCGGAACAGACCAATTACCAGATCCACCTATCATCGCCGGCATAACCATAAAAAAGATCATTAAAAACGCGTGAGCCGTTATTAAAACATTATAAAGTTGATGATTCCCACCAAGAATTTGATCGCCGGGTCGTGCTAATTCCATACGAATCAGTACTGAGAAGCATGTGCCCATCACTCCAGCAATGGCACCGAAGATGAAATATAGAGTCCCTATATCCTTGTGGTTAGTGGAGAACAGCCATCGGACCGGATTTGTCGTAAAATTGAGATTATTTCGTTTCCTTCCTTATCAATATGAGAAAGAAGATGAAAATTGATTTAATGTGGGGATCAAGGGAATGGACAAAAAAAAAAAAAGCAAAGGGTAGTCTGCATCAAGATGATTGGAGAAGGTTCAAGGAGAATCAGTGGTAGGCCAATCAGATGATCTAGAGACTTAGTTTATATATTCTCTCAGCACATCAGTCCTTCAGTACTAAGAGAAACGATGCATTCAGTACATTTATGTAGGGACCACTGCCTGAGGCAATGGCTAAATAACTTGTGCTGTCAAATGCAAATAAACCAGTTCCAGTCTGAGGGTAGCCACTTCATGTTAGTGTAGCCAGAGGCCAATTTGAAACCTTCCTACCAACAGACTGACAAGGTTAGCACTTCCATTTTTTCAATAGGAAAGTAGGCAAAAGAGGGTTTCATCTTTGAGCAGCAGCTTGAATTGCCATTTGTTTCCTATTATTTCATTTGGAGGCAAGCAAAGTGTCAACCGAGACGATTTGTAAAGATGCAAAATAAGTTACGGTAGGCTGTAGCCGATATGACAAATCAGAAATTAAGGCTCTCCACATGTTTACAGGCGAACAAGGGGCTTAAATTCAAACGAAGACTTGCCCGTGCACTTGCATCTCTATGTCCGATGCATTCATAAAGGACGTAACCAATCAGTTCGAGCAGTTTTCCCACTGACTATACTGTCAAATCTTAATATTTAGCCTTCTCCATCTAGATGCCACTGAATTATAGATGCTGATTAGACCGTTATAATCTAGATATGAAGCCAATGAATCGATTACCATACTTTCGTGGAAGCAACTTTTTTTTAACAAAATAAATAGTTTCTTTTGTGAAACTTGGAAGCAACTTAACTGTGAAAAGCTGTAAATCAGTGATGCGGCTACGGTAAGGGGAGGGACAAGAAAGGGTTATGACATAAAGCATGTGAGATAATGTGGACAAAAACTCCCACTAGAGATGAATTTATTAGCAATGCTTCTGCGAAGGGTTCCCTAAAATTCAAGCTTAGATTGCTGACAGTTAAAGATACCACGAGGATAGAGAACATTACATAACTGGAGATTTTGTGAAAAGATGAGAATGAGAACAAGATAGTACCTCTTACTGAAATCTAAAAGTCAAGTGGATCCATTTTCACAAAAACCTTGGGGGAAGGAAATTTCTCTGATATTTGTAATAAACCAAGCATGACATATTCAATGCTACAACTTAAGGCCGAGCATTCTGCAATCTACCATTATCTTTTTTTTACATCACTAAACAAAATGACCAGCAGCTCTAGCGGGGCTGCAGCAAGTCTCACTCTCTTCTTTAGTTCCACTCTCTTTCTTATTTGCAACAAGCACCAACTCCTCACTCCAGCAACTGCTGATAGCATGACTTTATTTGCTTCTCAGATCAGCAACCAGAGACAGAAAAGAATCTCAGAAGCTTCAGAATATACACATGCAACACAAGAAGGGAAAGGGGGGGGGTGGGGGGGGGGGATTGACTCAAGGACGTCTTTCCCCTTGGAATGAAGAGTTGGAGCAAGGAGAGGAGGGAAACTGAAAGGGGACAGATGGCGAGTTTTTAAATCATTTGTTATGGAGGCCAGATGAAGGGGGAAAAAGGTGTAGTACAAATCCCCCCGGCCCACGATTTCCTTTCCATCCAACAGTTCTCCTTATATGCTCTTTTACCCTTCAACGTCAAAACAATACTTTTGTTTAATATACAAGAATTTTGTAGTAAAATCTGGCATTACCCCTTTTCTTTTTCATTTCCTTCCTGCTCAACTGAACAGTAGAGGGAAAAGGCAGATTCCTTCCCTTGGGCTACCCCTTCTATTCCTACTCTATCCCTTCTTTTTTATTTCTTGTACCAACATACCATCAGGGAGTGATCCTTGGTGATGCTGAAAGGCATAGGGATCCATGGACCTTCCTCCAATCAAAGTTCTTAACAAAGAGTAAATTCGATAACTTTGTTGAGGACTCTATGGGCAAAGTCATGAAGCCAATCGCAAAAGAAAATTCAGCAAATCAAATAGCAAGCTGATCCCTGGAGATATTTTTACCATTGACAGAAAGAATAAATTCCATCATTCCCAAAACAATTTAGAAGTCCATATCATTCTATGACAGCAATTAACATAAAAACAACATTATTTAAAAGGCTTGTTTCAAACATATGATTAAACATTGCTGCATTTCAGAACACGGGAGTATTTTGCATCCATTTACGAACAAAAATGTGAAAACACAATAGTGATCAAACATTGCCGCAGTTCAGAGTTCATGATGATGCAACATTGCTTCTCACTTGTAAACAAGTCCATAGAGCTTGATAATTAATTGAACCACACTAAATACACGTGCAGAAGATAAGATCGAGGCTTTTTATTCAAGCAAATGACATAAGGTTAATATTCATATTATTTGCATGTTTAAGAAACTCTGAATTGCATACCTAAAAGTTTTATGCGTTACAACTAAGGGAACAAGAACAGCTAGCATACCTAGGGCATTCACGAAACCCTTGAGGGAGTAACGATCACAAATTTCGTCAACCTTCTCAGAGTAGCCAGCTTCCATAGCCAAATAAACCTTTTCCATGTTTTTCATGAAAAAAAAAACAGTGTTAGTTACTTATTCATATGCAAGTCTAGAAGGGTTCTCCAAACAGGTGCACAATCAACAAAATTGCTATGCATTTAACAGAAATAATAATATATCCACAGTCCCAATTATTAGAACTATTGTGACAATTCCTCCAATCCTATCTGAGGATCTGTATAAACCCAAAACATTTGCTTAAACTTGCAAGCTTATTTGCTTATCTTGTTAAGCTTGCCAACTACAACATATTTACTACGTAGCATTAGTCTCAAATATCGATCAATTTTTTGGGAAGGCACCCAAGGCTTGCATGCAGCTGATTTGAAGCTCAACCGAAGGGTAGCAGCAGCGCAAGCAGGGAAAGAGACATCATCAGCCTGGACCCATCCTAAATTCTAGAATATGAACTTGACCCTGACCAGAGTTAAGAATCCCGCGCAAGGGGTACAGTAGTCCTGGTTATACATGCATATTTACTAGAATTGTGAATTACATTCAGTCATGGATACCGCCAGCCATCATAAGACTTGACTGACAAAAATTGTGAGCAGTTAAGAATGCATGCATGCACATTGCACACACATACACACAAAACAGCAAAAAGCTGAAAACAAATTTCTCAGATAGAGAGACAGAGAAGGGGAAGGTGATGGGGTTTGCAGTGCGGGGTGGGGCCGGGGGGGGGGGGGGGGGGGGGGGGGGGGGGGGGGGGGGGGGGGGGGGTGTGGTGCGGTTGATGATGCAAATAAGAGGAGGGAAGCTCCCAGTCAATTTGAGAAGAGAAGAGAAGAGAAGAGAAGAGAAGAAACCATCAATAGAGCAGATAAGCCCCCAAAGGGGACAGAGCAGGTATCCCTCAGAGGGGCACTTAGGGGAGTAACTTACCAATCTTCTACTGGTGAAACAGTTTCCTTTACCATTTTTGTATACCGAAGGCCTAGTAAAAAAAGTGCTACCATTGAGGGCTCTGGAGGTAAGTGCTCTCAGACACATGGAAATCATAAGGACAAATGTGTCAGATCCAGGGAAATGTCAAAGAGGCCAAATATCCATGGGAAAAGAAAAAAAAAATTTCTACACAGCAGGCTTCCCTATTTGCATGGAAATCAGCTTGTGTTGGATTTGCTAGTACTACAAACAAATGAGCAGTCTAATAACCTAAAACTATCAGCGAACTCCTTGAAGTTGGAAAGATCCAAAGGTTCCCAAGGATACTATGTAACCAAGACACTATACCAACCACACATGACCACAACAGTCAAGGCACAATCATCTTGTAACCCACAAGGGCTTAAGGAGTTTTCACACACATGGCTCGGAGGAGATATTTAAGTTATATCAAGTTTCCTATATCCGTGAGTTTCACTGCCCAAGCTTCCCAAGGAACGTTCATCAAGGTTCAACTTCAGTAGAAATCCTCAAAGGAATCCCCTTATATAGATGGAAAACTAAAGCACAAGAGGAAACTCACAAGTAAACTTTTTATGATCAAGTCCATCTCACCCACAGAAATCCACAGAAAGTCATTACTTTCTTGACAAAGGTACCAGAGAACAGACCACAAAAGCCCGGCTGGCCACAAAACCTGGGAAAGCTAAGTTTAGAGGAAATCCTCATAACAAATAATATTAAAAAAATGGAAGAAGGTGGCGCATGCATGTGAGGTACCGATTCATGTCAACCAATGGGAAGAAGTGAACATTTCAAACAAAAGTTGCATCCTCGCAATGTAAGAGTAGATGGTTAACTGAAGCCAGATTTCTCAAGCAAAAACTGAATGTGAAGTGGAGCATTAAACCTTCTTTTTTTTGGGAGTAAGTTACATGTTGTAGACTCGTAGCCTTGCTATGAGCTCGAAAAACCGGAGGAGTACAGGACTGATTTAACGGGGAGAGGTGCAAAATTGCTTTCCAGACAGAACTGAATAAGAAAGGAGCAATTTGATCTCAATGTCCAAGTTCTGATGCCTTGTAAAGAAGTAGAGGTCCCAGACGCCTCTGCATCAACAATGAGAAGCCCAAAATATAGGCAACTTCAAAGAACTCAGGCTCATTCAAATTTCTAATAAAAGTTGAAATTCAACGATGGTCCGCAACAGACAATACAAAGACATCAGTTGGTAAAAACAATAAGGTACTCAAGAGACAAAATGAAGGGGAAACCAAGAGAAGAAAGTTGTTTCCACACTCATATAGCTGCCGTGTGACAACACACACCCTGTTGCGAATTTCACATGTGCTATTATGCATCCCACCACTTACATGCTTTGTGTTATTTCCAATCATAAATATGATACACTATTATGCAACTAACTGTAAGCAATACAACTTAGCAGCACAAATATGTAATAATAAACATAAAATTTAATGAAATACACTCATGCACTTCAAAGGGAGGAGAGATGTATTTATATACATATAAAAATATAGCAGCAGCATAAATGTGTAACAATGAACATAAAATTTAAAGAAATACACACATGCACTTCAAAGGGCGGAGAGATTTATTTATACACATATATACATTTGACAAAACACAATGAAGAATACCAGTTGAAAAAAAAAAAAAAAATACTTGACAAGCCCACAGCATCAAGGCTGGGTAGGGGAGATGGGTTCCTCATTCAAATCTAAGGCTGATTGGGAAGGGATGGCGGAGGGTTTCAAAAGATGCTGGCAAGTTGGAAGCAGCAGGTACTTTTCTAAAGGTGGCCAACTTACCTTAATCAAAAGAACCTTAACGAGCCTCTCAACTTTCTTCATGTCTTCGTGTATTATTCCAATCTTAGTGGCTAGAAGACTTGTGAAATTTTGGCAAGATTTTCTATGGGGAGGCATAGGGGAAGAATTCAAGTACCATTTAGTGGATTGGTACCTTCTCAATACATCCTTTATTGATTAAAAAATATTTGCTGCAAACTTCAAAAACATCCATGATTCATTATACAAAACTGACAAAGTAGTAATATATATACAATATCATTCATTAGTATCAGTGGTCTAGGGAATTGGGGTTGAGATGAGTCGTTGACTATATGGTGCCATGGTATGAGTGCACATTTATAGATGCAAGCAGACATAAAAATGCAGCAATATACAGAGACAAGCTTTACCAATGATAAAAAAAACAGCAAGAAACATGTAGTTGTAGTATTAAACATGCAATTGAAAAATAAGAAGCACCATAAAACCTTGACAGTAATAGCACATTTTACATTTCTCAGTGTTTGCAGAGAGCAACTCTTTTACAATGTCAATACTGTTGGATTGAACAGCAGATGATAAAGAGGTTTAATAACACCAAAATCAACTGCCATGACAGTTTATTCTAAGCTCAAGCCCTTGGAATAGGCACAAGGAGATTTCTATTTAAGCATTTCATGAATCACAGGTGAGAAAGGTTCTAACTTCTAATAAGGTAAGCAAAGAGGAGAAGACAAATTCAGAGATACATTGGGGTTATTACTTCATCAAAAAGATCCTGTTTGTTGTCCAGGGATCAACTGCATACTCTCTTGGACCATGTGATTAGCATATGGCTGGGGAGCTATCAATCAATGACATGTGCTCCAATTTCAAAGGCAGAATTCTTCTCCCTAGCAAAATTGTTCTAGGTCACGTAATACTTAGTCTATGATTCTTTCCCCCTAAAAACTGGTTCATTTCTCATTCAACAATAGATACATATATCTATAAGTACGTACAAAGTTCGTATTGAAAGTGTCAATGGGTGGGATCCCACTGAGGAAAGCATACATATTGAAAGTGTCAATGGGATGCCACCCATGTACAAAAAGAGGGCCCAAGATCAAACAAGCAATTGCCGATAAGCTGAACACTCCTTTACACCTTCAATTTGTCCACAAAATCCAAAGTTGATCTAGGTTTGGGTTAACGTGACCAGACTAGAGGTCCCGCTGTTTCATTCTCCACAAACTAGCCACATCAAACAGGCTGCTCACCACCATTTTTTTTTGTTTTCCAATAACTAAATTACTCTGCATTAAAAAGCATCAAGGGGTTGTCACCTATTTTCAAAAGGACCTAAATGAATAATGTACTCAGAACTACCTGTCCTTCACACCTCCATCTTATCCACAAAATCCAAAAATCGGCCAAGGTTCCGTTGAACCTCCCCGAGAGCCATCTATACAAAATAGACAAAAAAATGCTTGTTAACCTATACAAAGGCTGTTCAATACCCCTAAAAGGTTCTCCTATTTCTGTCTCCCCAGATCAACCAAATTAAGCAAAAGGGGGCCAAATTTCAAGCTTTCCTACGCCTTACCTCTTTCAGGCATACCCAAGACATCCCAAAGTCTGTCAAAATAAGGGTCCAAAACTCCCTCACCACCGCACAATGAAGAAGAATATGAGGCTTCGATTCCCCATCCATTTTGCATAGATAGCCCCAATTAACAAAGATGTGCCACCCCTTGATAAAGTTGTCAATGGTAAGAATCTTCTCTTTAAATGAACACCAAACAAACAAAGCCACCTTTGGGCTTCGGCGCTAGACCATAATGTACTCCAAAACCGGTTTGCCTCCCTATGTCCCTTAAGCTAGACATAAAAAGGCCTTCACTTAAAACTTATCATCCCAAGAAGCCACCCATCCGACACCACCACTTGGTATTACGCCTTTCACCATAAAAAAGAAAGGAAAGAAATACAACCCATCATAATGCTATAAAAAGCAATTTTCTTCCATGATTGCTTAGTTAAGAATTACAAACATTTCCAAGAATGTGTTATGTCTGTGTTAGACATCAAGAGTAGTCGTACACCAAGAGTAGTCGTACGCTAGTTGACATGTGTCAAACACGCATCCTATTGTATCCTATTATTTTTTAAAAAAATTTAACATTGGATATGCTACGAACACTTGGGGGACAAATATGTGTTCCTCAGACGCATATTGAAACCTCTTGAAGTTTGGAGGAAATAAATTGGAATCCAATGATAAAATAAACAGTGTATTTATACCATTAATCACATCTCCTTTAGGCTTTTAATTTTAGGAATTCTAAAACCCAAAACTTCCAATTTGCTTATGATAAGAGCTTTATAATATAGATATTTCTTTTATATGTGAGAGTAATGAGCTTTATAAAATGGATATTATGACTTTTTTTTATCACAATTCATTTCCAATACATAGGAAAATGATTTCTTATTATTTTGACACAATAAAATATAAACGTATTTATAATGTAAAAAATGGAGAAATAGTTCTTTTCATTTATACATAATAAAAGAAAAATATCTATTTATTTGTTGTGTCCCTGCAGTGTCATATCCTGATTCTTTTTAAAATCTTGTGTCGGCGTAACCGTATAGTGTTGCATCCGTGTCCCTTGACCGTATTTGTGCTTCTTACTTGCTTAGCACTCGTGTGCTTGTGAGAGGTGCATGTACTGAGCTGTATTATGAGAAAAAAAAAATCCTTAATTAACATTAACTGCAACTATATTTCAGATGCAGATTACCAATTAAAAGGGTAAAGAAAGCATTTAACCACAACAACAATGTCTACTGATTAAAACGCGGAAAAATGCATATGCCAATACAATTCCCTGTGACAATACATTCAAGAAATGGAGAAAGGTGAAATGATCAAAAACTAATTGTATACCTTTGCAAAATTATCATTATCACAATTACTCCATTCCATATCCCTCCATTAAATTAATTTTGCCAAATTATGAATTCACAAGAATGAACTTCGTTGAATTCCTTGTTTTTTTTAGGCATTTACCTCACAATCATATAGCTGACTTTTTATCATTATATTTATGCTGTTCTTAATACCATAACCACCCATTACGAGTGGCACCAGTGTTATGTTCTAACAGGTCAGTTGTTTTGGGTTCTTCAGCAAATTATGTTATGAGTTGTATTGCTCTCCTAATAATAATCATAACCTCTAAAACAAAAAGAACATCGGAAATTACTCAACCAAGGAATGCAAAGCGCTTCACATAAATAGCTTTGCCCAAGACATGGTTCAGATGTCCACCAACTTGCATGCCTTTCTAACCAAAGTAGACTCAAGGCCTCTTACTACTTAATAGAAATGAACCCATTATTCAAGGCCAGGCATGCAGCGTGCTCCCTTTCATAGCTGTAGTTAAGTGGCATTCCATACCCAGCCGCCAGGCCTCTTCCTTGGCACATGTCAATACATAACCTTTGGTTATAAGTTCCACAACATGAGAATTTATGAACAATTTTGCAACAATTAAAACGCACACATTGAAATTAGGAATTTCAAACAGTGCTCAATAATGCTGAGTGTTAAAAACTGCCTACCAGATACTCAAGAAGTTGTTTATCACCATTTGTCTTTGCCTCTGCAATGTCCCAGCATCCTTTTTCGGCTAGTTTCTTTAGTGAGCTGCAATTTGGTCGAATACTTTTGGTTACTCTTGATGGGAGATAAAATTAAAAATTTACAAAACCACCACAAGAACCAAGATATAGGATCTGAAAGACTGAAACATATAGTACGACCTAGAGGTCAATGGAAGCCATTAAAAGTACCTTTCTTTACACTTATGATATATTTCTGGAAATTCCTGTCTTAGATTGTTTTTCTTTATACTTTCATAGGCATGCTTTAGCAGCTTCCTCTCAGAGTATTCCTTAACAAGTACACACAGCATTGGTTTCCCCATAAATGTTGCCCACTTATCTGCGGCTCTGTAGTCCTGGTTTTGCATCATTTTAATTAGAAATGATTCTCCAGACTGGCGGATAGAGAAATATTCTAATAGAGTGACTGCTGTCATGTATGACTCAGACTCTATCAACTTTAAAATATATTTCTCAACAAATGTTCTTGCCGGTTCTGAACTACTACTATTTTTCGGATCTGCATTGCACATGGCATTCTCTATGTTTATCAAACTGATATCAAAAACTTCAAGCATCTTTATGAGAACCCTCTCATCATGGATTATACTGCCACCGACAATGAAAAGAAATAATTGGGCTGCAAGAAATTTTGCTTCAAGCAAGTCTTCCAAGATGGTTCCCCCTTTTAGAAAACGACGAAGAGCAGATATTATTAAATGACTTAAGCCCTCAGAATATGCCTCATGAATCGGCAATACATAGAGGCAGTAAGCAACAAAAACAGCTGGTCCAGGTTGGGGACTATTGTATAGAACTTGATGGACTTGTTGCTGAAGAGCACGGAACTTCTTTGTTGCCTTGCATGTGCCTGTCAAATGCATAATTCAATGAGAAAAGAAATGTAGAACAAAGAATTCAAGAGCATCTGACTAAAGATAACCACGAGGCAGTTAGAACAGAAGAACATAGCCCCTGTGGTCATCCGATGGGTTTGTGGGTGTGCTCCCCACACAATTGACAAGGGTTTGAATCCCTGACTAAGCTAATGCATGGGGAAGAAGCTCTCTCTAACATTACCCAGGGTTTACCCTCTAGGGGTGGGTCCAAAGGGCCCCGGGCCCTGCCTTGGAGCGGTTCCTGATCAAAAAATTTAAAAAGAGAAACAAAGAACAGAAGAACATAGAAGTTCTGGGGTGTATTATGCCAAATTCATGCTTACAGTCCTGTTTTGGTGTAATTTTCAACAAAATAATATAAATGGTTTTAATTATTGCATCAATAAATCCAACATGTACACATATATGTATTATATTCTCAATCAATCTTTTCTAGGATCTCTTATCATGCCCCTCAGCTCATAATCTTCTCCCTTCTTTGGAACCTTTGCTGGAACAAATCGAAGGAGAGCTTACATATATATGTTAGTGATAAGTATCGACAAATCCAATATGAGTGTCAAAGCAGCAATTAACATATACGATCACCTACTAAATTATTAACAATATCAACAATACAAACATCTGATATATGATATTTTTATATTCCGATCCACACAATGAATATTTACTTATATTACTTCATGTCTTTTCACAATCAAATTCAAGTTCCACTTTACACATGTAAAAATTCTTATTCAGAGAGAGAGGTTTTAACGTTTTGTGTTGTGACATCCTCCCTTGCCACTTTATACATGAACTTAGAAGGCATATTTTAATAACAGTTGGTACAATTTCTGTGATAACTATGAAATACTGTACATGAGGCAAAAGGAAAAGAAAGTTTAAAGAAGCAAGAGCTCTTAAAAAGTAGTTTGATTTCAAGGGGCCCACTAGGGACCTTGCATACTTGAGTTTTAGTCTTATTAGATCTTATTTTATGTTTATTTTAGGGTTGTATGTTAATGGGCAGTTATATATATGTTTTAAATGTTGAAGTCAAAGATCTAATAGGGTAAGAATTTCTTAAAGTCTATGTCAAACCCTCTATAAGTCTTCTAAGTTAGTAGAGACCATTCTAGAAAATTCAACAGAACTTTTGAAGTTCCTTCAGGATTGTGTGGTGCAACCCCTAACCCTAGATGTGATGCCTAGGGGAGACTTTTGGGTTCTCTTTTTTTTTTTTCTGCCTTGCACATGGGAGGCATCGCTTTGACGCCTTTTTCTAATAAATTTTACTAATCAAAAACAAAAAAAAGGTGTGATGCTTAAGAGACCAGCCTTAGGAGTGATTATACTTTCTTATTCTCCCTTTCTTTCATTTTATTTTTACAAGCACAATTTTCAGTTTAAATCACCATTAGCTCTTTATTATTCAACCTTAGACCCTTCTTCTATAATCTTTATTCATTTATTTTTTGTTCAGCTATAAATTGTGGATTCTCTCCCTACACTTTTTCTTGTTGCTCCAAACCCAAAAATAGGTGTAGCCCAAAATTCCAGCAGCCTCTTTCCAGAATTTCCAGCACCAAATCACCTTCAAGAACAATCCAAATCCCTTAGTCATTAATCCTTCAGCCCTAGAAACTTAATGATGTAGGACAGCTTTAGGAAACTTGACCTAAGGCTGCCTTCAATCGGATTTGTGGTGGGTTTAAGATAAGGAAAGCTTCTAGGGTAAGATTTTTAAAGAAGTAGAAGAGAAAACTAACTTGATTTTGAGAGTGGCATCTTGCTGGATTTTCAGAACTGAGGCTATTAAGGGCCTAAAAGATAAGTAATTGACGGTTTTAATTGTTAAATTCAACGCTAATAGGTAGGGAAAGAGGTAAGGGTTGATTCGTTAGGGTTTTGAGATAAAGTTCACTTTTTTGGAGGCTATGAACAGCAACCCGAGAATAGTAGGCATAGCACATAGGTAATCCCATAGAGAAGGAGAAGAAGAAAGAGAAAAAAAGAGGAAGAAGAAGCATGTCACCCTCATAAGGGTATGCCAAATTACACAATCACAATCTTAAATTCACGTAACTAAACTCTTAGTGAAAAGAAAATTTGCATGCATATAAGCTGCTAGTTCTAATTAATTAGGAAATTATGAAATTTTGACCAACTAGAATATACTAAACCTAATAAAAACTTTATATGAGAACCAATAACATTATTTTATCAGTAAAACAACCCGTATTCATTAATTTGCAAAATTATCTTTTTTTTTTGGTAGGTAAGAATTTATTACTAAAAAAGAAGGATATTACAAACAATGATCAAAATTTCGTTTCGAGAGGTCGTTTCGGTTGGCTCAGAAACGGAAACGTTTCGGAAACATTTCGGAAATGTTTCGGAATATTTCGGAATATTTCGGAAACATTTCTACTATGAGAAATATTAAAATAGTAAAATACAATCTTTTGTATAAAAATTATACACCTTTTATAAAAATTTTAAATTCGGGTTAATACAACTTATTATTTAGGCATATAGCATTGTGTTTTGGTACATTTTTCTATATTTCAATGTGTTTTGATTGTAATAATAGTGTTTCGTTATTCCACTAGTGTTTCGTTTCGGTCCCTTAGGAAACGGAAACGTTTCGGCCGTTTCGGTGGAAACAAATGAAAATTTTGTTTCTTGATTACAAAAAAGATTAGGACACAGCCCCATGGGCACTCAAACTCTAAAGAGAGGAGACAACAAGATACTAATCCAAACCTAGCCTAAAAAAATATCCACTTACATCCCAAGTGGCTAGGCATGGACAAAAAAAACAATCTCACACCTCGAGAGGATAGGTAAACACGTGTGGCGGTTTCTTCAATCGTGAACTTCTTCTCAGTGTGCTAGCAAAATTACTTACCTTTTCTCTTGCACCTTTAAGATTTTTTATTTTCTCCGCTAATTTCTTCTTATTTGCATTTCTAGATGAAAGAGTATTAACTCCCCCACTGGAGAGGGCTTGCACATTCGCCACATCCTCATTCTAATTTGCAAAATTATCAAAATAGCTCTAACAATATTTTAACTTGCAATAACATAAAATTAAGACTCAAACCCACAAAACTTCATTCCATAAACATGCTGCATGTGAAATGTCAGATTAGCCTTTTTTTTTCTTTACGTGCTCTATAGAACATAAATGACATCAACCAGCCCGTACTAACTATTCACAGCAACACAGCCTCAAAACAGCAGCCCAAGTTTAACTTGTTCTTGTTTATTATCACCCAAAAGGCAAACCCTGTCTTGCAATCCAAAACTCCAAATTCCTCTAGTTTTACTAGCCTTTACAATCATAAAAAACTAAATAAAATCAGCCCACAAAACACCTTGTAGGTTGCCCATCCTCAATTTTCACACCACAAGTTCGAGGAGAGTGCTTCTGCATACTCATCCTTCATCAAATTAAAATTTTCTAAATGGAAAGGAAACTAAAATACATAGACCGCAGCACTCCGAAAACAAAACTTGCTTCTATTGAGCCAATACAGAACAAGCACCCAAGTACCAACTAGAGCCATAGCAACAAAGTAATAATAGCCCTGCATACCATGTAGTTTGTATCCATATAAACAGAACAAAACCACCCAAATATAGATTTCCACAAACTTCTTCTTTTCTAATTTCCAAATCTTTAAGAACTAACCTCCCAAGGAATGAAGCCAAAGGACTCAAGGACCCATGAAATTCCACACTAAGCGAAACAAGCACCACAAAGTCATTTCCAGATAGCCAGAGAAGTAAGAAATAGTTAACTAACTCTTAGCTTGCATCACATTACACATTAGATGGATAAGATTCACCTTCTAGAAATGAGATGATCCAATGTTGAATCTTGACATAGCAACCCCCCACCCACCTACCCACAATGAGACATACAACAGCTACCCTAGAAGGGAGACCCTCAATCCAATTGTCAAGCCAGGAAGTCCACATCGATGGCTTAAAAATAATCTAAAAGGGTAAACATTGAATGGAAAACATTGAACTCTGCCAGTTTATTAAAACTCCAGACAATCTATCCAGCTTACCCCCAACACGTTGAATTTTTACCAGTCCTCATCTCATTCAACATTTCATAAGGTCTTCCAATAAATTCTACATGTTAACAGTAATTGGGTTTCAGATTTTTCAACTATCTTCAAGGTCAACATCAACACCATGATGCTATGCAGGCATAACTTGTCCAAAATAAGTTGAGAAGAGCCAAGAAAGTTGAATAGAACTCAGCAGCATTTACTTTCAAGGCAAATCTAGGTTCAATCACAAAGACTAATGTTAGCTTTAGATGCCACCCTAGGTTTATCCAAGGAAATGTAGCATGCAAGCCAACTACTTAACTCCTACATGAGCCTCTCATAGGCAGTAACATATTACATGATCAGAAACATACACTTATAATTAACAAATTAAAAAACGAAATCAGAACTGCCTCTTATACATTGAAGCAAACAGGAAATAGGCACAAACCTGATAGAGAACATAATGATATTCAACTTCACCGAGTTGCAAACTAAGGAGCACGACTAGGGATACAGGACATGGATACAACATGACATTGATAGGCCAACATGGCAGTTTTCATAAAAATAGGCCGCAACACATCAAAAAATAAATATACTTTTATATATATGCATGAAAACAATAGTTGTTTCTTCATTTTTTTCACATTACCCAATACATTATTATATCAAAAGAGTAGGAAATAGTTTTCCCTATAGAAAACAAGTGTGAATTTCTAAAATTAAAAAGTCTAAAGGAGGAGGGATTAATAGGTATAAATTCACATTATTTTTATTTTATCATTGGATCCCAAGTTATGTTCTCCAAACTTGCAATATAGTTTATGTGTATCTAAACGACGGACACATGTATCTCCCAAGTATCCAAAGTGTGTCCAATTCAGAAAGATTTAGAGAAAATAGAACACATTTGGACGGGTGTCTAACATGTTGGGGAGTGTCCAACGAATGTCAATTCCCCACACACTGCACCTCCTTAGAAGTGTATTTGCTTCTTAAGCTGCAAAACTAGAGCTAATTCCACACATTACATTCAAACTTGTTCCTTTTTTTTTTTTTTTTATACATCAGAAGTGAGAAAAAAATAAAAATAAAAATAAAAAACTTGTTTCAAGTTCTCTGATTGACTGATGTCTTATCAATTTTTAGTTATCATCACACTAGAATTTCATTCATTGCTAAGTTCTTTCCACTTCTCTAACAATTAACCCAGAAAAATCCTATGAGCTGGCGCCCCTTCTAGTAGGGGATGAACTTAGGAGTTCTGCTTCCTAAGGTATGGGCACCAGCCACCTGTTCTAACCCTCATTATTGTTGGTAATCAATTAATAAAGTTACAAAGGAAGGAAATCAGAAGTAAATGAGATTGACATCCAACTGGATTTTCCTAGGATACATCAAATAGGCAAGGCCCATGTACCATATTACCATAAGTTTCAACCTTCTGTAAGGCAGAAATGCCTGCATAAGCAACTCCTCAAAAAAATTTATCGTTGCAGAGAGAAAGGAGAAGGCTCGCGTCCATATAAATGGCTAGCAAATTAATAAATCAGCATTCCAATCATAACAGTATCAGCGTTCTCCCTAGCTACCATCCTTGTGGATGATTGGGTTGACCAATATATGTCCAAGCCAAAATTACAACACCGCAACTTGTATTATGTGATTAATAACTTTTTCTAAACCCAGTAGAAGGCTTAGTGATTCAGACTTAGCTAACCAAATAAGATTCTGGTACACTCTACCCAGTATGTCACAACTTGCTACCATCGTGTGGTACATTCCAATCCAACCACATGTGGAAATGTCTAATTAGCTAGCTGAATATCCTATGCTTAGATATGATTCATTGAAGCAAAAACTAAAAGGAGAGATAAGCTATGCATTAACCATATGAAAGGACATAAATCTATGTTTGTAACTTTGTATACATATATGTATATATATCCAGGGAAATGTTCCCCAAAAATAACGGACAAGGAGCACTACAACAATAGGCTAGAGGCCCTAAGGCTTGTTCTGTAGTGAACCCGGAAATAGGAAACTGTATCATTTGCTGAGGAGACCGTGAATCATTTGCTTATTCATTGTGAAGTGGCATGGCAACTATGGAGTATGCTATTCTCGGTTTTTGGAATTACTTGGGTTATGCCAGCCTCAGTCCTATCATTATATGAATCTTGGAGTATGCCATTGTATTGCATACTTTTCATTTTTGGATTTCTAGAAATTTGTGTGATTCTTCTTTTGCTACGATAGATTTAATAGGAGATCCTTTTTTGAGGGGGAGGACTTAGAGGGTTGCTTTTGCATACATCTTGTGTACAAGAGGAGGCACCCTTTGTTGGTGCTTTTTGAATAAAATAATTTTACTTATCAAAGAACGAAAAAAAGATATAACATAGAAAACTTCCACAATAAGAGTGATGAAAGTATGAAATAATTAACCACGTGCATCAACCAGATTCTTACCTATACAATTTTGTCTTTAATTTCTAATAATAGTAATAACAAGATGGTTTTTTTTGTTCAATGGAAAATAACAATAAGAGAATTATGAGATGATTGCTCAATGTAACAATAAATTATCCAGGAACCACTTCAATGACAATAGAGACACTCCTGAGCAAACTAAATAAGAAATGGGAGAAATTTTACCATAAGCATAACATTCTTTCAATAGGTATAGAAAAACTACTGGAGAAACATGGGATAAATCAGAAAACGCGTGCAGACACATAGCCCTTGCTTGGTGAGTTCTGTCCTCATTCTGCAGTTCTGGGAATCTTCCATCCAAGCCCATGGTAGAAACAGTGAAGATCCTACACCATACAAAGGAATGAGCCTAGTAAAGGAGCAAGTAAAATCCAGAAATCTATAGTTTACATCGCAAACTCAACTTTTTCCCTTTCACTGAGTCCAATAAAATAAGGGTGAAGCAGAAACTTACTGACTTCTAAATGATTTTATGAAAATAAAACAATTCAGTTTAAACTAAGGTGCCACTCTTCATAACCTACCACCTGTAAATTCAAACCAAAAAAAAAAAACTGCCACAAACTGCTGAAAAAAGTTGCAAACAAAAAGAAAAACTACAAAAACAAAATATAAAGCAATATTACAACAAACAGAAGCCTCCTGGTTCGTTCAAGAAAAGCAGTTTTCAAGTTTCTGCATCCAAGGTATTAAGCTTCTTTCTTTTTTCTATTAAGTCACCTAACCCACTATTTCTTGCAGAAAGATTTTTGAAGTAGAAATATAAATATATCTCAGAAAACCTCAATATCAGACATTAAGACATCAATTATTGCACATTAAAATGTACCCTTTGAAGTAATTATTTTAACTAAAGGTTTCGGGAAAAGAACAATGTCAGATATCCCTTTAACATAATAACCAAAAATAGAGAAAATGGGAAAATGAGATTTTCAAGCCTTCTTTTCCATGTTGCAAAGCAGGTTAGACAGGAAAATTTTTTACAACCAATACTCACACAGCCATGCTTGTTTGCCACACTATCTTGCCAGCAGCCAAAGCCCAATGGTTATATATGGATGCTGAATACTTTTAGTTTCTCAGGACTGAAAGCATAGAATTCAGATCAGTCCCATTTTATTTTATTTTATTTTTTTGATAAGCAAGCAAAATTTATTCAAAAGGAGCTCCACCTTTGTACACATGAAGTATACAAAGAAAATAAACTGTCCCAAAATTAAGATCTCCTATAAAATCTATCATGACAAAAGAAGCTTCACAATAATTCCCCGACATCCAAAATTGAAAAGTATTCAACAAATACAATTTCAGCCGACGAACTGGTAAAACAATCTCTTCAAAAGTACTACGGTTACACTCCCTCCACAAAGACCAAATTAAGCACAAAGGGACAATCCTCCAAGCCTCATTAGTCTTCCATGTTGAACACTCTCCAGGCCAAGGTTCACATTTAGCAATAACAGATTCTGGCAAAACCCATTGAATACCAAAAATGCAAAAAAACCAGATCAATGACATGTGTTACAACTAGGAATAAGGGATTGTAAAATTAAAACTTTTTGCGAAATGGAGAACAATTGATTGCAGATACTCTTTCTAGTTTTAATTTGTAATTCAGTAAATTACATAATTTTGTCTTTGTTAAAGAAAGTATGCAGAAAGCAATAAAACTAAGGCACTGAAGAGATTTTGATTCTCCTTCAGTTTTATTGAGCTTATCAACTTGAAGAATCCTTTTCTTTTTTCTTTCTTTTTTTTTTGAAAAAAAAAATGCTTTCTTATGTTTTATTAAAGTTAAATTCACTTTGAACGTTCCAAACTCTTCAGATGGCCACCTATCTTTGCCCTATACTAGCTCTTGCATATAAAGACATACCAACCAGTACATTTGACAAATGCTAAGGAAAATCTGGCCTACTTCAAGTGATTTGAAGTAACTAACTAAAAGAAGCAACGAATAACAGGTATAATAAGCACATTGCCTATTCTAGAAATAAAAAGATGTATACTTCTATCAGGAAATTCATTGTCCAGTTTCTAAAATTGTACGGTTTTTAGTCTGAAATAGAATCATATTGCTCTATGCCACACCTCAAATTTCCTATCCAATTCAGTCAACTTGGGGTTGGTGACAATAAGGAAACTAGATAATGAAGAATCGTGATTAGGAAGCTGCTGATTTAGGTGGGAAAATAACATAAAACAAATTTTCGAAGCATGAATGTAGAAGTGGTAGTGGGCCAAGTGACAATCTGGTGAGGCTTAAGACAGCCTGGACTAGAATGGTCGCACCTAGTTAATGTTCACACTCTTGGTTGAAATCATTTCCATCCATCATCAATCAGATAAAGTGATATTCAAAGTCGTTGGCATTCCCCATCCTGAATGTCCCTCTAAGGTGCTTACTGTGACACTACCTCTAAGCTTCGAGGAATTGATAAAGCAAGAAAAGTAGAGAGGCTATCTAAACAATTAAAAGATATGTTCAGCCACCCATAGACAGATGCCACACAGACATTGAACACACACACCCCCCCCCCCCCTCCCCCCCCCCCCCCCCCCCCCCCCCCACCCACCCCCCCCCCCCCCCCCCCCCCCCCCCCCCCCCCCCCCCCCCCCCCCGCGCCACAAAAAAAAAAAAAAACTGGGTAACTTTCTAATTACACCCAAGTCCAACAGACAAACCAAGGAAATTAGGCAGCACACCAACGCCGAGCATCTGATTCTTACTCCATTGCAGGTACATGCTCAAATATAAATACAGATAAACATTGACATCCTTTCAAGGAAATAAATAGGGTGCAAAAGATGTTTCAAGGAACCAACCTTGACCTGACACAAGCTGAATGAAGTGGGGCAGGCTTGGGGACGTTTATGGAGTCAAGGACATGGGCATTCCATCTTCTGGGGACTGGATAGTAGCAGGGACCATGGAACTCTTTTTTGTCAGTTGATTGGCATTTGTTTTTAAGAGGCCATAATCTATGGTAACCATGAGCTATGGTATGATGCCCAAGGGATATTAGGTGTGATTGCTTCTAAAATAGTCTCTACGTAATTCATAACCTAAGAAGCACGGACACGAGTGTCGGACACGATACGTGTCAGACACGCCGACACGGCAATTTTAAAAAAATGCTGGACACGACACGGCAGAGACACGACAAAAGTTTATATTTTTATATTCCTTATATGTTACACATATAAATATTATATGAAAGAAATAAAAAATATAGAAGATTACACAAATTAAAAATAAACAAAAGAACACATTTCACTACTTAATCGGCAACAAATTCATAACTAGTCAATTATATTCCATAAAAAATATAAAGTAAACAAAAACATTAACACACATTAACAACAAAAAAGTTGTTCTATCAATACACAATACTATAAAGTCATAAACTACAAAAAATATTAAAACGTCATTACATTTAATCAACTATCCATCATCATAGCATACTTGTTTTTCTTCTTCTTCTTGTTTGTTTTTCTTCTTCTTCGAACCAACAATTAATTTCAAAATTTATAGTTGAGGCCCCGTGTGTCCCTAAAGTGTCTAAAACGAGACACGCATGTCCAAGCCGTGTCTGTAGAGTGTCCAATGTAAAAATAAATAATAAATAATTGAACACGTAGAATGGAGTGTTCGACACGTGTTCGATGAGTGTCCCACGCGTGTCGGTGTCCAACAAGTGTCTGACACGGGTACGGCTCCTCCAACAGAGTGTCCGTGCTTCCTAGTTCATAACTCTGCTTCATGAAAACCAACCCAGGTTCTCTTAATCATCTTAAATAAGTCCATACTTTCAGAAACATAATCCTATTTTAACTCCCAAAACCTTGGGCTATGTATCATCTAGAAGTACCAGCAACCAAGGATGGAGCCAAATATCGTGAGGCAAGCCATGGCACCTCAAGAATTTAAAGGGAAAATTACATTTTGCCCCCTAGTGGTTAGGTGTAGTTTCACTTTGATCCCCTACATGTCCATTAAAAACCTGATATACACCCCTAGTGGAGTGCACCAAACTGAAACCATTCTTTTTTCCATCAAAAACTATTTATAAAACCCATAATTTGAATTTTTTTTTGTAGAATAAAACTATTTTCTCGCTCAATTAAAATATCACAATGAAAGGGGGAAAAGAAAAGGAAAGAAGAAAGTTTAGAATGGTAACTATCCCCTGAAGGAACCGGACATGATAATTTTTCATCATCCGGAACTAGAATCAAAAGAACTAATGGATGCTTAAAATCTTTTTCCAAATAAGCTACTTTCTCTCCAAGTTAAAATAAAAAAAAAATGAAAGAAAAAATAAGAGAAGGAAAGAAGAAAATCTAGTAGGGCATAAACTTCAATTTGACATATCAATTAGGGAAGAAAATTATTTGATCTGATAGAACAGTAAAATTACCATGTAACCGTTTTATTTAATGAAAAAACTCATGGTGTCAATTTTGTCCACACTGTAGCGGGTGTAACAATTACAATTTGCAATACAAGAGGTCAAAGCGAAAAAGCCTATGACCATGGCTTTGGGGACAAATGGAGGCAATGGATCCACTTTTGTAAATCACTCTGAAGTTTTCTATTCTGGCTAACGAAGTGTCTCATGGCTTCTTCCAGAGTTCTAGGAGGCTGAGACAAGGGGACCCTATTTCTTTTCTTTTTATATAAGTTATAGAGGCTTTGAATAGTATGCTTAGCAGAGTTGAAAGGGCAGGTTTGATTCACGGCTTTCATGTGGATCACGGAGATGGAGAGCCGCTGATGGTCTCTCATCTTCTATTCGCTGATGATATACTTATTTTTTGTGACCGTTCAAAGGAGGAATGAAGGTTTTTGAGCTGTGCCCTGTTGTGTTTTCAAGCAATTTCGGGTTCGCGAATCAATTTGGCAAAGAGTGAGATCATCCCAGTGGGGGAGGTAAGGGGCACTCAAGGTTTGGCAACTAACTTGGGTTGCAAGGCGGGTTCTCTGCCCACTATCTACTTGGGCTTGCCATTGGGTTCTTCATTCTAAGCTAAAGTTGTTTGGGATATTGTAATGGAAATGTATGAAAAGAGGCTAGCAATGTGGAAGAGACAATATTTATCCAAAGGGGGGCACTTAGCGCTTATTAAAAGTACTCTCTCCAGTCTTCCTACTTATGCTATGTCTCTATTCACCATCCCAAGTTATATAGCCAAGAGACTTGAAAAGCTTCAGAGGGACTTTCTGTGGGGCGGCATTGGCGAGGAGTTCAAATACCATCTTTTGGGATGAGATAAGGTGTGTTTGCCTAGGGAGGAGGGAGGAGCGGGTATCAGAAGGCTCAAGATGTTCAACAAGGCTCTTCTAGAAAAGTGGCTTTGGAAGTTTGGGATGGAAAAAGACAGCTTATGGCATTTGGTGGTGAGTAGAAAATATGGGAATCGATGGGGAGGGTGGTCTACTGGAGCTCATAGAGAGACTTATGGGGTGGGTGTTTAGAGAGGGTTTGGGAGGATTTTGTAAAGCATATTTCTTTTTATATTGGAGATGTTATTAGGGTGAGATTCTGGTTGGATAGTTAGTACGGGCACAAGCCTCTGAGGTACGTTTTTCCTGATCTGTTCGAGATGGACAGAGACAAGGAAGCCTCAGTGGGGAGTTATTTGTCTATCTCTTCGAGTGATATTGTATGGGCTCCACGGTTCAAAAGGAATTTACAGGATTAGGAGTTGAATTCAATGGCAGCTCTATTTGGAATGTTGTATGATTGTAGAATCAACCGGGAAGAGGAAGACTTTATGGTGTGGAAAGCTTCAGGGAATGGTTCCTTTTCTGTTCAATCATTTTATCGAGCTTTGTCTTTGAGTGGCTGAAGGGAAAGCCCGTATCCCTAGAAAGAGATTTGGAAGACTAAAGCACCTCTGAATGTGGCTTTTTTTGTGTGGACAATTGTTATGAAGTCTATTTTGATGGTGGATAACTTAAGGAAAAGAAGGAAAATTATTTTAGATTGGTGTTACATGTGCAAGAATAGTGATGAGTCTCACCTCCTATTACATTGTCCAGTAAATAGGGATTTTGGAACATGGTATTCTCTTTGCATGGGATGGAGTAAGTGATGCCCTCATCAGTTGAGGCATTGATGCGATGTTGGGATTGTGGTTGTCCGAACAGGAGGGTTAGAAGGATTTGGGATGGGATGTTATTCCGTATTGTGTAATGTGGAAAATTTGGCAAGAGAGGAATAACAAAGCTTTTGATGGAATAGAGCATCCAATACATTGTTTAAAGGGAATCCTTCTCGATTCCCTATTTTCATGGATGTTTGATGCTACTCTTTTTAGTTTGTCTACTTTCGTAGACTTTTTGGGTAATTTGTATATGCCTGTAGATATATAGGCAGTGATGGTTTGTTTTGTATATGCTAGTTGTTCAGGGTTCGCCCTCTTTTTGGCGTTTGTTCTTAATACACATTTACTTATCAAGAAAACAAAAAGTGAAATCAAGACTAACCATAGTGGGAAAGGGTAATTTACCTGAAAACTTCCTTACTTCATATTTAGTTCTCATAACCATTTTCAAAAATTACATAGATTGCCCCCCAACCACCAAGATATCATATGTATCTAGTATTCCCCAATTCTCCTACGAAAATACAATATCATGCATGAAAACGTCCTTGTTAGCAACAATTTGAAATCTAGAAACTCGTCACCACTTATAGATTATTCTTATTCTGGCCATTTTCACTCTATAAGAATCGAAACCTACCTGCAACTTTAATAATAAATTTTAAACCAGCAAAAATAATAATAATTTTTGATAATTTTAGAAAATCTAATTTGGAAATCGAGCCTCTAACAACCAATTATTAAAAATTGTTATCAATAATCTACATTTTAAGAAACCAAATCAGCTCCATGGTGGATGACTAAGAATGCTACGAACTTAGGGAAAGATACTATCATTTAGTAATTATTAGGAATTTTATGTAGTAAATGAGACAAATATACAAGTCCATACATTATATTTTTTCCAGTAAACATCTATTGACAATTCAATATAAAACCAACATATGACATACCAGACCCAAGAATTTAAGTCAAGGGAAGCCAATATAAATTTATCAAAACAAATTTTTACAACCAAAAATAAGTTTTTCATTGTGTTAACTATGCTAAGAATAATACATTTTACTTACAAAAAAAAAATTATACCCAAATTAATTTTTAGTGACACTCAGTCTATTTCCTCTATATTGGCAGAACTAATACCGTAATCACATAAATGCAAGATTTCAACTCTAAAAAATTTTAAACAAAAGTGCCTTAAGTTAAATAACAGAAGCATATTTAACAGTGTCAAACGAAAGCTTACATCCACTACTATAGATTTGCCGTAACATGCAAGAGTTTTTCCTTTATTTGATGTATCATGATCATGCACAAGTTGAGATAAATTTTCAACACCATTGACAATGCTAGTTTAAACTAAGCAAACTATGGTAAATGCCAAACAGTTGGTGAAAAAAAGGTAGATAAGCTACTGATCGGGAAAAAAAATGGCAGATAAACCATTAATATGCCATAGAGTACTACCATTACGGGTCTCGGTTTGATTAACTCATAACTAATGACCCTTTGTTCTTCTACTATCCATTGAATTGAAAAGAATGACTTTTACGTTAGAATATACAAGAAAAGGAATAGATAAGTCAATGGATGAAATTTATTTTACCTGTTTGATTTCATATTCTTCATGAATGATAAACAATAGGTATTCTTGAAGTCTGTGAATAACAAGAATTACTTGAATATGCTACAATTATTGTCAAAGCATAAGTGATTTCACATAGTCACTAAAACAGTAGTCTATAGACTAGAAGCTATACACCTATTATAAGGTATTTTAGACAGGCATTATGTTTACAAAAAAAGGGCATATAATCAATCTAGTGCTTTGATCAATTGCATATTTTAGTATAACTTGGTTAATTGCATATTTTCATATAACTTGGTACTGCTTTGAACAAGTATAACTTGGCTCTTTTACAGCCCTACCAAGTTATGCTGCTCAGCTATGCTTGGTAAATTATTTTCATAGTAGGTTGTTCAAACTTTGATTGAGAACCTTAACGAGCTTCAAAATGTGTTCAAGTTTGGCTTATTTAACTTTTGAGTCAAGCTCGAGTAGCTTGATTTTTTTAGTACATACAAACTTATCGGTAGAGTTCGAGCCAAGCTTAGAAGATTAACAACCTTTAAAATATGTTCAAGCTTGCCTTGCTTATATAACGAGCCAAACTTGAATCAAGTTCGAGTAACTTGGTTCGTTTTACAGCCCTAGCATAGGCCAAAACTGCTTGGCAATAATAGTAGCCATTTAATAAGTACTAATAAAAATATAAAAATATGCGGAGGGTGAAGGAAAAATAAGACCTAAGATTGGGTTAAATTCAAATAGTAAATATATAGAGGACCAATCAAAGATATCGGAACGAGTAAGAAATTTGGAGGAAATTTTGGAAGGGGAGGCAAGACAAAATTACTTGGATTTTAGGGTTGCCAATATATTATTTCTTACCATAGATACTCAAAAAATTATAGGACCTAAGTAGAATTTTGTGAGCCTTTGGGTGGGGTTGGAGGGTGGTGGGAGGGATAGAAGGATAAGAAACACTTAATCAACAGGATGATATGTTTTTGTGCCCCGTAAAATGCTTAAAACCCCTCATTTATTTGTTCTCAACACTAGCACCCTTTAAAACAGAGCTTTCAAAATTCAAGTATAACATCTATTGGCTAACTATCAAACAATGAATGTAGACACTAACTAGTTTAACAACAACAAAACAACATGAGCATGATACTCGAAACAACAAAATGCAAGTTGAACAAATATCAACAACAAACACTGAAAGTAGCATGCAATTGATCCAGAGCTCATTCCTCACTACTGCCTAACTAATAAAGCAAATTTTGGCCGGTAAAAATGATACACACTACTAGGAAAAACCTGCAAATAATGGCAAGTATACTGAACCAAACCCTAATTTTAATATATAAAAAAATCAAGCATTCTATAATCCAATATGTACTCAATATATTGTGTGTGTATATATGTATATATATGCGGCTAACACACGTGGCACGTGTGACATTTAATCGAAGCATTAGAGGAAGAGATCTGAAGATCTAACCACCAAATTTTGTTTTCCAATAACTATCACCGTAAATCCAGACCATACTAATCATTCAGAGGGGAAGAAAACATTCACGAACTTCACCCAAAAAAAGAAACAGAAAAACGCTCGGGAGATTTTAACTAAAAATAAATGAGTAAGTAAACAAGTAAAACAAGAACAGGAACAAATAGTTTGAGCTTACCAAGCAGAAACCGTTATTGGATTGAATGAAGCTCTTACGCCAAACGCACCTCAATATAAGGTCCACACCTTCTCAAGCCCTCGTCACTCTCTCTGTAATGCTTTTCTTTCAGTCTTTGGTACAATGCAAGGACGAGTATATAATCATATATGTATATATATAGGTGATTTGTTTGTAAAACTCGGTTGCAGAACAAGAAACAGACGCTATTCCAGCTACTCCCTCAGTCTAAAATGCTTCTTTCTTGAGTCTCTGCTATAAAGCGACAATTTCTAAGAGTGCAGAGATTTTACAAGGAGATCATTTACAGAAAGAAATAGCCATAAAACCCTAGGCAGAAGCAGCGAAAAGGGCGATGGCGACATTTGTCTTGGCCCACTGGATCTTTGCCTGAAATGGCAACATTTGTTCCCTCTCTCAACACCATCTGTTTCTTCTTTTGTATTCTTCTTCTCCCTCTCTCTCTCTCTCTCTCTCTCTCTCTACCTCTCTCGCTCTAAAATCCCTCTCCTACTGTGCGGGGAGAGCTATCTTGCTCTGGTACCTAGGTGTACGTAGGGTGGGGGGCTACCATACGAGGGTATTTTCGACTTTCTATCACTTTCAGAAAGTTCATGTCTACGGACAGGACCATTATAAGGGATATGATATTGACAGGAGTCAACGGATGGGGACAATCATTACCGTCGATTTACTCCTCGAAGTGATAACTTGATTTGTTATGTTAAAATACAACTCTAACAACGCTTTCTATCTACTAATTCAATTACTTACATAAATCATGTTTCTTTCTTCTTTTTTCCCAATCAAAAATCAGGGTATAGTTCCTGGTGTCGTGTGATAAGCATTGCACCTTCATCAGTGAACATACAGGTTCGTAATAGGGAATCTCTTTCTTCTTAAACAGTGGTATTAAGTACAAGTTGCGCCCGGTGCGCATAGTAGTCATCTATCTAACCAAAGTGGATAAGGTACAGCGATTAAAAAATGAGTGTTTGTTTGAATGAATTTATTTAATTATTATTTTTAATTAAATTAAATATTATACAATCTTAAATAATTTTATTTAATTTCGTCAAAATAACAAAAATTAATAAAAAGTTTAAACTTTTAAATAAGCAACTTGTATCATATAAAGTTTCTTATTCAATTTCTTTTCACACTCATTTACAATTAATCATCATTCATAATAATAATTAAGTGGTTCGGTAGGAGTTTAAAAAATAATATAATTAATTTTACATATTGTTTAATACTTGCAAACTTCTTGTTTTTAGCACTACATATAAAAAAAAAAAATTAGATAATAAGCAATTTATAGATTGTAACTCCTTTGGTCCATTATTGACCCTTGACCCACCTAATCTAACCAAATAATGACCAAGTGGATTAGGACTTTTTCAACAAACACAAGTTCTGAGTTCATGACTGGGTGGAAAATAAATACTCATTGAATTTTCTTAGGCTGTGTTAAAAATATTCTAAGCTTGAAAAAAATAAAATCACAAAAACTTCTTACATGAAGTTTAGGCCTTTAAATTTTCGACCGACTCAAACTCGTACAAGATTGGCTAACTCTACTAATGAAAATTTATTTTTTTGGATTTTAGTGGGACATGCATCGATAACGTGCAATTGTCCTATTGAAAATTTATTTAGTTGGCAATAAATTACTGTTTCAATTCCCATTACGATCCCATAATTTTAGTATAAATAATTTATAGTTCCTGTTATATATATATACCTGCACATATATAAGAGAGCATGGACCTTTTGAAAACTTTTTAATTTCTTACATGCATTTTTTTTAATTTTTTTTGTAAATTTATGTTTTACAAAGACTAATTGTTAGATAACTTATTCATTCCATATTCAAAATACTAATTAATTTGGTTAGAAATCTAGAAAACACCCATCCCTATAGTTATCTAATTCAAATAATTCTTTATAATATCGTCTCATTTATACCCAAGTGCTAATGATTGTAAAATCAAGACCCATTGTTTCACTCCCCAACTACACTACAGAAGAAAACAGCAACAAAAAAAAATGTCACGCACAAAAGTATTACACTCCTCTTATTCAAATATACGAGAGTAGCAGAGTATCTTTGCCCGGCACCCTATCAATACGAGATTTCTCTTGTACTACCCTTTTTGGGGGATTCATTTATTTGCACTTTTGGGGGATTGATTTATGGTCGGGCCATTAAGTAGATTTCCCTTGCACTTTTGGGGGATTCACTTGTGGTCGGACCATTAATTTTTCTGCATCAACAAGTGGGGGCAAAAAGGGGCTGACCACCAGAACAATTTCATTCCACGATCAATCCCAGAGGAAATCCAGTTAGTGTCACACGCACCGGTCCTTTAACATGTGTAATAATAAGTCTTGAATTTGTACAGCAACAGAGAATCGTAACTACATTCAAAATCTGGATTTGATTTACCTAGACAACAGACACTCATCCTACTACTACTAACCAATTGCGCTAGTGCGTGAGAGCTGACTCGAACAGTTAAACCAACGACTAGTCAATAAAAAGCAACCCAGTTAAAAGCAATCCACTGATCAACCAAGCTAACCTCAAAAGGTTAACTTAGTAGTCAAGACTTGAGAGTCTGTTCCTCCAAAATCTCAAGTTTAAAACCTCTTAAGTGTTATCAACTCTTTAAAATCATTTTCAGAGTATTTGGCTCGATAATTACTCAATTTGTTTAAAATAAAAAATCATACAAATTACAAAATTAATCAAAATACGTGCAAACTGACCAGAATACTCAATTACCCAAAAACAAAAAAAAGCCAAGCTAACCCAGGGTCGCATCGACAAGTAGAATAGCAAAATCTTGATTATTGACTAGTAAAGCACCCACTATCGAGTAGTTGGGGATTGAGCTACGTTTTGTCCTCTACATTTTCAAACACCACAAAAAGGATGGCTACACCTGCACATCAAGATATGTTTTCATAACTCGCCAAAAGATCTTTTTTGTAAGATTCTTTAAAAAATCTCAAGCAAAAGACGCAGTTTGTCAATTCACTAATATAAAGGCCCCAGCGTAGTGTTTTTCAACCTTAAAAAGATAAAATTGCACCCATCGATGAAGCATTATGTCGACTATCAAGACAATGACAAATATATTAATAATATTAGATAACAATGTCCCCAAACAAGACTCGGAACATCTTATCATTCTCAGACCCGTTACTTATGCACTAAAATGCTATTATTCTAAAAATTTTGTACAATAAATTTCACTAATATAATGTGGTGATGTCAAAATTATTACAGTAAATGTTTTATTTTAAAATAAAAAATTCTCAATTAATCACATCATTCTTCTGAAACTGAAATCGTCTATGAATTATTTGACTATATAGTATTACTTGTGTTTTGATAGGTATCAATCCCCCCTCCAAGAAAAACAAAAACAAATTCTTTTTAAGGTGGCGCCTTTCATGGGAAAATGGAGATTATTGAATCTTCTTCTCGAAGTGTAAGACATTTTGATAACCATAATCTGACATCAATGTCGTATGAGAAGGAATCAGAAAAACAAAGAAAATTACCAAAACACACACACACACACACATTATGGTTAGCCCAACATGCACCCTGAAATGAGCGTAAATCCAGACATTATGGGTTTGAATCTCACCTACCACACTACGAGATTACTTAAATACCTAAAATTTGTGGACAATTGCAGGTATCTAGCGTTTACTTTGCAAAGGTAGGTTCAGTGTAGCTCTGCCCTACGGAAGTTTCTCATCGTCAAAAAAATAAAAATAAATAAATAAATAAAAGTACCCATAAAGTCTTTAGGGAGTCCAAATAAATTAGCGATCTGTAAAACTATCCAAAACGGTTTGGTGATGTTCAAGATACAGAAGGTTCGTGAAAGAGACTTATCTGAGCCATTATGAAGACCAGAGACTCTGTCATGACTATATTCTTCACACCGATATGAGCCTTGAGGTACAGAAACTAGCACACATGAAATGAAAAAAAAAAAAAAATACTTCATTGCTTAAGTTAAAAAGGTTACCAACTGCAGCACGAACACTGAATTCAAATATATAATGCCCTTGAAAATATAATTGAAGCTCAACAAACCAATTGCACAAAATAGAAATCAAGTCGTGTAAGTTCTGAGGATTTCTACTTGGACTGGATTTGTAGTAGCTGTATTCAATTTGTTCCATAAAAATAAATAAGTATTTATAGACTAAACTACGAGAGAAAAAACAATCCTGCACTGAGGCATCCAAATGAAAGATGTCAATCTTGCAGAAAACATGAGCAATTCTCTCGAGAAATTGTAAATGCAAAGTTGACAATAAGTAAGCTGCAATAAGAGGTTCAAAGAAAAGTAGAATCTTTCAAGGAAAATATAAAAAGAAATAATAAAAATACCTCCACTTCATTTTCCCCCAGCTTGGTTCACTAGGACTTTGCCTTGACCCCATGAAGTTCAATCAAAAGACAAACTGCCTTCATTTATTTGGCCAGAACATCAAAGTAGAGTTGTCCTTCCAAAGAAAGTTCAGGTGATGGGTCTGCTAAAAAACCTCCAAATTCACGAATTGAATGGGGTACTAGAGCCATGGTTGTAGATACAGCATATCATTGAAAACCTTCTTTTCATTCCAAGAAAGAGATGGGTACCACCAAATTGTGTCTGTCCTACAAACATTTCTAGATGACCTTACATGGATATCTCTGCAATCTAAAACTGAAACAAATAATTAGAAATAGAAAACAATAATGGGGCAATTCAGAGGTCGGTCCTAAGGAATTCCACAAAACTACCCCCCTTTCGCTTCTCCTCTTTCTTCCATCCTGGCAGTCGGAGCAGGGGTTGAAAATCAGCAAGCTTTGATTAATAAGAAATTATACTTAGTTCTCAGTTTATTTTACAGTTATTGTTTCAGATTATCTGGAGTCATGACAATATCAGTCAGACTTTAAAATAATGACAATATTTTTAACATCTCATTTCTCTCCCCCAACTAATCAATTTATAACCACTAAAAATTAACAAACATGTATATCAGATAGATAGTCAAGGAGGCAAGTGATCCAAACCACTCCGTGGGCAGCATGCCAGGTTCAAAGCAAATATTGCTCTCCATTAGCAACTTCCATCAATTCTGAGTTCTTGTTCCATGCTCTAGTCGTGAAGAATTACAGGTTCCTCTTCATTGTTAGACAACGCCTCATCAGCAACCTCTGACAATTTGGTCTGATTCAACCCTCTAGTGCTTTCTTGTTCTTCATTCAAGACTCAGCTAATCCAATTGCAATTGATTCCGATGTTCAATGCCCCGATTATCTGCCAAGGATTTATGCTGTTGGTCATTTGATTTGAGTAATGCAGCTTCCCTGCAACCAAATTTGAGAGAGAGAGAGTGTGTGTGTGTGTATATGTGTGATAATTATTGAACCCCAAACTAACTAATGTTCACAAAGCAAACTAATCATGAATGCCAGTATGGAGTTGATGTAGATGTTTAGATGCTACAAATGGAAATACAGCACAATGCCAGCATGAGGTTGATGTTGATGATCAGAATGCTATCCAATTAAAATATAGTGCAACATGGGTAAACAGTATAAAAGTAGTCATAAAATTCACAAGGAATGACATGTCCCATATACCCTCTCAAGGTCATTACTAAGCTGCTACAGCAGGGAAACCCTGATGGGCCCAAATTAAAGTTAAAAATGGTAGTGTTGAATCTTCTGCAAAAAGCTCATCACTCTGATGACACCAAAGTGCTTGAAGGAACTACAACCATCAACTTCTGCTGAAATACCTGAAGACAGAGAAAAAAAATTAGTGGTTACAATAATGAAAAATTTGTGATCTCTTTCATATAAATAAACATCAGGTTAAAAGCATTACCACCCTAAAGTGTTCCAACTCTTTCGTTAGTTCTCCTTCAATGTCTTCTGCTAACGGTTGAGCATTACCAGGTACTAAGGGCTGACCTCTTAGCTCACTGAGGACCTGTAACCAACATTCAGTTCAATCCAACAGTAAGACACAACTGTAGAATCTGGTCAACTTATTAACCATAGGAAGTGACAAAATAATTAACTTTTCCCATGAGCAATGACTGAATGAATGAGTAATTATTTAAATTAGCTACCTTTTCATGCCATTAACCATCCTGCAAAGTTCAAGTACAGGGCATGCAGACAACGAACCAAAAACAATACATAAATAAAAATCCAACTTCTTCCTACCCCCTTCCCCAACACCCCCCCCCCCCCCCCCCCCCCCCCCCCTCTTTTTTCCTTTTTAGAATAACCTTTTTATGTCCATTATAGGTTTCAAAATGTAGAAGACCTTTGTTGAACAATGTCCATCTCTTTTAACTTCATCCAAAGCAAAAACAACAAAATAATAATATTCATAAAGGAAAGTTCCACGATGTCAACCAAGACCATGCTCATCATGAACTACATGTCCACCATATATTGACTTCAGTCAAATACTAAAAATTAGTTTTGTCTCAGCAGTACAGTATCCCTCCCCAGTAACAAAAGAAAAGGTTAAGATAAATTTAAACTCAGGTTCCACAATTTTACAACATAAGTACTTACTTTTTGTGGGATGTCATCAATGAAAGTAGACTTGTTAGTTGCAGTACATGCCTCAATAGCATTCCATCAGATTAAGTACTATGCAACACACATCAATGATCGATAAATTCAACCACTTCACTCAATGGCATACCGTGGACTAACTTAGGTCATTTTAATTGTTCAAGCCCTAAAGAAACATCAACTGTAATGCATATGCCAGAAAAATGGAGCACTCTAGTTCTACAGGGCCTTAGCTATTGCAGCTCACTTCTCCAGTTGCTCACTCCATATGTTCCTTTCAGGTCAGAGTCATGCGCACGTCCAAAACTCTAGCCAGGCCCATTAATCTCCAAAGAAACCACTCCAATCTTAACACAAATCTGCCTCTTCCAATGGCATTCGAGCAAAAATAAGTAGTTAAATAATCGCATCGAAACCTTTCTAGTTGCCTCCTGTTAGAACTGAAAAGCTTATGTAAGATAACACTGGAGAACTTAGAATCATGCAACACAGAACACGCAATCACCTTTTTTATGGGAAATGATTAGAGAAGTAGGTTAGGGTTTCAAAAGAAAAAAGAAAAGGAATTGGTTTTGTAGATGCAAAGGGGTTAGAAATTACATGATCATAAAAGTTAAAAGTTGCCGAATTTTCAGAAAACAGGTGCTGGAGATATAGGCTGCAATTTACCAGGAGAAGAAAAAAAGTTGATTTGAGTATTCATCTACACCTAGATAGAAATTTACCAGTTTGAAACCTTCAAGAGAATGTGAAAATTCCATGTCCTGAATATTGAAGGACACGTGCTGCTGTACAACGGTAGATACACGCATAATTGCACAAAGAATTCTGAATTTCTGCTTCACCTGAAATTATCAGGCAGAAATACTGTTACAAAAAAAAAAAAAAAAATAGACAAGTAGTTGTTTTCCTATTTACTACTGAGTTAGATGATTATGCTCTCCAAGACATTTGGTAACATACCTCTTTTGTAAATCCCTCAAGAGAATGATGATCCAATTTTGGAAATTTCTTTCTGTGATGTTTAGCAAGTAAGGCTATTATCTGAAAACTACTGAAAGGTCATCAGCATCAATTCAATGATAAGAGTTTTCATGGTTACTCATAAAGAAATCATAAGTATGGAAAAGGTTTATTATTTGAGCAATGATTTTACCTTAACCTCCTCAGAATCATAACCATGAAGGTGATCACCATTCTGTTGCAAAAAGATCGAGCTTGTCAGAAGCAAAGCTACCAGAGAAAAGAAATAAGAATCATGTGATCAATTTATGTTTATTGAGTTCTTATTGTCCACAGCAGAATAATTACCCGAAATTTGCACCCAAATAAACTAAAGTTATCTATTACTCTTCATTAATTGCATACAATTGGTTTTATTGTGTTTGAATTTGATAATGTGCTACATATTAAAGAGATATGAATCTAAGAACATTCCTAATAACCACATGTAAAAATTGAAATGAAAGATTTTGAGCTAGTCCAGTTACGAATATGCTTTCTCCAAATAGACTAACCTCTATTGCTTCTTTTTTGAAGATTTTTCAATAACAAAGTTCTTGTATTGCTTTTATAGGTTTACCATTGTCACTGGATTGCTTATTTTCTTCACAATATTTTATCAACTAACTCCCAACTTCAAAATATATTTGATGCTGAATAATTCCCAAAACCATTTTTATATTACCATCATAAATTTATTTGCAAATAATTTAATGTCGGCACACATACCATGATGATATGGTAAGACTGCTTATGGTAACCCTTTTTTCCAGTAAACTGTCCAATAGTGTGAAGTAAACAAGCAGCTTCAAGATATTCAAGATCCTTGTCATCTAAGGAGACCAGGAGTTTGTTTTGACCATCACCACGCTCATTCCATTTCCTTAAACCTTCAAACATTTCCTGCTAATATAATTTAGTACGACAGAAAGAAAAGGCCAACTTCCATTGGGAAAGATCACCATTTGCATATCCCACAAGTTGTAATGTTTTTTTTTTTCCTATATAAGTATTCACACAAGTTCAAATCACCCGATACCTTCACAATGCCAGCACATAATGCAGTAGATTTCATCCTCTTCTTGTTGTTAAATCTGGTTGCAAGGCGCACTACAGACCGCCACCGCGCATTTGCATTCAAATCATAGTCATTAAATACACCAGCTAGTTTTTCAGCAACGACGCCCTCCCCCAGTGAATACCCAGAAACCTCCATCTCCTCAATGCCAAGCAACCCAAAAATCTCTTCCAACAACATCACACCCGCTACAATAAAATCCGATCGCCTCTTGAAAAACTCTTCTCTCAGAACCTTCTCTTCCACTCCCCCCATCTCACCACACAACTGCCCAGCAAAGTCACCCAATTCGGTTCTGCTAAACTTCCAATCTCGCCCTTCAAACAACCTCGCATTATCCATCAAACCCTGGCCATATCCATGAAAAACCGCCTTTTCAATGGCACGAATCGTACCAGATGACCCGATGACTACATCAAAACCAAGTTCACCAACCTTCCCAATCAAGCCAGATTGTTGTATTACACTCCGAATGTGCTCTCTCATTGTTTTGATTTCATTGTTCTTCACGAATTCTTCTGTTAGTGTTACGTGCCCTAGCTTCAATGAAGTTCCGAATATGACCTCACCCTCTTTTCCTATCACAAATTCAGTCGACCCACCTCCGATATCGATGGTTAGGACCGTCTTGTTGAAAACCGGGTGAAATTGAAGAACTCCGATATATGTAAGTCGGGCCTCTTCTTCTCCAGACAACACGTCGACTTCGAGCCCTAGGGATTGATGGATTCCACGAAGGAACTCCGATTGGTTCGCGGCCTCGCGGACAGCGGAGGTAGCGACGAGGCGGGTTTGAATAGGGGAGACGTGGTGAGAGTGGAGGACTTTCTGGAATCTGCGGAGGGCGTCGACGGCGCGGAGCTGTGAGGCGGCGGATATGGCGGCAGCGGAGGGCATGTCGCGGCCGAGGACGACGGGCTCCTTGAGACGGTCGAGGGCGAGGAATCTGCCGGTGGTGGGGTCCGCGCGGACGATGAGGAGTTTGAAGGAGTTGGTTCCCATGTCGACGGCGGCGAAGAGGTTGTTAGAGGAGGAGGGATCGACGGTCGTTGGGAGATTCGCCGCCATTATTTGGTCCTGATTGATCCTCCTCAGACCACACTCGGCTTTGGCTTGTGACTAACTTCTATTGCTTTCCTTCATCGGCCTTTCATCTAGAGGCTGTTTGGATCTGGTGGAAAAGGAAAGGGGCACGTAAGTGAGGGAAAAATAATAAGAAAAGTGATTTTCTTTTCTCGGCTTGGCTTTGGAAGAAAGAAAAAAGTAAATAGAGGGTTGCTGGTCCGTCGGTAGCTGCCACCTCACATAGGGCTTGGTTGGGACCTCGTGAAAACAAAAGGGGCAAGTAAGTGAGGGAACAACGCGAAGTGTCCGTTTGGTAGGTCTTTTTAACTTAATTTTTTTAATTTATAAATAAAAAACTAAATTATTGATTTTTTTGTTTTGTATATTTTTTTTTTTGCTTATTTTTAGCTTCTAAAAGCAAAAAAAGTAAATTTTTTTTTAACTTTTGTCTTATAAACTAAAAAAAACTAAATAAAAAACATTTGAAATAAACTCTACCAATTGAATCCAAAGAAAAAGTGATATTTTTTTTGGCTTAGAAAATAGAGGGCCACTAGACTCGACTAATAGTTAGTTGCAGTTGGGCTACCATTTTTTGACTGAAAAAAAAAAAAAGACGAAAGTAAAAGCAAAAATCAATACTGTAAGTACTCCATTTTTGCCCGCTCGGCAATCTCCGGCCCGACCGGACCTAGTTCTCAAGCATTACAGCACATGCAAGTCCAAGACGGGTCTTTCAAACTCCAATCCAGTCAACTAATCGTTTTCCGAGCCCACAAGGTCCCATTGAAGCCATAAACACCATCATACCCCTAGGTAATCTAGGTAGCTTCTCGAAATCGGGCGATCTCAGGGACCAACACTTTATCAAATTCCAGATGGTTCACTTCTTATGTCTGCTAGCCCGCCAATGTTGAATGTCTGTCATTTGGTAGTTCTTTAAGACTAAGCGTTCTTGGAGACCAACACCACCATCACAGCTAACTTTCTGAGACCAAGCGTTCTCAGGAACCAACACCACCCTACAGGTAGCTCTCTAAGATCGAGCGATCTCAGGGACCAACACCGCACAGGTAGTTTTTCGAGGTCGGGCGGCGTCGGGAACCAACACCTAGGTCAACACCGACACCTGCTAGCCCTACTCAGTGAAAAATGACTAAACCTGCCCCTTGGGCCTCCAGGCACATTTTAGGAAAGTTCAAAATCCCTCAAAACGGTAAGTCCACCCTTCCAAAGGGCTACTAAGCATTTAGGCATACTACGTGTGCCATCCCGTCCAATTCCAGTCCCATTCCTGCTAACTCCGATCAAAATGATCATTTTGCCTCTAAACGCCCCGGCACTGCGCAAATCCCCCCAAACAGTGAAAAACCCCCTCCGGGATCATCCCTGAATGACTCGACGCACTTAACATGGCACTCCAATCCATTCTTGACCACTTTTAACCTAATTCGGTCAAAATAACCATTTCGCCCCTAGCAACCCGAACGCACCCTGAAAACAACACCGGTCTTAGGATATCGAATAATAAGTCTTGTCATACACCTCTGTTTAACCTGAGGAGGACCTTACGACACTAAACACCCCCAACTCGTTAAAAGTTCCCTAAAGCGTCTCACAGATGCTGCGCCAAAATTGCCTTTTCTCCAGATTCCTTGGTTATAACGCACCGTCAAACGACTAATGGAATGCGTAAACCAGGGAATTTCCGAAAGCTCGTTCACAGGTCTTTCCATCGATACGGTTCGATCGGATAGATCGCTTCCCGAAGCTCCTCATCATAAAACCAAGGTTCAAAGAAAATAATTGCTCAAACCCTAATCTCAATTTCGAACAAAAAAGAAAAGAAGAAATTGAAAGGATTATGGTCTAAAGCTTACCTAGGTTGCGGATTCAAGATGCTGTGAGGACAACTGAGCACGAGAATGAGCCCTAAAAACCCTTGAGATCGCGGCTCTCCTCTCTCCCTCTTTCGCTCTCAGAGAAATCCCAACAATGAAAAAGAAGAGAAAAAACCCTAACTTAATGTTTCTGGGCCAGATCGTCAGGACAGTGATCAAGCCCATCCTAAGGCTAAGCCAAATATGGAAGTGAAGGCTCTCGGACCATCAGGACGATCTAGATATTAAGTCCTGACGACCAGAGAGCCACACAACTTCTGACATTAGTGCTCTTGGAGTGTCAGGATAGTGTATATGGGCATCCTAACGACCAGAGAGCTCAATTGGCTCTAAGAAAAAAGAAGAAAACAAAAGGAAATAAACAAAAACAAAAACAAAAAAGAAGGGAGGAAAAGAACAATTCTATGACTACGAGAGACATGAACCACAAACACAACCCCTACCCCCCCTATTGCACTCCAAAAGTGTAATCTTAATCCCTTAATTAGTGTTTTGTTAACCCTAATATGTTTCTTAGAATAGGTTTTTAGTAATAAATTGCTCTAAATGGGTTTTCTTTGTGCATTGTAGGTTTTTCGGGCTAAAATGACAAAAATGGTCTAAAATTACAAAAAGATCGTTCAAACAGTGGTACAACCATTTGGACAATAAATTCACTGTTCGGATGCCTTTCGAACAGAATAGGATACTATCTGGACACTACGTTAGACGAGGGACTTCAAGAGTCGAGTTTTTGCATCTGAAGCCATTAAAGTCATGTTTTAGCATCCGAAGACCATCCGGACGATCAAGCCAACCATGCGAATGGTGAAAGAACCGTCCGGACACACTGCAGATGCACTTTAGATGATTTGAGCAAATTTTAACTGAAAACCTAGCAGCAGCCGAGGAGAAGAGGATGTTTTGGTTTTTGGGTGAAAAGTACGGGGAGTGAGAAGGGAAATCCGAGAAGAATGTTTGGTTTTGGTTGTATTTGTTTTGGATTTTGTAATTAGGGTTTTGAGAAGAATGTTTGGGATATAATCTTGCTAGATTTTTATCTCTTTCCTTGTATTCTTTCTCATTATTTTCTTGTAATCTAAACAAGAGTTTTTGTTTAATAAATTCTAGATTTATAGATTTAAATGTTAGTTGTTTATTTTTGTAAACTTTCTTCTATGTATTTCTTTAGCTAAACCCATTATTTGGATGCAAATCTGAAGATCTACCAAAGAAGGCATGGGACAAAAAAGGAGAGTTTCTAAATCCAATTGAATATCTTTAGTGTATTTATTTTCTATTATTGGAATTGATTGTTGTAGAAAACTTAGACCTATAATCATGGTTTGATGAACTTGTGGTTTATTTCTAAAAATCTCACAAAGGTAATTAAATCTAGTTCTAATTAAAAGAGAATTCTAAATTTTTAAGCTAAACATTCTGAATCAAGGATCCATTGGAAGATCCTTGATTTGAGTTAACCTAAACTCCCCCTTTAAATTTCATGCCAAAATTGGTAGATTGGATCAATTGCACCCAAATCCCTTTTATTCTATTTTTTCAATCCCTAATCATTTTGCCTGAATTTCCATTGGCTTAAACTAATTTAGTCTTAATTGCTTTAGTTTGTGGTAGAATTCTCAAGTCTATTAAATTGCTTTAGTTAGATTTTCAATTGTTCAAAACACAAAAAGGAAAGTATAGACGAAAATACGAGCATTACAAGAGACGAGCAAGAACTAGTCGAAGTGGGGTGGGTCATGGAGAGCTAGGCACTTCACCTCTCTCACAAAACCCTCTAGGTACGATTTCAAGCGATGGCCATTAACTTTGAACTCAGAGCCCGTATCATGATTATAAACAGTAAGTGCCCCATGGGACACAACATCCCGCACAAGGAGTGGACCGGTCCATTTACTACAGATTTTACCTGGAATGAGATGCAATCGGGTATTGTATAACAAGATCTTCTGACCAACATGAAAGGTCTTCTAGAGAATGTGTTGATTGTGTAAGACCTTCGTTTTAGCCTTTGCAATGCGTGCTTTCTCAAATGCATCATTTCACAATTCTACCAGTTCAGACAACTGGAGTTTCTTAAAAGTGCCAATGTCTTTTATACTTTCGTTGAACTGTCTAATGGCCCAATAGCCTTTGTGTTTGGCCTTAACTAGGACATAACAAGGTTTGCCGTAGACAAGTCGGTAGGGAGATATTTCTAGTTGCGTCTTGTACGTTGTTCAGTAGGCCCAAAGCTCATCAACTAATCTTAGAGACCAGTCTTTATGCGTTTTACAGTTTTTTTTAAGATCTATTTGATCTCCCTATTGGCCAGTTTAACTTGACAGCTCATTTACGCGTGATATGGAGTACCAATTTTGTGCAAAACCCAATATTTATGCATTAAAACCCCAACGAGTTTATTGCAAAAATGTTTACCACTGGCACTAATAACGGTGCGGGGAATGCCAAATCAAGAGAAGATATTCTCTTTAAAGAATTTGACCACAACAGGATGGTCATTGGTGCGAGAGGCAACCGCCTCAACCCACTTAAAGATATAGTCGATGCCTACCAAAATATAAAAATTTCCAAAAGAACGCTGGAACAGACCCATGAAATCGATGCCCTAACAGTAAAAAATTTCTAGCACAATAATGAGGGTCAAAGGCATTATAGTTCGCCAATTTAAACTCCTTAAGCACTGGCATCTGTTACAAGAAGTGCCAAAAAAATGGACATCTCTAAATATGCTTAGCCAATAGAAGCCGCATTGCAAGGTTTTCAAAGCAGTCTTCTTAGCAGAGAAGTGGCTGGTTCGCCTCCAAATGCGGTATTCCTACAAATGGAGTTAGCACCCCGCAAGAATACGGGGGTCGAGATGAAGTATAAACCGAAAGATCTGGTATCGTTCTCTCCCAAAGGACCTAGCCAAATATAGGCTCTAGCACTCAACTCATACTAACCTAACCTAGGATCGAATTGCAATTAAAGAGGAAAATTGGATCTAAAATAAAAAGGAAAATAAAAGGACCGAAAATGTTTTAAGTTTTTGATGATGGTTTTGAATTACTAACCTAATACAATGGAAATTAAAACAATTAACACTAGACAATTAAAGTAAAGCAAAATGAAAATAGAATTAAATCAATTAAAAGGGAATTTGGCTCAAATAATCCAATCACTCAATTTCATCCAAGGTTTCCAATGGGGTTTATAACTAAAATCAAACACAACATTTAAGTGTGTTTGATTCGGAAGATTTCATTTTGAAAACCGATAATTCTCAAGCAATTGAAATTAGATACATGTTCAATGGGGAATCAAAGATTAATACCATCGATTCAACTTAGTCAATACCAAATTTGTGGTTTGTGCATTGATTAGTCAAACATAGTCAATAACCTAGGTTTTCTAAGGCATCTTCAATCAATTGTTGGGAATGAATTTCTAGCAATTGTGGAGTATTTTTCTAGTCAAGAGTCCTAAATTAATACCATTGATTTGGGTGATGAAAATCCCCAAACTTAGTCAATAATCTAAGTTTTCTAAAATTCCACACCTAATTACTAGAAATTCAAATTCTAAGAAAATATGGCAATTAATCCATGAGATACCTCCAATTGAATTTCTTGGATTATTTGGGTGATTTTCATATTTAAACCCAATGTAAATTCTAGCTACTTGAATACATTATAAAAAATATGTAAGAATGTAAAGAAAGCACGTAGATACTTAAATTTAAAATTTATTTGAATATTAAAGATGTTTGGTTACAAAGAAAATGTAAGAAAGTACAAGAAAGTGAAAGAAAATACAATACAATGGAAGAAAACTACAAGTTTTACAACTATATTACAATTACAAAGCTAAATCTAAGCTAAAAATGAATAAAAATAGAAAAAACCAACCTTGGAGGAGCTCTCCCACTGCCTCCTTGCTCAAACTAACCCTCACTTCTCAAAAACTATACAAAAAACCATAACAATGTAGTTTCGGACTCAAAAAATGCATTCTGGATGAATAGTAACCGTCCGAATACTGTCCGGACGGTGCGTCTAACGGTCGTTTGAAGTGCGTCCGGACGGTGAACAGTAACCGTTCGGACAGTACTGTTCACCGTCCGGACGGGTACTGTTGACGAGTACTATTCATCACTATTCGACCCCAAAAAATTCGAAGCTTGATTTGACCACCCTAGAGCTCGATTCAGCAAATGCCCATTAGAGGTAAAGTTGTAGAACTTGAAGTCTTCTTTCCAATGACACAAATATCAACTCAATCGGATATCAGAATAAAAATTTATGGCCAGAATACCGAGACAGGTCTGAATTTTCATGATCAAATTATTCACCTTGAACCCGCTTTGATTATTCTTGCTTTCTTTTTGCCTTTATTAGCTTATATAACCTACAAAACATACTCAAATAAATATCTAACTAAAATAAGATAATTAATTACAATATAAGTCTAACAAAGTACAAATTAAGGGCTTATGATTACACTTTTAGGGTGTAATCACAACCCCCAACTTACATTTTGCTAGTCCCTAGCAAAAACTATCCAAAAAAACATAAAGGATAATCTCCACTTTCGTAGGAGTCACGGATGCATTTAGCTTATGCATCAAGCTTTTAAACCCCTAGGTTACCCCTAATGAAGGAGTAGTGTCTCGTGAGGGTTTTCAGTGATGATACCCACAAACATCCTTATATGAATTGCCAATTAAGATGAGAATAAGGAATGGATGCATAATCTCACTTAAGTTAACATTGATGCCACTCCAAACTCCACACTCCACACTTGCATTAATATGCAAAAAGTCATACAAAAGGAGAGGTTCATGTGTGTGGGTGAAGAATCATACTAAACAACACAAATGAACTCACTTATGTAAATCCACCCCTTTAAAGCTTTGATTCAATCCTCACCGGACATACACTCGCAATTAAAGACCCACACAGTTCTCACAGTGATATGCTCAAAAATAGAGTAAATGTAAAAAGGCAATTCAAGTGAGCATGTCAATTACAAAAACCGAAAAGAATAGAATTGTATCAACTTTAGCATAGCTCCATGAAAGAATGTTCAAAGTTAAGCATTGATTCAAAAAAATTGACAAGATATAGCTTATACTCTATTGAAAACTTCAATCAAGCACAACTTGGATCAACTATACCATGTAAAGGTGAAGAGGATAATGTAGAAAAGGTGAAAGGTAAAGGGTAAGGAGAGGGAGCAAATAGTCAAATCATGTGTGATCAAGGCATGACATGATGAATGCAAAACAACTACAACTCTCCCTTTTTAACTTTTAATACACAAAAATGGGGTTTTCCTACAAATGGAGTTAGCACCCCGCAAGATACGGGAGTTGCGATGAAATATAAACCGGAAGATCCGGTATCGTTCTCTCCCAAAGGACGTAGCCAAATATAGGCTCTAACACTCAACTCCCACCAACCTAACCTAGGATTGAATTGTAATAAAAAGGGGAATTTGATCTAAAATAAAAGGGAAAATAAAAAGACCGAAACTGTTTTGGGTTTTTGATGATGGTTTTGAATTACTAACGTAATACAATGAAAATTAAAACAATTAACACTAGACAATTAAAGTAAAGCAAAATGAAACTAGAATTAAATCAATTAAAAGGGAATTTGGCTCAAATGATCCAATCACTCAATTTCATCCAAGGTTTCCAATGGGATTTATAACTCAAATCAAACATAACATTAGTGTGTTTGATTAAGAAGATTTAACTTTGAAAACCGATAATTCTCAAGCAATTGAAATTAGATACATGTTCAATGGGGAATTAAAGGTTAATACCATCGATTCAACTTAGTTAATACCAAATTTGTGATTTGTGCATCGATTAGTCAAACATAGTCAATAACCTAGGTTTTCTAAGGCATCTTCAATCAATTGTTGGGAATGAATTTTTTAGCAATTGTGGAGTATTTTTCTAGTCAAGAGTCCTAAATTAATAACATTGATTTGGGTGATTAAAATCCCCAAACTTAGTCAATAATCTAGATTTTCTAAAATTTCACATCTAATTACTAGAAATTCGAATTCTAGGAAAATATGGCAATTAATTCATGAGATACCTCAATTGAATTCCTTGAATTATTTGAGTGATTTTCACATTTGAACCCAATCCAAAATCTACCTAATTAAACTCATAATAAAAGTATGGAAAATGGAAACAAAGCATGTAAAGATTTAAGTTAAAAACTACTTGAAATTAAAGAGTATTTGGGTACAAGAAAAATAAAGAAAAAGCATGAGGAATTAAATCTAAATTTTACTTGAGCAATAGAAGTGTTTGGTTACAAAGAAAATGCAATAAAGTGAAGGAAAATACAATACAATGAAAGAAAATTACAAGTTCTACTTCTATATTACAATTACAAAGCTAAATCTAAGCTAAAAATGAAAAAAAATAGAAAAAACCAACCTTGGAGGAGTTCTCCCGCCGCCCCTTGCTCAAAACTAACCCTAACTACTTAAAAACTATACAAAAAATCCTAAAAACGCAGTTTTGGACGCAAAAAATGCATTCTGGATGAACAATAACCACCCGAATACTATCCGAACAACGCGTCTAATGGCCATTTGAAGTGCATCTGGACAGTGAATAGTAATCGTCCGGACGGGTACTGTTTATAAACAGTAACCGTCCGAACGGTGAATAGTAACCATTCGGACGGGTATTATTCATCACTGTTCGACCCCAGAAACTTCAAAGTTTGATTTGACCACCCTAGAGTTCGATTCAACCGATGCACATTAGACGTAAAGTTATAGAGATTAAAGTCTTCTTTCCAATAATACAAAAAACAGCTCAATCGGATATCGAAATAAAAAGTTATGGCCAGAATACTAAGACAGATCTGAATTTTCATGAACAAATTATTCGCCTTGAACCCGCTTTGATTATTCTTGCTTTTTTTTTGCCTTTATTAGCTTATGTAACCTACACAACACATACAAAACATACTCAAACAAATATCTAACTAAAATAAGATAATTAATTACAATATAAATCTAACAAAGTACAAATTAAGGGCTTATGATTACACTTTTAGGGTGTAATCAGTGGCCCCCACGGGCCTCAGAGTGACAAAAAGACATGATCGACTAGAACTCATCTTCAAGTACACACAAATGTATAACCTGGTCCTGACAGTATTTAAACACATAAGGGTCATCTCAGAAGAAAACTCGAACACTCCTTAAAAATTTCTGCTTATTAAGGCAAGACTAATGGGGAGGAATCTTGCTAGTAGCCAGATAGTTGGTTATGTCAGCATACCAAGGTGTGATAGAAGAAGAAGTGATAGCATTCACCTCGAGAAGCTGTTCATCTGGATAAGTCTCATTAATATGTGTAGGAACAGGGATGTGATGCTCGACAGGGATCCTAGACAAGTGATCAATAATCAGTTTTCTACATTTTTTTAATCCCAGATTTCTAAGTTAAACTCTTAGAATAGAAGGATCCAATAGATCAAATGGGATTTAGCATCCTGCTTGGTGAGCAGGTATTTAAATGTGGCGTGATCATTATAGACAACGACTATCGAGCCGACTAGGTAAGACTGAAACTTGTCAAGAGTAAACACAACAGCTAGTAACTCTTTCTCGATGGTCCTGTAATTAACCTAAGCCTCATTCAGAATTTTATTGGCATAGTAGATTATGTGAGACTTTTTATCTACCAGTTGCCCCAACACTGCACCCACAGCGAAATCGCTCGAGTCACACATTAACTTAAACAATAATGACAAAGCTAGTGACTAAAGGATGCGGGTTGTTATCAGAAGCCCTTTGAGCTTATCGAAAGTTGCTTGGCAAGCAAACGTCCATTCAAATGGAACGTCAATGGACAACAATTGGCACATAAGATGGGAAATAACACTAAAACTCTGAATGAACTGCAGGTAAAAACTGGCATGCCTAAGAAAAGAGCAGATGTCCTTAATAATATAAGGAGAAGGAAGTTTTTGAATGAGTTCAGTTTTGGCTCTATCAGCTTTTATTCCCTTGCTCGAAACAATATGACTTAGGACAATCCTAGTGTCACCATGAAACGACACTTTTCCTAGTTAAAAACCAAATGCCTCTCAATACATCTTTCCAAAATTTTCTCTAGGTTATCTAGACAATCTTGATAGGTATCCCCATATACAGAGAAGTCATCCATGAAGACCTCAACAATAGACTCAACCATATCATTGAAAATACTCATCACGCATCGTTGAAAGGTGCCCCAGTACATTGCACAAACCAAAAGGCAGCACTTGTAAGCATACGTCCTAAAAAGACAAGTGAATGTGGTCTTATCTTGGTCCTTAAGTGCAATCTCAATCTGATTATGAGTTAAATACCCATCCAGAAAGCAATAAAATGCCTAACTTGTGACCCTCTCTAAGACTTGGTCAAGGAATGAGAGGGGGAAGTGGTCTTTACGCATCTCAGCATTCAAACGTCAGTAATCAATACATATACGCCAACCAGTTTGAACCTTGGTTGGCACCAATTCATTCTTTTCATTTAAGACTATCGTAATGCCAGATTTTTTTCAAGACTACTTGGGTCAGACTTATGAGACCCTAATGTCACAATTATATTTATTGCATGGTTAATTAGTATGTAAAATTATGTGGGTGCATGTGTGTGTGGCATGTGGCATGTGGCAAGTGGTGAGTTAGGTGGTGCGTTAATTGGTGAGTCAATGGTAAGTTGGTTGGTAGGTTAATTGGTAAATTGGTCGATAAGTCATTTGTGATATGTGTATCAGTGTGCATGTGGAGTGTTGTCTTGCAAGTAGAGAGATATATTGGGCAATCCAATTCTCATTTAGGTGGAGAGAAAGAGAGAAAAGACAAGAGGAGAACAAGGCTAGTGGGGAGACAAAAAAAAAAAAGAAAAGAAAAGGAAAAATAGGAAAGAGAAGAAGTGGGAACTTAACTAGTGGGAACAAAGGTTAATGGGAAAAAAAAAAAAGAAAGGAAAAATAGGAAAGAGAAGAAATGGCAACTTAACTAGTTGAAACAAAATTTAGTGGGAAAGCAAAGTAAAGTCAAGCCAAGGGGGTAGGACTGGCTCATCCATATAGAGAGAGAAAAGAGAAAAGAAGGAGAGAAGAAGAAAAAGAAAGAAAGAAAAGAGGAGAAAAAGGGAGAAGAAGAAGAAGAAGAATAATTTAAGGAAGGGCTTGTTGAGTATTGTTTTCAAGATTCAAGGTAGTTTTATCTTGTTCTATCTTGCTCTTGTTGATTCTAGCATGCTTGTAACTCATCTTTGTCATGAGAGTTGGAGAGGAGGTGATGGAGGAGATAAAAGATTAAGGTTTTCATGGATCATTTTTCAATTTAGGATAAATGTATTATGTTTGCTGTTTTGTGACGAATTGGTTTATCTAAAATTATTATTTCTAGATCCTTTAAATTTAGAGTGATAATAGTAATTTGAGCTTTGGTTTCACTAAAAAATATTGTATTTTCAACTTATGGTGAATTTTAGAAGTTGCATTATTACTGCTGAAATCTGTTACCTAGATCTGCGATCCCTCCCTTGACAGCAACATTTGACCAAGTTAGAGTAGTCAAAACGATGTGAAATATTTATTTTATCTTTTAAAAATATGGATGAGAGTATATACCAAATTTCAAGTCATTTTAATGTCGTTTACCTATGTTAAAAACCGCTCAAAGATAGACCATCTACAATTGAATTCTCACTTATGTAGCACTGCCCTATTTTATAAAATATCAAATAAATACTTAGGCTGTTCAATAAATGTAAATTTTGGTTTGGATACTTTCTGAGATGCCTATTTTGTATTCCCCAAGTTTTGAAATTTTTAGTTATAAGATCATAAAATTGTGTACATGTTATGAGGCCTGTATCAGTTTTGGTATATTAGAGGACTTAGTGGATTTTAGTACTTTTAAGCTATTGCATGGGATTGAGAACATACCCGATGTGGGGCTAACCTAAAGATTAGCCGATGTAGGGTTGATCTAAAAAGGTGTCGATGCGGGGCATTCTTGATAACAAGTCATCGATATATTAGGCAAATATTTTCTAAATTGCGCGCACATTTGTGTGTTTTATATATTGCATCACAAAAGATATTTCATTTCACAAAGCATATTACATTTTTGGTGGTGATGAGAGGATGATTACATACGTTGATATTGGTGTTATATGGATAATTATATATCATTGATTAGTGGATTATTTGTTACGCTGATCTGCGACCCCTACCTTGATAGCAACATTTGACCAAGTTAGAGTAATCAAAATGTTGTAAAATTTTTGTTGTATCTATTGTAAACGTAATGATGTAAGTGATTTATAGTTTACTTTTGATGTCTATTATGGTATGTGAGGACAGTTCTTATTTATATATATCATTGGTGTATATTCTACTGTGTTCTTTTTTGGGTGTGTAGTAATGTGTTGTTCGCAGGTATGGTGACCGGTGCCATCACGCCTCGCCTAATGTGACATTAGTGATGTCTGATTGGGATGGGGGTATGACAAGACTAATCCACTTTGAATCAGAGATAGGGTATATGATACCTGCATCAAGAAATTTTAACACCTTTCCTCGCACAATATCTTTTGTTATCGGGTTCAGTTGCCTTTGCATTTGTCTAATAGGTTTAGCCTCTGACTCAAGATAAATTCTGTGCATGCATACAAGAGGATTAATACTATGCAAATCGGCAATGGTCCAACCTAGTGTTCTAATGTCTATGCAACACCAACTTCAAACTCTCCTTTTAGCCTACAGTAAGGCTAGAAGATATTACAATCGTATACAACTCCCCCTCTCCCAAGAATATATACTTTAAAGAGGAGGGACGTGGTTTTCTTTCATGAATTGGAGTTCAGGCTTTATGGGGCTAGGAGACAAGGGCTTAAAACTCGGGGTCCATTGACCCACCGACATGACGGGAACACTCTCCAGCTCGACAATGTCACTGCCTATAGATTCGCCTTAAACTGTGGGATTTTTTAGACCCTCACTCCAATCTTTGGCTCAGCCAAACTCACATTCAAACCGACACAAGACACATTCAAGTCTAAACAAGTTTTTCAGACTCAATCCAGTTAATCAATCGTTTCACAGCCTCACCAGGCCTAATAGAGGCAAATGACCAAAATACCCTTAGGGTATTACTTGATCTGATTCTAGTTAGCACGTCTTCTTAAAGACGGTAAGTCCCTATTTCAACCTTGATTCCAATTCCAACTTTAGTCTAAGTTAAACAAACTCAATCTGGCAGGTCTTTCGAGAAAGTTAATCCCTCATAAGGTAAGTCCATTCAGTCCGGCACGTTTTGAGAAAATCCCTTAGAACAATAAGTCCCTTCAAACCTGTCGATCGGGACGAAACCCAAGTCCCCGAGATGGTAGAATAGTTCACTTATGGCGCCTGTTAGCCCGCCAATATAGAATGTCTGTTATTCATCATGTCTTTCGATAAAGTTGATCCCTCAGGCAATAAGACTATCCAGCAGCTTCCTAAGATCAGGTAGTCTTCGAAATGAATGCACACTGTCAAAGTGACTGAAACACTCATAAACATCGCAATTGTCAGAGTGGTGGAAACACTCGTAAACAGGTTGACATTAGGAATTGCCAACAAAACCCCTATGCCACAGGACCGAACACGCTTCTTAGCTGTGGCACGTTTATCGAAAGATGTGATACCTTTGGAAACCAACTCGTCACACATTGTCAGAGTGACGGAAACACTCAAAACCCAGGTCAACACTAGTGCTTGCCAGCCCACTCCGGTAAAAAATAATCAAACTGCCCTTTGGGCTCTTCCGGTACACTTCTTGAGAAAGTACTTAAATCCTCAGAACGGTAAGTCCACCTTTCTAAGATTGTCCCAAAGACAATCCGATATGTCCAAGTGTCTTCTAGTCGGTTCTGGATCAATTCCGAGACCATCTGGTCAAAATGACCATTTTATCCTTAGGCATCCGATCGTCTCTAGAAACCACACCGGCTTTGGGTATCAAACCAGTAACTTTCTAAGGATGCTTCTAATAGTATTCTCAACCTTCCAACACCTTTTCAGATCATTCTAAGTCTATTCTGGTATTTATCCAGTGCAAAATGATTGTTTTGCCCTTGATGGACCGGTCGCCTTGTCTAACCACACCGGCTTTGGGTATCAAACCGACAACCCCTCAGAACACTTTCGATAGTGTTTTCAACTTTCCAATCTCCTCACAGGTCACTCCAGGTCCTTTTAGTATTTTTTTCGTTCAAATGATTGTTGTGCCCTTGATGGGTCGATCGGCCTTTTCAAATATTCCAACATTATTTCTTAAATTTGTTACCTTCGAGACACTCTTTCAAGCGTTCCTATCTATTCCGGGTCTTCTAGATCATTCCCGGACCTTTCGGAGTCACTCTTAGTGGAGCCAAGCCAGAAATTGCATGGTAGTCACTAGAATAGGCGCCCAAAACTTTTGCGTTGCGTCCCAAAGGTCAAAAGATATGTTTCTTGCTACCATAAAATTTTCCTAAGTGGTTGGCGCCACTAGGAGTGGTACCAAGGTTAAATTCCCACTAGCACCACTCTAATAGGCGCCAGTTCCTGTTTCAATTGCCTATAAATACGGACCATCTTCCTGCATAAAAAGGGCCCGCAAACTTAGTCCAGAAACTCTGTCTCTTTGAAAATAGAGCTCGAAGTCCACTAAAATCCTCATTCTCTCAAGCCTACTCAAACCCTAGCCTCCATATACTCTATACACTCAAATACAAGCCTCCAAATATCCATTGAAGATTAAAGTGTTGCATCTTCAAAGCTCTCAGAGCTCAAGTCAAGTAAAGCAAACAAAACAATCAAAGCAAGAAGAATACGATGTTGATTTTCTATTTACTTTTATATAATCCCTCTCTCTCTTATCTCTCCTAAATCACTTGGGTTTTTTTTTTATTTTAATTTCCATCTTCTACCTCCTCTTCTTGCATGCTTGAAGCAAGAGACTCCCCGATTCAGGCCTAAGAATGACTGTTAAAGGTCACCGTGCTGAGGGTTTTCTTCTAGTTCAACCTTAGGTGGTATGGGTTCAGCCCCCTTAATTATGTGGTGAAGCTTAACCTTGTATGTTTACGACCTTATTGCATTGTGGTTATCATGTTCATACATTGCATTCAAAATTGTATTCAAAGTTGTTTTCAAACTTACATCAAAGTTCTCTTTCAAAACTTGCATTTAAAATCTCCTTCTTTCAAACTTGTTTTCAAAATCACACTCCTAAGATGATTCTAGTCATTCCATGGTTAGAATTGTTTAGGAAATTGTCACTTTCAATGAGACCATCAAGATCTAAATTTTGGATTCAAACCCTAAATTGTTTTTACCAAAATCACAATCTTAAGATAATTCTAGTCATTCCATGGTTAGGATTATTTTAGGAAAGTATTATATTCAATGTGATTATTATGGTCTATATTTCAAATCCTATTTTGTTTTCAAAATCATAACCTTAAAATGATTCTAATCTTTTCATGGTTAGAATAGTTTTAGAAAAGTGAGATATTCAAGAGACTTGCAAAAGTCCATATTCAAACCTTTCCAAAATAGTTTTGTGCAAATCTACTTTCTAAAAACTCTTTTCAAAGATCTACTTTCCAAAAACTATTTGTCTTGAAATCCAAGTCAAGTCCTAGAATCCATAGCCAGGAAACCCTAACTCATTTCTTGAAATCATAACTTTCTATTTTGCCTCAAAACATAGGTTTTCAAAAATTATTTTTTATATCAAATCATAGATTTTTAAAACCACTTTTCTTATTAAATTATAGATCTCGAAATTCAAGATTTTTAAAACTCAACATTTCCAATTCCATGTCAAATCAAATCTTCCAATTTAGGAAACCAAATCAAATCCTCCAATTTTAGAAACAAAATCAAATTATCTATTTTCTAAAATAAAATCCAATCTTCTATTTTAGAAAATAGAAGTAAAATCTTTCCTAATTTCAAACATTTCCAAATCTTGACTTTCTAAATTTCAAACAATCGAATCTTTCCAAATTCTATTCTTTCTTAATTTCAATCTTTTTTAAACTCAAATCTTTCTTAATTTCAAAGTTTCAAATTTCAAATATTTCTAAGTTCAAATATTTCTAAAACTCAAATCTTTCCAAAATCAACTCTTTCCTAAAATAGAAACTTTCTAAAAATAAAACTTTCCTAAAATGGAACCTTCTAAATTTAAATCTTTCTTAAATTCAAGTTTTTCAAATTCTAACTTTCCAAATTCTTCCAAATCAAATATTTTCAAATCAAGTCAAATTTTTACAAGTTTTTTGAAGCTAAGTGCTTCTAAATCAAATCAAACCTATTCCTAACCTTTCCTAATTCGAAACTTTCAAAAATCAAGCTTTTCCAAAACCAAACTTCTCAAGTACATGCTTCAACTCTAAGTTACATAGATTTTAAGATGTCTAAACCTTGGTTCAATCCTAACCCTTAAGTTAGGAAGCTTCAACTCTTTTCAAAAACTCTTCTTTAAACTTAAGTAAAAACCAATATGGTTTTAAAACTCAAAGTCCAAATCAAGATGATTTCAAAACTTAACTCAATCTTTTCAAATCAATTCCAAGTCTAATTTCAAATCAAAGTCATTTTCAAGTTCGATTAAAATTTCCAAAATCAACTTTAACTCCAAGTTCAATTTTAAATCTTCAAATCAAAGTTCCAAATCAAACCTTTTCAAGTCAAACCTTCCAAAGACCTTAAAGTGTCTATTTTTAATCGGACCTCGAGTCCAGACTACGACTGACCTGATTTTCAACGAAGGGATACGTAGGCAACCCTCATGGGTGCGGTCACAACTTTTTTCAAGTTTTCAATTTCACAATCTTTTTCAAATTTTCAATTCCATAACTTTTTTCAAATTTTCAATTCCACCACCTTTTTCAAGTTTCCAATTTCCAATTCCTACAATCTTTTTCAAGCTTCAAATCCTCTCTTCAAATCTACTTTCAAAATCAAATCTTTTTCTTGCATTTACATGTCATGCATCATATCAAATCTCTTTCTAAAATGCTCAAAGTGGATATAATTAGACGATAGATAATCGAAGATTCTAAATAAATGAACCTAGGGTGAATAAACATATAGGTACCGCAAGGGCGGGATATGGTGATAGCCTTGTGCATCTTCTCTATACGTAACTAACCTCTGAACCTAGAATTGCTGTTTTTAAAGACCAACAATGGAGTTATTTTCAAAAAGGGCTTAAATCTTTCCAAAGGTTGCCAAACAACCTATTTTCTTCAAAAACCTCTCTTGAGGAAGTTTTTCAAAACCTTTTTAAAAACCCTAAGTGTAATCTTCAGATTGTACTTAGTTTTAGGTGACCTAACTCACCCTAATCAAGTTAGGTGGTGACTTTAAATCTTTTCCAAAAGCCCTTATTCAAATCAATTTCAAGTTCAAATCTAGTTGCACTAGTCCTTTTAGGAGGATAAGTTTTAACGAGAGAGTATCGTATTTTTCTCACTTGTATTTTTCTCGAGTACGAAAAAATTAGGGCGCAACAACGCTTAGGTACCCGAATAGACCTATCAGCTATCGCGAGAGTAATCTTAGTGGGACGTAACTCTCCTAACCCTAGCTGCTGATAGACAGAATAAGGAAGCAAGTTGACATTAGCTCCCAGGTCAAGTCAAGCATGGTTTATTTTGTAGTTCTTAATCATACATAAGATAGTGGGACAACCAGGGTCTTTATATTTTTTGGTGGTGTCCTTAGACTGTAGGATATCACTAGCTTGTTCAGCCAGTAAAACATCCTTTTTAACATGCAACCTCCTTTTTACAGTACACAATTCCTTTAAGAACTTGGCATCGGAGGGAATCTAATTTATAGCATCGAGAGGAGGAATGCTTAGCTTAACCTGTTTGAACAACTCATATATTTCAGAATTTATTGACTCATGTTTTGGTTTGGTCAATCTGTGAGGGAATGGCACATGAGATATGACCTTTTTCTCGCTTTCCTCAGGTTTCTCAATGACCACACTCTTTTTTCTCTCTCTCAAGTGTGCTCGAATTCTATCTCAAGTTATCTGACCCATTTCTCTTTGAATCACTAGCTCTAGAAGTGGACTTTAGTTTCTCAATGGCTTTACCACTTAGCAAAGTAGTGATAGCCTACACCTGCTTATAGGATGTGTTAAGGTCAATAACACCCTTACTCATGTGTGCTCTCCTAATAACATTAGGTTGGGGTTGAGCCAGGAAATGACCCTTCTAGGGGATAGTCAAAGTCTGGGTCAGCAGAGTAAACTAACTCTTTATGTCATTAAGTGTGCGACTTTATTGCTCCAAAGTCTTGTCAACTCTCATATTCACCCCACCCTGCGTTTGTATTAACTACTACAAAGTGTCCTCTATGGACCTCTTATGAGGTGCCTGATATGATGTGGAAGCTTGCATGGGTGCTGCGTAAAAGTGTGGAGGAGCTTGGTATGGAGCAGGTGGTGCTTGATAAGGTTGTAGGGCGGTGTTGCCACTGCCCCCCACCCCCCCAACTTAGGTTCGGCTGATTGCACCACCCAGGATTATACGTCCCATAATAGGGGTTCCCTTGCCCCCCCTAATTTGGGTATGGCTTCCTATATTTTTCAACTACATTAGCTTGATCGTGCAAAATGTCCTGAAAAGCAAGGATTGTGGGGCACTCATTGGTTATATGGGAAGTATTATCACACACACACACTATAGGGCTGTGGAACATATGGATCAACATAGATGCTTTGCACTTGCTTGTGTTAGTGCCTCTATTTGTTTAGTGAGAGTGTTGGCAAATGCACTGAGTTTAGCATTAACATCATCCATTGGATTCAAAGTAAACTTCCCACTAGCTCCTTCAGTAGGTAGGGGCTCAATGTTCCTAGTCCATATAGTGGCCTAATCCCTAACAGTGTTGGCCAAATAGTCAAAATAGCCAAATGCCTCAAGAGGAGACTTATCATAGAAATCTCCAGCACACATAGTCTTTACCAATTGCTTAAGTTACGACGTCAATGAAGAATAGAAAGTATTAATGACTCGATAGTTCAAAACCCTGATGGGGGTAAGAATTCAACAGTGTTTTATTACACTTCCAATAGTAAAAGAAAGTCTCGCCCTCTTGGGGGGTGAACTGAGAGATATTGCGATGAATCGCTTCAGTACGGTGCTTAGGGAAGAATTTATACAAGAACTTAGCTTGAAGCTGGTTCCAAGTAGTGATGGACTGAGGACTTAAAGAGTTTAGCCAAATCTTGGCATTATCCTTCAAAGAGAATGGAAAACTATTATCATGACAACTATTATCATGGTACATGAGGCAAACTTCCTTAAAGTCCTGGATGTGGTGATACGGATTCTCAGACTCTAACCCATGAAAATGTTGAATAAGGTGAAACATGCCCGATTTGAAGTTCACGATTTGTTGATAGGCTGGTAAGACTATACAAGATGGTGGGCTTTATCTAACAGGATTCTGTCGCGCCCCGATTTTTTGTACTCGAAAAAGACAAATGAGAAAAACACAGTGCTCTCTCAACAGAACTCATCCCCCTAAAAGGACGAGTGCTACTAGGTTTGAATTGAAAATTTGATTTGAATTAAGGGCTTTTAGAAAAACAATTTAAAGTCACCACCTAACTTGATTAAGGTGAGTTAGGTCACCAAATACTAAGCACAATCTGAATATTACACTTAGGGTTTTTGAAAAAGGTTTTGAAAACTTCCTCAAGAAAGGGTTTTTAAGAAAAGAGGTTGTTTGGCAACCTTTGGAAAAGTGTAAGCCCTTTTTTGAAAATAACTCAATTTTTGGCCTTTCGAAAACAGTGATCTAGGTTCAGAGGTTGGTTATGTATAGGGAAGATGCATTAAGCCATCACCCTACCCCGCCCTTGCGGTACCTACATGTCTATTCACCCTAGGTTCACTCATTCGGAATCTTTAACTAATAAATGTCCAGAACTATCCACTTTTAGAAAGAAATTTGACATGATGCGTGGTTTGCAAGTGCAAGAAATAGATTTGATTTTGGAAATAAATTTGAAAAAACTTGATTTGATTTTAAACGAAGATTTTTAGAAGTTAGAATTGGAGATTTGAAAATAAATTTTTTGAATTGGAAGTTTAAAAATAGTTGTGAAAATAGAAGGTTAAAAAAGGTTGTGAAAATGAAAGTTTGAAAAAGGATATGACCACACCCATGAGAGTTACCTACGTATCCCTTTGTTGGGAATCAGGCCAGTCGTAGTTCGGACAAGAGTCCGATAGAAAATAGAAAGTTTGATTTGAAAAAGAGTTTGATTTGGAATTTGGATTTGAAGATTGAAAATTGAACTTTGATTTAAAATTTACTTGGAAGATTTGAAAAGATTGGTTTGGAAAGCTTGGTTTTAGGAAACCTAGACTTAGGAAAGATGGGATTTAAAAAAGACGTGAGATTAATAAAAATTTGATTGGAAAATTTAACTTAGAAAAAGTTGGAATCTAGGAAAAATTGAATTTAAAAAATCTTGAAATTAGAAAAGTTTCAAAATAGGAAAGTTCTGTTTTAAGAAAGTTTTATTTTAGGAAAGTTTCAAATTAGGAGAGTTTAAAATAGGAAAGGTTTTGAAATTGGAAAGTTTTGAAATTGGAATGTTTTGAAATAGGAAAGTTTTAAAATTTGAAAGTTTCCTTTTTAAGAAAGAGTTAATTTTTGGAAAGATTTAAATTAGGAAAAGTTTGATTTAAGAAAGATTTGGAATTTAAAAAGTTTAGAATTTTGGAAAGTTTGGAATGGAAAGTTCGAAATTGGGAAAGATTTGAAAGTTTGAGTTTTAGAAACACTTGAAGTTTAAGAAAGATTTGAGTTTAAGAAAGATTGAAAATTTTAGACTTTAGAAAGTTAAGATTTAGAAAGGTATGGAATTAGGAAAGATTTGGATTAAGAAAGATTTAATTTCTATTTCCTAAAATAAAAGATTGGATTTTTATTTCCAAAAAGAGACGATTTGATTTTGTTTCCCAAAAACGGAGGATTCGATTTAGTTTCCTAAGTTGGAGGACTAGATTTGATATGAAATTGGAAATGAGAAATTTTGAAAAACTTAAGTTTGGAAGGCTATAATTTTGGTATAGGAAAAGTGATTTTGAAAATCTAAAATTTGATGTAGAAAATAGAGATTTTGAAAATTTATGTTTTGAGGCAAGATTAGAAATCATGTTTCAGGAGAGAAAACTAGGGTTTCCTAACCATGGCTCTAGGGCTTCAAGAAAAAGAAATTTTGAAAAATAGACCTTTTTGGAAAGAATTTCTAGAAAGGAAATTTGAAGAATGTTTTTAGAAAGTAAATTTTTCAAGAGAGCTTTTGGGAATGAATTTGAAAAGAGTTTTTAGGAAAGTAAGTTTTTTTAAGGGAATTTTGAGAAAGCAATTTTGGAAAGGAGATTGGAGAGAGTTTTTAGAAAGTATATTGGAGAAAAGATTTTAGAAAGTAGATGTGAAAAGAGATTTTGGAGAGGATTTAAAAAGAGATTTTGGAAAGTAAGTTTGAAAAGCAATTTGGAAAGGGATTTGAACGTGGACTTTTGCAAGCCTCTAAAAATATATCACTTTCCTAAAACGATTCTAACCATAAGAAGATTAGAACCATTCTAGGATTATGATTTTGAAACAACAAGGATTTGACAATATGGATCATGAAAATCATTTTAAATGTAACACTTTCTTAAAGTAACCCTAACCATGGGAAGGCTAGAATCACGTTAGGATTGTGATTTTGAAAATATGTTTGGAAAAAGAAGATTTAATGCAAGTTTTAAAAATGATTTTCGATGCAAGTTTTGAAAACAAGTTTTGAAGAGATGCATGATCATGATTTGCACAATGCAAGTTGGGGTCGTGAACATACAAGGTTAAAGGTTTCACCACATAATTAAGGAGGCCGAACCCACGTGGTCTCCGATTAGACTAAGAGAAAGCTCCTGACATGGTGACTTTTAATAGCCTAATCCTACATATGAACTGGGGAGTCCCTTGTTTCAAGCATACAAGAAAAGGGGATAGAAGATGGGGATTAAAATAGAAGAAAACCCAAGTGGGTTAAGAGAGAGAAAAGAAAGGGGGGAATTGCGTAAACCTAAATAGGAAGCCTACCTTGTGTCTTCTTTATTTTGCTTGCTTTATTTGCTTTGTTTTACTTCGGTCTTCGAGAGCTTGCTTTGGCTCGATCTTAGAGAGTTTCCAAGTTGCAACACTTCAAGTCTTCAATAGAGGCTTTGGAGGCTTGTATATGAGTGTATAAAAGTGTATATGAGCTAGGGTTTAATGTATAGGGCCTAGAGTTTGGAGAACCTAAAGAAAACTAGGGTTTGGAAGAGCTTTGAGCTCTGTATATCGAAGAGCAAGGTTTTTGGATTAAGTTTGTTAACCCTTTTACGCTGGAGGAGACTCTGTATTTATAGACAAAAGACTGAACTGGCATTTGCTGCAGTGGCGCTAGCCATTTAGGAAATGTTTAAGGTCAACAAGTAACGTATTTTTAAAAAATTTAGGCGCCTGTACTAGTGACTACCATGCAATTTTTAGCTTGGCTTCACTAAGAGTGACTCCGGAGAGTCCAGGAATGATTTAAAGAGTTGGGAATGACCCGAAAGGCTGGAAAGGGATAGGAACCCTTAGGATAGTGTCTCGGGGGTAGTAGACTTGAAAAATGATGTTAGGATTTATTGGAATGGTTGACCGGGCCATTAGGGGCAAAACGGTCAACCGGGCCGGAAATCTACCGGGATGGACTTGAAATATCCCAGAAGAAGACTCAAGGCTTGGAAACATCACCTAGAATGTTCCATGAGGTTACCGGTTTGATACTCAAAGCTGGTGTGATTAGAAAAGGCAACCAGCCCCTATGGGCAAAATGGTTATTTTGCATCAGGCTTACCGAAACTAACTCAGAATGATCCAGAAATGCATCGGAAGGCTGGGGATACTATTAGAAACATTCTCAAGAGGTTACCGGTTTGATACCCAGAGCCGGTGTGGTTCCTGGGGTGCTCGGATGCCTAGGGGCAAAATGGTCATTTTGACCAGAGGGTCTCGGAATTGGCCCGAAACTAAATGGAAGGTACTTAAACATGCCAAATCATCTTTGGGACGATCCTGGAAGGGTGGACTTACCGTTCTGAGGACTTAGGTACTTTCTCAAGAAACGTACCAGAAAGCCCTGAGGGCAGTTTAGTTCTTTTTCACCGGAGTAGGCTAGCAGGCATTGGTGTTGACCTGGGTTTTGAGTATTTCCGTCACTTTGACGGTAGTCCTATAACATAGGGGTTTGTTGGCAATTTCCAATGTTGACCTGTTTACGAGTGTTTCCGCCACTCTGACGGTTGCGATGTTTACGAGTGTTTCTGCCACTCTGATGGTTCGCGATCATTCCAGAGACTGCCTAATCTCAGGAAGCTACTAGATGGAGTTATCACCTGAGGAATCAACTTTTTCGAAAGGCGTGCTGAAACAGACATTCTTTATTGGCGGGCTAACAGGTACCAAAGATGGACCGTTCTACCATTTCGGGGACTTGGGGTCATGTCCTGGTCGACAAGTTTGAAGGGATTTACCGTTCCGAAGATTTTTCTTAAAAAATGTGCTAAAATGGATGGACTTATCGCTTTGAGGGATTAACTGTCTCGAAAGACGTGCCGAACTTGATTTGAACTAGAACTAGACTGGAATTAGATTTGAACTAGAACTGGATTAGAAAGGGAACTTACTGTCTTTGAGAAGACGTGCCCATTGAAATTGGACCGGATAATGTTTAAAGGGCATTTTGGTCATTTTGCCTCTATTTGGGCCAGACGGGCCCGCGAAGCAATCGATTGATTGAATTACATCTGGAAAACTAGTTTAGACTAGAATGCGTCCATACAAGTCTGGACGGATTAGGGCCTGTTGAGCGGGCAAAAATGGGGTACTTACAGGTTCATGTAATCTCAGAAAGACCGAGCAGGAGGTACCGGAGCAACTTTAAAAACCTGTGCATTATTGTTACCGTTGCCACCCCTAACAATATGCACATTTCCATTACCCCCCAGGAATAAGTGGTGGAGCGGCCATAGTACCTAACTGAGTGGGATCTATAGAAATAAGACAACCTGTTAAATCCTGGGCCCAACAATGCATGCAATACACAAATAATTAGGCAATTTGCGCCTCTACAAGCAAGTCCCAATCCTTAATCACCAATTTCCAACCTACCTCTAATCTCCACAGAAATATACCACCAATTTAAACTCAATGTCCAGCCTATCTCCAATCTCCGTAGAATATAAATCATCGATTGACACGTAGCACCAAACCTAGGTCTCCACTAAACACTTACCCAATCTAATAAAATAAAACAAACCTAGAAAACTAAAAACAATCAATCTTAGAAAAAAGACCTAATATGCTTGCACATAAAAGGGATGGAACGAAGTTACCACATGAAGCGTGAGATCCTTTTGTTGTTGTAGAGGTATGGCGAAGTTGTTCTGCTGTTTTGCGTTTATGCTTCTGCATTTTGGTGCTTATGCTTTTGCTTTTAGCACTTTTGTGCTTCAATACTCCAAACTTCGCTTTATGTACACCAAAGTTGATGGCTCTCAAGCAATGGTGCCAAAAATTGATCATCTTCAAGACATGTGATAAGAACCATAGTTTCACAGTTGCGATGCAGTAATAAATTGAGAAAATTTGAGGTTGATCCAAAGGAAAGACAATTGTTGTCCAAGAAGAGAAATTCTTGTTGTGACCTAGCAAGAACTAACAACTCTAAAAGGGAAAATAAAATTGATATTGATTGGAAAGTTTATTTGATTTGTACTAATGAAGCAAACTGAAATTAAAACTATTTAAAAATGATCTTGGCTTAGAACAATCTAGTTGCTCCTTTGTTTGATAGACTCACAAGGTATTTGTTTAACTTGGTCCATTGGTGTCAACTTACACTTTTAAACCGGAAGATTTCGCGGTTAATATAATAAGGTATTCTTCTCACTTCATTAAATGTTTTCAACATTAATTTTCACAACGTTCGTATCAGGGATTCAAGCAAAACCCATGCAAAACTAACGTCGTGCATGAACCCTCAAGAATATGATCACAATAGCTTGATTTCGAGAGAAAAGAATGAAGAAAAAAGAATCCTAGATATAAATAGATAAAAGTAATAAGATTCATACCTTGTGAAAATATTCAAAGCCCTAGCAACATTCTTGTTTGCCGCCAAGAGTTGGATTAGTTACCCATAACTATGGAGGACATCCCTTGTGATTGAAGAAAACTGGCAATCTTTATTCAAAACTTGAAGTTGATTAAAAAAATAATGAATAATTCTCAAAAAAACAGGTTTATGCTTCAACATAACTCTAAAAACTCCATAAAAATTATCCCTCTAATGAAAATAATAAGTTTTCTATTTATAATTACAAGGAGTTACAAGAAAATAAATCTAAAAAACCTAATTCGCGCCTGACTCTCAAGACGGTCCATATTCTTAGTCTTGACAGTAAGCTAAATATTGAACTCGGTAATCTTTCGATCGCCAAGATGATTCATATTCTCTGTCCTGATAGTAGGCTTTGTAAACCCTTAGCTCCTTCTCGAGTCGTCAGGACGGTAGGAATAGTTCGTCCTAACATCCTCTCTATTCATCAGGACAGTAAGAACCATCGTTCTAACGAAGGCAAAATGAACTCTAGTACCTTCTCTGATCGTTAGGACGGTATGAGTCTTCGTCCTTACGATTGCCAATTGCAAACTTTGGTCCTCCTTTGTCTATCAAGATCAGAACTGTCTTGACAGTCCACCTTTTCTTAACTTAGCTTGCAGCCTCCTACTACTTAAATTACCTGCAAAAACACATGAAAGCCTAGCAAAACCAAATAAACACTTAATTTAATTCCTAAATAACTATTTGAGTCCTAACAAAAGCGAATTAAAGAATTATAACTATACTTTTAGGTGCAATAATTAACTTTACATAATAGAATATGGTAAACAATATAAAGACTTTTAAATTACTAAAAAATTTGTGTATTAATGATAAATTTATTATTTTAACAATATAATATTCATAAAAAATGCTAATGGATTTTTTTTTTTAACAAGGAGGCAAGATACGCGTACAGCATAGTGAACCTACACACCATCTATAAAAAATGCTAATAGTTTTTTTTTTTTGTGAAAAGAATGGAGATAATTGACTTTTTTTTTTTTGATATCATAAGAGTTAATTGATAGTCTCTTTGTAATGTGATACTAAGGAAGTGTTTGGACATAACTTATTTTACTAACTTATAATTTAAGCTTATAGCTTCTTTTTGAAATATTACTTGGCGTACCATTAAAAAAGCCACTTAAAAAAATTATTTTCTAAATCTCCACTTAAAAAAGTCACTTATAAACTTTATACATTTTTATAATAACACCCAAACACCCTTTGAGAAATTTTGCTTTTTATTCGAATTGGAGTACTATAGTAGGGGAGGGACCGAGGGTTACCCTTTACTCATAAATCAACCATTCAAGTCAGACCCTTAAGAAAAATAAGAAAAAATGTTATACTCAAACATTCAAAATATTTTTGAAAAGGCATTTGAATGGCAGCTTCCATGAATTTTCAGAGAAATTCCCCGGAAAATTAGTGAACGCCGGAAATTGGACAGTAATTGTAACCCCATGTAGCCCCCACCCTACTTCCCACCAACCAAACAATTCCCACTTTTAAAAAACCAAAAGAAAGACTATTCTCAAGCACCTCTCTCCACCTTTTCCGAGAAAATCCTAAAATTCTTTCCTCCATTGTTGGAGAGGCATCAAACTGACATTAAGACCTGTTTGGTAACTTTTTTGTTTTTAATTTTTATTTTTTTTAATTTAAAAATAATAATTGTTTCAGTTTTTTGGTTTTAATTGTTTATAAAATTTTTAAAAAAAAAATGAAAAACACCAAAATGACCGACCTATAAATACCATTCATCAGATCACAAAAAATACACAAAAAAATAAATAGCAAAAACACACAACAAAAAATAAAAACTGACAACGTAACCAAACGGGGCCTAATACTTTGTTTGGATTTTGAAATTATTAAGAGAAAATTAAATATAAAAGAAATTTATATTAATAAAAAATAAAATATTTTTGACAAGTACCTATTTATTTTCTTAACTGAGTAAAAAATATGTAAATTTAGCTTTCTTTCACTTATTTTCTTCTCCTATCTTTTGCCTCTTTTTTTTTTTTTTTATCACAAATTCAAAATCCAAACATAGCATAAAAAAAACCAAATAAAAATAAAATACGTTCTTTTTACATATAATGTGTATACATATTTATATATGTGTATATCAGCAGTAAATTCGTGGTATGCACCAAAATTGAAAAACGAATAAAACATTTAACATAATGTTTGATATAATTACATACTTTACCTTGAAAATTTATTAGTGACTTACTTATGGTATATAGATAGTTTATAGGTTTATATATGTATAAGATAAATAGAAATAAACAAAAAAATGATTGGCAACAATGCTACAAGTTGGCGTTGGGGTAATTTTTAGCACCATACTATGGGTGTGAAACTAATTAAGCCTACTAATGGTAATCCACATTGATTCTATGGCCATATATCAAAGATCAACGGATATAACAGTTGAATTGTGATTTAGAGCAAGAAGCACAATTTGCTGAAATATTATTATTGATATAAAAAATATTAGTAGCAATTAGCAAGAAGCATAATTTGCTGAAATATCCAACGATTCAATGTCGAAATGTAATTAGCAAAAAATATTTAAAATAGCTTTTTTCGGATTGTAGTCGCGATTTTGCTTACGAACGGAAACTTTATTATACTGGAATAGGATATTATCGATACACTATCCCTATGACTTTGTAGCCAAATTTATTCTGGATAAAGATAATAGTTTACTATGGTTGGCTCAATGGGTGGAGCTCGGATTTGAGTTCCCCTCAAAGTTTTTGTTGGGGGTCATCTTAGTCTTTTTGTACTTGTCGCTCTGCTCTCGGTACGAGGGGAGAGTTTAGCATGCCCTAGTGCGACGTGACATAACTTAGTCGCAACTTTTTTTTGTACCAAAAAAAAATAATAATAGTTTACTAATAATAATAAGTCTCATTTAAAAGAAATTCCTACTAAATTTGAAAAATTAAGGAAAGATAGCTTTACCATGTAATAAGTATAGTTTATTATTTTTTGGTCCTCTTTTTGTAACTAATGACTTGCTGATACCTAATATTTTTAAACTCAAAATAAGTAAAACTCCCATTGAGGTTTATAGTTCAAAGAACTCACAACGATTTCAAATAATATATATCATAAAAAAGTAATATATGATAAGTAAAAAATTATGAAGATATTATGAAAATAAAGATAATAATATATAATATAGACAATAGATGCCATATTAGTCAAAGAATCAAGAATGACGTAAAAGAGGAAGAAGCAATAATATTATGACATGTATTTTTATAATTTTAAATTCAATTTTTTTTAAAATTGGATTAGAATTTAGTGTTAGTATAGAATAGATGCATACCACAATGAGTGTACATGTAATGACTACTCAACTCTAAAAACACATGATACGTGTACATATAATGAGTGGTATCAAATAATAGACAAATTTTAAAAAATTTAAAGAGGGATTTCAATAGAAAAAAGAGTTTTAGCTATGCATAAATATTTTCACTATCATTAATCATCTGCAATTAAATGTCTTCTCACACTTTCATCCTCGAAGTGACATTATTCACGTCTAGCTTTGTAAGAAATCAATAACCCAACCCTTTTAAAATTGTAAATAAATTGAATTTAGATTGTTTCGTGTTTGGTATTGGTTCAAAAAAAAATTCGTATTCGTTGTTTATATTTTCCAAAACTAAAATAATAAGAACTTTTAAAAACAACATATTTTTTTATACCATATTCATTGGTTCTAGAAACTCGTAAAATGCTTTTTATGTTTCTAAAAATTGGAGTGTTTTAAAATTTCAATTGAAACGAATTCTTTAAAATAAATAAATGCAATTTAGGAGGAATGAATGAAAAGACATCAATTCAAATCCTAGATTTTTGAATTTAGAGAGATCAAAAATTCTAACTATTTCTCAATTCACGGACCCAATTCAATTTTGTGAAAAATTTAATTTACATTTTTTTTTATCAAAAAATTGTATAGAACACTTTGACCCCCCAAATTTAGAGTATCCACACATTTCACAGAATTCAACAAGCAATCAATATTTTACGGTCAAGGTGTAATACTTTTTGTAATAAATGTACTTATCATTATTTTCAGAAACTCGTAAAATATTTTTCATTAAAATAGGAGTGCTTTAAAATTATGGAAATAGATATATACATATATAAAATCGACGACTTTGCGGAGAATTCAAACTCAGATTTGAAATTCAAAACACATGGCGCAGCTAGTTCATTTCACTCCGCCCGTTGGCCTTATAAACGCGTCTTCCATGTCACGCTCTCTGCAACTTCCATCAATCTTCTTCGCAGCACACGCCTCCCTATCTTCGTCAAATCTACTCAGCAGGTACGCGTTTCTTCTCTCTCTCTCTCTCTCTCTCTCCCACATTTTTTGGTGTGGTTTCTTCACGCGGTTCGTTAGATTGAATTTAGTTTGTAGAATCTCAACTGGGTTATAATCAACTCAATATTCTTAAATTAATTGATTGATCTAGGTTCTTTGCAGCTTTGGCGAATCCAAAAAATTAATAAAATGCTCTGTCCCACACACAGACAAACCCACACAAACCCACACAAACCCACTTATATATACATATATGTTTGTATGTATTTAGTTGCATCACATATAGCGATGGCTACGAGGTTCTTGTTGTTTCAGTATATTACCGAATCTTCACTTGACTTTTAGTGATTAACGCGTCGATAATTGAAGCTTCCATGAACTTTCCCTGTAGTTGAGTCACTTTAACTTCTATTTATATTGTGCAAGTTGGGCAGTTTTGGATTACCTGGTTTTAGATTTTGGGGTTTTCAGTTGTTTCCAACTTGTTAATCATTCAGTTGTTGGGTATTTTGATGGCACTGAAACGACATTTCAGTGATCGGGAGGAGGATGCTGGGTCGGAAATTCCTCGTCGGGAATCCAAACGACAACCTGTGTTTGCAACGTGGGTGGTTTAATTAGTACATGGGTGTTGAATTTGTGCTTTGTTAACTCTTTATAGGTATTTTATGCGTGTCTCTGGTGTTTTGCAGTGTTGTTAGAGATGTGATGAAAGGACTTTCACTGCATGAATTCATGATGAAGTTTGAACCCTTTTTACGAAGTGTGGTATGATTAGCTTCTCTGTTCTTAGAATCTAAAATCTTTTCATTTTGAATACCCTTGCTTCCCACTGTGTTTTAAAGCTTCTGTGTTAATTGTAGTCAATTAGTAATGTCTTGATTCAATAGACAAAAGCTATAGCTCATTAATTTATTGTTATGTAATAGTTGAAAACTTGAAGTGGGGTCTTTCAAACTAACTTGTTCGAAGCTGGGTTTCTTGGAAGTGAACTTGCAGAAATTTTTCATGAAGAATGTTGTATATTCGTTATTCATATATGCTCGGTTTACTGGCTATTATTGATGTGAGTGAACAATAATTAAACAAATATTCTTAATTTATATGGTTACGGCCTTTGAAACTCTGTTCTAAGCTGGGTTTCTTGGAACTGAACTTGTTGAATATTTTCATGAAGAAGGTTGGATACTCGATATTTGTATGTGTTCAGTTGTAGATGCGATTGAACAGTAATTAAACAAATATCCATAATTTATCTGGTTACAAAATTTTCTCCGTTATATATGTGTACACTCAGTAAAATTTATAGGAAAATAATTTAGTTTGAAAATCATAACTACCATGCGTCATAAGTCCTCTTTTTAATTATGGGGGGCTGAGTCTGTTTTTTGATTTGTGATTGGAAATACTAACATAGCTGATGGACCACTTTTGTTATCAGATCTCTATGTTCATTATTCCTCATTTATCTGTTTGATAGGTGCGGGAGGAAGTGGAACACAAAATTCAACTGTTTCATCACTCCTCTCCAAGGTAAGTTCTTTGTGCCAAGTATTTGTTATGCAGTCTTTCCGAGTGACATCATTGCCCTAAGGTTCTTTATATATCTAGTAGAACTGATTTAGGATCAGATCAAATCTGATTTATGGGGTTATTCTGGCTGGATAAATCATGTTGATTGCCAGTCATTTAAGATTTGATCCTGGCTTAACTTTCTTTTTGGTTGTGGATCTTGTTTTCTTTTTGAAGCTTTTCTCTAATTTTCTTATTTACGGTGTAAAAACTTCATATGAACTTGTTGCAGATCAACGCTCAATCAATTTGATTCATCTAAAGCAAGGGATTGGCAATTGCATTTTGATGATAAATTCCCCTCTACCCTGTTCACAGGCAGTAGGATAGAATCTGAGGATAGTAAACTAATTAAAATAGTTGTACGTGATTCTATTTCGAAGAAAATTATAACATCTGGATCTCTGTCTTCAATTAAGGCAGAAATTGTTGTCCTTGATGGTGATTTTGGGGCCGATGATCAAGAGGACTGGACTGAGAGGGACTTCAATGGGAAGGTTGTACATCAAAGAGAAGGCAAAAGGCCATTAGTGACTGGGGAATTGGTAATTACAATGAGAAATGGAGTTGGCTATATCGGTGATGTCAGCTTTACCGATAATTCAAGCTGGATAAGAAGTCAAAGGTTTAGATTAGGAGCAAGAATTGTTCAAAGCACTTCAACTGACGTAAGAGTTAGGGAAGCAAGAAGTGAAGCCTTCAGAGTAAAAGATCATCGTGGAGAGTGTAAGTCCTACTTTGACTTTGCTTTGCCTTTCTCTTTTCATGTTGACTGAAAAACTTCGGCTGATTTGGATAATTATTGATGAAACAATTATAATCTATCTTGAATAACATGCTAGCATGCCTTCCATATCCTATCCTCATAACTTCTTGAAAAGCAATTAAGATATTCTGTGGAGCTTTGATTGGATATCGAGTGATTTTCCTAAATCATCTTGATACTTTCATTCGCTTGTATCACTTTCATGCTTGATAATATCAGCATTTGGTATCTTCTCTAACTACAATCTTATCTTTGTGAGCTGTCATTTGGAAAATTTGGAGGAATCAACAAATATATGAAGTCCATACTCGCCATGCATGTCCAAATTTAAGGTTAAAGGACAGTTTAAAAAACTAACAGGGATTAATTATTTATTACAACTAGAAAGTGTAGTTTTTTTTCCCCAAATATTATTATGGCTGATCATCCCCCCTCATCCCTCTTGATACTTCTTAAATTCAATTTTGTAGTCATACCATCAAGGGGTCAACTATGTAATAACAACAATATTTTATTAATTTACAATGGATAGCTGATAGCCATGGGTATAATTCCAAGACTGAGGTATTTTTTCATTCAGCATATAAGAAGCATCACCCTCCATACTTGGGTGACGAAACATGGCGATTGGAAAAGATAGCAAAAGATGGTGCATTTCATAAAAGGTTAACTGGCAAGGGAATTACGACAGTTAAGGACTTTCTGCGGTTGTATTATGTCGACCCATCTTCACTACGCAATGTAAGAGAATCTCTCTCTCTCTCTCTCTCTCTCTCTCTCTCTCTCTCTCTCTCTCCATTCCTGCTGTTCCAAATTGTTAAACTTAAGAAGTATATTTATATAGATAAACTGGTTTTGAGGAGTCCATCTAACCCCTTGTTGTGGAAACTGTAGATACTCGGTGGTGGAATCTCAAACAAGACATGGGAAACAATTATAGAACATGCCACTGCTTGTGTTCTAGATGATAAGTTGTACATGTACTATAGGGATGCAGAACGGGTTGGACTCGTGTTCAATTCCATCTTCAAGGTTGTAGGAGCAACCTTTGATGGCCCAAACTTACAATCTCTGGATAAGCTTAATATATTTCAGATGGTGCGTATTCTAGCCTGAAATTATTTGAATCACAACTTTACTACAATTTCTCCCGAATCTACACTCATTAGATTTTTGTTTCTGAGGTTACTCTTGTTCTGGATGGTTGAACTGTGCATGAACATGTAAAGGACATCTCATAATGCTTCTAAAGTTTTTCACAGTGAACATCAGCGGGCAGAGTGATTAGTATTCTTGCTAATTTACTGCTCTGTTTTAAATTTCATGTTAAGTTAAATTTTATTTCAGAAAATTTCAGGACCCTTGTTAATACAATTACATATTGAGCCATGGAACTCTTACAACATTCATTGATTCAAGGCAGCATTTTTGTTTTTGCAAAACATTTACTCATTTCAAGCTGCAATTTCCTTATTTCTCTTTCTCCTTGATGTTTTCCTTATTTTCCCCTATAAAAAGATTAACAAGGCTATCATTGGTATGACTTTCTGATTTTCACCATTACTAATAGATGATTGCAGTTTGTGAAAATAAAAAAAATGATGAAATGTATTTATTTAGGAAGAAAATGCTTTTGTAGAATGAAGGAGGATGACAATAATAGCAGTTATGTTTTAGTTCTTCCATCTGATTGATGTCTTCTTATAAGGGTGTCACCATTCACACTCCACATAAAACTTTTCGCCCTTGGATTTCCTAAGTTTTTCACTTGATGAAACTGCTCCTGCACTACCTATTTTTGAATGCTCGATGCCGAATTGCTAATAAACTCATTTGTCACTTACCTACAATTTTTTCAACATCGAGCTCTGTTTCTCTAGTCATAGCTCAAAACTCTCAGCGTGTGTGTGTGTGTCCATGCACTATAAATAAAGCTACTTTTTTTAACAAAAGGAAGTGATGCCTGCTCCATAGTTCTTCAGGTCCATGCCAGAACTCTATTGTTTGTGATTGAGTCTCCTGTGGTTAAAGCCTAAAGGAACAGTCAAGGGATGAATGGATGCAATTTTAGGGTTGAAAGATGATGCAGTTGGAGTTGTCGATGGAGAATTGTGTGGGTTTGATGATAAACTTTTGTGGTTCTTTGGTGGGGTTGTAGGTTCAAATTATTAGACGCAGACAGATATACAAAGACAATCAACCCATGGGATATGAGCCCCCTCAACCTTGATGCTCTCCCTCATTCCCTTCACTTTCGTTCTGGGACACTCATTAAATCCAATAGAATTTTCATGTGCACTCAGAACTATCTTTGCCATCTCTCTTTCTATTTCTCCAATTCTAATTGAAGTGGGTCTCCTTCGTCTTTGAAGTGTTGGTTGTTCTGAAAATTTAGTTAGATTTGGAAAGAGTAGGACTGTCATTTTATGAAAGCTTCTGGAGCTTGGGGAGTTTTATCTGAAGCACAACTTGTGCACAGTCGTTATTCAGATACCAAGAAACATCAGCAACACCTTCCTTCCCCTTGCCTTGCTCCATCCATCCTTCTAACAGCTGCAAGTGCAGCTCCTCTCTTTCTGTTTCATGCACACATACAAAAAGAAAATAAACAAATTAGGAAATTAGTACGAAGAAAAAAAGAAAAAAAAAAAAGAAAAGAAGAACAAAAATTTCTCGCTCCATCACCGGTTCCATTAAGGGTAATTGCTCCTTGTTGACAGCTTTTTAAGATGAGTAAATTCCGTTTTTGTTTCTGTTATCAATAGCATCATCATATATCTTGGTTGCTGCCTTCTGATTCAAATGTGATCAACTTCCCGGTTTCATTAGCAGGGGTTGGTGGAAAATTTGAAGGGACGTGCTTATAAAAATTTGGATGACTTGATTCCACTTGATGAGTCATCAGTATTTGGACCTGCAATGCTGCCGTCAAGCCTACTAGCTGACCCATTTAGCAGTCCAAGTTCAAGTCTGCAGCATGTTAACTTCCCGGGGCTGCACCAAGGTATGAAACAAACATTGTTTCTCTCCTGGATTGGATTTCTTAAAAGGTCTTCACGGAAGTAATTCCTTTATTTGGTGAACAGTAGACAATTCATTCACTTTTTCCCTAAAAAACTTCACATAATCTCGATCAGAGTAATTTTGTACTGAATAGCAGACATATGAAGTAACTTGACAGGCTGCAAAGATTGGCCAAGTGAGCAAGGATTTTTTTCTTCCAATTTTGACACAACAGATAATAATAACTGATAATTATTAACAACCTTAAAGAGTTCAATCATCAATGAACTGTGAAAGAATTGGATAGACTAGCAATTTCTCTATCCGAATTCTGATATTCAATATTGGCACAAAGAGGTCCCTGGGTGTTGCCTACCTTGCGGTGGTTTACGTTCTTTTTTATCAGTTTCTGTGCTGGCTGTGCATTGTCTTTTACAGTTTGCTACACTCTCTTCTATGATTAGTGATTCAAATTCATGATTTTCATTTGCAAATACATGATTGTACCTTTAGAAGTACTCAACACCATTTTCTTTTTCAGATCTGCTGGAGATGCAGAGGGCTTCCAATCATACGACAACTTCGCCACCATTTAGTTACAATGCGCAAGATGGTGGTAGTCAATTTGAAGTTTCCGGGGAGCAGTATTGTCACCCGATGCAAGTTTCCACTCCAACATCAGGGAACAGTTTGATGGCAACAGATTCTTTCCTGGGACCCTATGGTGGAGGAAACAGTTGGGCTCCAAGTGGGTCTCCGGGGCCACTCATGCAGATTGGTCATCTAACTGCTGATGACAATCCTCAGGTAGAAGCATCAATTTGGCAAGGGAATGGATTCTTCTTGGCTCCTCCAAGTAATGAAGCAGTCGGAATTCTTTCTTCTAATTTTGGTATCCGTATTTCAGGGAATGGAAAACCTAAAGCTAGGTGGTGTATGATTCGAGCTGCCCTAAAGTGGGGAATATCGGTTAGGCGGGATGTTGCTGCTAAAAAATTCCTGGCTCTTTCACCTAAATTTCTAGACTATAGTTTTTGAGCAATTGTCTCAAAATTTTAGGAGATAAGCTTCTCCTCAATGGGTTAGGCAAAGTTTTTTCTTAGCATCAAAGTCAAAAGGTTCTTGTACATATGTAGTTGTTTAAAGTTAGTGATATGTATGTTATGCTGGATGTGGCTGCTAAGAGAATGGCAACCCATCAGTATCTAGATTATTGATTCATTCTTGTTATTCAGTCGCCTTAGAACTTAGAAGGTAACTATCTCCTACGTATTAGATTACCTTGTGGCTAATGTGCCTTTGTTGTCCCGACTATCGTTTTGTACCAAATGCAAATCTGGTGCTCGTATGTATTTCTGTTTTCAGAATAATATTGCAATTCTATTTGAATTTTTAAATGTTTCTACTGTGTTCTTTTTTGCATGTTTATAACTTGAAATGTCTTCACTTGTGACTGCATTTGGAAGATGCCTTGCTGTTTGCTATCTGGTGATGCAGATGATCCAGAGTGTTTGTTAGTTGTAATTGCCTACTAGGCTATTGCTTATGCACTTTGCTTCTGAGCTATCACCTGTGATGATGCATCAATCTCATGGTGTCTTACTCTTAGGCCGTTGACAAGCTCTCTCTTAACGGTTAGTTGTCTCCTGTACTAAACACACCAGTGCAGTGGCAGCCAAAGGCCCTCTGGTGTTTAAGTTAGATTCAAGAGTGGTGATCTTATTGGAGAGTGTTTAGTTTGCTAGGGTTTCTGGTGTGCGTACCTGGAGAAGTTGGCTGTGTTTTTCCTTCGAATGTTTGCATGGGAGTAGTTGGTGGCCTCTCGTTGAAGGGTTAGAGTTGTGACAGAGCACTTGGGAGGGTTTTCTCTATACTCCATAGTGGCGTGTGTTAGAACGGTGTTAGGGGTAGGATAATTATTACTTGTACACGCCACGTCCACGCCCTAAGGGTACACCAGGGTGTTCGGTGTTAGGCGTGGGCCCTATTGACTTGACCGCGAGGCCGACTAGAGTAGGTGGTTATTGAATGTATGGCCCTTCGGGACCCAAGGGGGAGGCGCTTCGAGGATCGGGGACCAGTCGGGAGACGCGGTGTAGGATGATCTGATCGGGGACCGACCAAGTGCGCACGAGCTCTGACCTTGTCAAGAAATCATCATTACCAGATGCCCCGAATTCCTCAAGCCACTTGCTCGGGGCCAGGGGAATTCTAAGAGTCAACCCACCCGCGAAATGATGGTTTCAACGGGTGCGTCTTTTTTAGCACCGTTATGTGGCAACAACCGATTGGTAGCAATTGGGTGACGGGACGTGTTGAATCTTGGCCATTAATGTCTCGTCAGAGCAACGCATCTGAGCCGTTGGTTTCAAAGAGGAGGGGCAGTTGTGTTTGGCAATTGTTCTCCTTGCCTCCTCACTTTCCTTCGCTAGCCTCTTCACAAAAAGAGCATATAGAGATAAGGAGAGAGGAAAAACCTTGAATCGAGTTGACGATTAACAAGTTGGTGGATCGATTGTTTCCAGCCACTATCCGCGATCATTCTCCAAGCGTTCGATTTGGGGCTCACAGTTGTGGTAAGGCTTTCTCTTCGATTTGTATGTATTGGTTGGCAACCCGTTGCGTCTGGGTTTACAAAAACAGGGCAAAAATCTCCAACCTCTTAGGGTTTGTTAATAGGCCAAAGTTTGTTAGGTCGATATTCATGGCAGTAGTTTTGCTTCAAACCCGTACTATTTAGGATTGAGAACGAAAAACAACTGGGTACCATGGGGAACCCGGAGCATATAAGTTCGGATTATGAAAAAACAGACTCAAATGGGTTTAAGGTAGTTAGGCGTGTAGCCGGAGAGGAGGCCTCCATTGGTAACTCCGGGGCCCTTCTAAAGGTTTTGGAGTCTGGAGAGGCCGGTGCTGTCAACTCCGATGCTAGAGACAGAGTAGAGTCGGGAGAGCCAGACGAGAAGGAAGATGAGGGTCTTGAGTACGAGGCATTGGGGTGCCCTCCATCCTAACCAAGGAGAGGGTTGAATATTTGTGGGCTGTGTATCAGATCCCATGGGGTTTGAAACTCAGGATCCCCAAAAAGACAGATTGGGTGTGCTCGGCCAAGGAGGACGAGATTACTGTGTATGAGGGTGTGTTGGCCGGTGGCCTTCGTATGCCCTTTCCTCAGCCTATTAGGAAGATCCTGTGATGGCTTCACCTTTCGCCTGGGCAGATCTAGCCAAACAGGTGGAGAATTCTGCTTGGCTGCGCAATACTCTAGCAGATCGTCCACATGAGGGAGATCACGCCGGATGAATTCTTGTTTTGTTACAGACCAACCGAGAGGGGGAGGGGCTGGGGGTACTTCTTGGGCAGATCGAAGGAGTACAACTTGGTCGGTGAGCTTCCCTCCTCGATCAAGAATTGGAAGGATCGATTCTTCTTTGTCAGCGGAGATGGATGGGAGTTTCAACCCTGGGAGACCGACTTCTCTGCTCGGGTCCCCAGGTAATGGGGCTACTTGAGCAAGAAGAGTACGTTCTCTCTTTATTGAACTCTGTTTCTATTTCTTTTTTCCAAATGTCGGTGCTCTGACCTAGGTCTGCCTTGGTTGTTAGGTTGGTCCAAGCCCAGGCTGTCTAAGGAGTTGAGGGTGGTCGTAAAGAAGGTCTAGGAATACGACATCCATAGTCATAAGGACCTGGTCACCGTCGAAAGCTTGTCGAACTACTGGCTAGGGCCTGAGCTGATAAGAGAGGCCCTAGCTGTAGAATGTGAGAGGAGTGAGTGTTTAGTCATTTACAGAGCTTTCAAACGTTGTCTGACTAACCTTCCTTTTACTTACAGCTGGTTCAATTCCTGTCGACACTTCGACTCCTGCCGCTGTTCCTGAGACTGCTGACTCTGTTCCTGATCCGGCGGCTGAAGAGATGAGTTTCAATATCGCTTTCTTGAAGAAGAGAAAGGCTGATGGGGCCAGTACTGAGCCGAAGCGCCCGCAAGTGGCCGAGCCCTTAGACTCGATCAGGAAGGATCCACCTTCAGTTAAATAGGCCCGAGCTGAAGACTAGGGAGGTACCTCGGAATGTTCAGCCTACTTTTGTCGCATCCGAGCCGAAGTGGAGCTCGGTCGCCCTAGCGGAGCAACAGGCAAGAGCGGAGCCCATTTCATCCTCCAGAAATGTTTTTTAGAGCGGGGACGAGGTGTGGACGAGAGCGGGGGATGTCTTTAAGGATGTCGACCTACAAAGGCCGCCCGGTGAAAGACATGAACCACAATCTCCTCAGGGTACGAACTCATTACTTGGTTTTCTTCTCTTTTTGTTTTACCATATGCTTCGACATGTTGCTTCTGCCAGTCCATTGCCAGGAACATGAAACTGGGCCACCGTTTGGCCAGCCTTGAGAGGGTGTTCAACCAAGAGAAGAATACTTGTGCTTCTCTTGTTGCCGAGCTGAACGGCAAGAAGGAGGAGATCACTACTGCTCGTGGCATGAAAAAAGACCTGGCCACTGCTTGTGCCGAGAGGGACTTGGCTGTGGCGGGCCTTAAGGCCTCAAAGGAGGAACTAAAAAAGCTGAACGCTATAGCCAGTAAGCTCTTACTTGACTTCTCGGCCGAGCAGGCCAAGAGGCATGAATTGGAGAGGAGAGTAGCTTCCTTTGACAAAGAACTCGTGACGGCAAGAACCGAAGCGGTGGAGGAGTTCAAGAGCGAGGATGACTTCCAGGCCTTGTTGGAGCCCACCTTCCACCAAGGCTTCGACCATGTTAGGGCCTAGGCTTCCCAGAAGTATTTTGAGTTAGACTTTTTTGGACTTGACCCTGTTGAGGAAGCCCCGCCTGCCATTGAAGGTGTTGACCAGGAAGCTTTTGGTCAGGCTACTGTGAAGGTCGCGGAGGAAGTTCGGCAGAACGCCCCGGAGGTGCCTTCTGCTGCAGAGGTTCAGTAGAGGGCTTCTGAGGGGAAGGATGGGCAAACTGTTGGGGATCAGACACATATCTGACTGTAGCCCAACTTCTCTTCCTTTGTTGTTGTTGTTGTTTGTTTTTTTTTTTTTTTTTTTTTTTTGCAATGGGGCGTTTTGCCTTTGTACTCCTTTCCATATTAATGAGAACTTCTTCTTATACTTAGCGTTCGCAGAATGTTTGGTTGAGATAGCTTGTAGAATGCCTGTAGAGTTGTAGAATGCTTATGGAATTCTTCTTGTCAAATGGTATTGTCCTTGTCACGTGGGTCGAACAGATTCAATGCCATTACCGTAAAGGCCTTGGCTCTACTCGGCACATGAACCAGGCTGATACAATGCCATTGCCACAGAGGCCGTTTGGCTCTGCTCGGTAACGTGGACCGAACAGATTCAATGCCATTGCCATAAAGGCCGTTTGGCTCTGCTCGGCCACATTGACCGAACAGATTCAATGCCATTGCCAAAAAGGTCGTTTGGCTCCACTCGGCCACGTGGATTGAACAGATTCAATACCATTGCCATAAAGGCCGTCTGGCTCTGCTCGGTAACATGGACCGAGCAGATTCAATACCATTGCCATAAAGGCTGTCTAGCTTTGCTCAGCCACGTGGATCGAGCAGATTCAATGCCATTCCCATAAAGGTCGTTTGGCTCTGCTTAGCCACATGGACCGAGCATATTCTAAGTCAATTTCATATAAGTAGACAATTATTGAACGGTCGCTTTTATTGTTAGTCTGTCGAGCTACAATGAGGAGCAATTCAAGAGTAGTACTTCCTCAAATGCTCCGCATGCCATGGGTGCGGAAGTTCCTTGCCTTCTAGATTCTTCAACCTGTAGGTCCCCTTCCTGGTACTGCCAAATACATTGTAAGGTCCTTCCCAATTGTGCCTGAGCTTGCCCTCTCTTAGATCTTTGGTAGACTGGTTGACTCTTTTCAGAATAAGGTCCCTAGTCGAGAAGTCTTTTGGTTAAACTCTAGAGTTGTGGTATTAGCGCATCTTCTGCTGGTAGGACGCCACTCTCATAGCTGCCTGTAGCCTCCTTTCCTCTAACAAATCTAGGTCCACATTCATAGCCTCGTTGTTGGCAACGGGGTTGAACTGCGTCGTCCTAGGGCTGGGGAGGTCGATCTCCACTAGGATGACGGCTTCAGTGCCGAAAGTCAGCAAGAACAGAGTCTGCCCGGTAAATACTCTCTCTGTTGTTCTGTAGGCCCAGAGGATGTTAGGGAGTTCTTCAGCCCGCAAGCCCTTGGCTTTCTCCAGCTTCGTCTTGAGGATCTTTAGTAGGGACTTGTTGGTAACTTCGACTTGTCCATTGGCTTGAGGATGCTCGAGTGAGGAAGCATGGTGGCTGATTCCCAGGTCGGTGCATAGTTGGTTGAACTGTCAGCCCTCAAACTACTTTTAGTTGTCCGTGATGACGATCCTTGGAATTTCAAACCTGCAAACAATATTCTGCCGCAAGAACTTCTTCATTTTCTCCTCAGTGATCGTCGGTGGGGCATTTGCCTTTGCCCACTTGGTGAAGTAGTTGATAGCCACAATCGCGAACTTTCTCTATCCCTTGCCAAGCAGCAACGGTCCCACAATGTCGATCCCCCATTGGGCGAAGGGTCATGGGGTCTGGATCGGGGTCAGCTCCTGAGCGGGCAATCTCGGGATGTTAGCAAACTGTTGACACTTGTCCCATTTCTTAATGAATTCCTAGGCATCTTTCTCCATGGTGGGCCATTAGTAGGTTGTTCGCAGGATCTTTTTGGCAAGAAAAAGACCGCCAGAGTGGTTTGCACACACCCCTTCATGAACCTCCCTCATCACATACTCTGCCTCATCCTCAGTGGCGCAGCACAACAGTGACAAGGTGTGCCCCCTTTTGTAGAGAACCCTATTCTGCATGAGGTACCAACTCGAACGGTACTGAATTCACCTTACTTCATTCCTATCTTCAAGTAGGACTCTGCTTTCCAAGAAATTTCTAATCTGGCTCATCCATAAAGTTTTGGGTTTGGTCTGGTTGACCTCTGGATTCTGGATGCTCGATGAATCAATGATCTCCATTGGGACGTTCAGGTCAGGCTGGTTGGAAGAGGCAATCCTGGCCAGTCGATCGGCCTCCTCGTTCTGCAATCTCGAGACACGTTCTAGTAGTATCCGAGCAAACCTCCTGGCTAAGCTCTTAGCCATTTGGCAATATTGTTTCATGTTATCCTCCTTGGCCTCGTACTCCCCCTAGACTTGCTCCACCACTAGTTGGGAGTCACTACGCACAACTATTTGTTCGGCCCCCATTCGCCGAGGCATTCTGAGTTTGGCAATAAGGGCTTCATACTCGGCAACGTTGTTGGTGGTAGGGAATTGGAAGCGGAGGGCATACTTGATTTTATGACCGTTAGGAGTGACAAGGACCACGCCGGCACCACTGGAATCATCAGTGGAGGAGCCATTGACGTTCAAGATCCAATGACTGTCAGTGGGGTCATCTTCAGTGGTGGCAGGGGTGGGTTAGTGAATTCTGTGATGAAATCTGCATCAACCTATCCTTTAAGATAGTGGATGTCGAACTGATTGAGTTCGATTAACCATTTCACCAAGCGTCCCGATGTCTATGGCTTGTGTAGAATGCTCTTCAAAGGCTGGTCGGTGAGAACCGCGATCGTGTGGGCTTAGAAGTAGGGTCTTAAGCGTCGAGCCGCCGTTACCAACGCAAGGGCGACAAGCTCCATCCTTAGGTACCGTTCTTCTGTTCCTCACAAAGCGCAACTAGTATAGTACACTGGCCTCTGGATTCCTCCTTCTTCTCGGACAAGAGCTGAGCTCATTGCTGTTGCCGACACTGCCAAATAAAGAAACAGTTCTTCCCCCGGGACAGTGCGGCTGAGCAGCGGGATTGAGCTCAGATATTGTTTGAGTTAATTGAAGGCCACTTCACATTCCTCGTTCCACTCGAATGCCTTGCGTAGAATTTTGAAGAACGGTAGGGACTTATCGGTGGACCAGGAGATAAGACTGTTCAAAGCTGTCACACGTCCTACCAGTCGTTGAACATCCTTTGTCGTACGGGGTGCTTGCATGTCAATGATGGCACAAATCTTTTCTGAATTCGCCTCAATTCCCCGGTGTGAGACCATGAAACCCAGGAACTTCCCCGAGGTGACGCCGAAGGCACATTTGGTAGGGTTGAGCTTCATCTGGTACTTGTGTAGTGTTTGGAACGTCTCTTCGAGGTCCTTTAGATGATTGCTGGCCTCCTTGCTTTTCACCAACATATCTTCCACGTAGACTTCCATATTACACTCGATCTGCGATTTGAACATGAAGTTGACCAGTAGTTGATATGTTGCCCCTATATTCTTTAAGCCGAACGACATGACGTTGTAGCAATAGAGCCCCCGGTCAATGATGAAGGTCGTATGATCCTGGTCGAGCTCGCCATCCGGATCTGATTGTATCCTGAAAAGGCATCCATAAAGGTTAGCATTTCATACCCTGTGGTGGCGTCGACGAGAAGGTCAATTGTTAGTAGGGGAAAGCTATCCTTCGGGCAGGCTTTTTTCAGGTTAGTGAAGTCGATGCACATTCGCCACTTTCCGTTTGACTTCTTTACCACGACGACGTTGGAAAGCCAGTTGGGGTATTAAACTTCTTTTATGAACTTCGCTTGAACCAGCTTCTCAGCTTCTTTAGTCACTGCGTCGCTTCTTTCCGAGGCGAAGTTCCTTCTCTTTTGCTTGACCGGCTTGGCCTCGGGGTCAATGTTTAAGTAATGAGCTGCAACTCCCATATCAATACTAGGCATATCCTCATGAGACTAGGCGAACACGTCAAAGTTGTCCCTTACGAACCTTCGTAGCTGCTGCTTCAACTACTTTGGTGCGACAGCCCCGATCTTCACTGTTTTGTTCTGTTCTGCTCTTGAGCGCCGACTAGAACATCCTCGAGCTCCTCTGCTGGCTTTCCCCTTCTAACTTATTCTTCATCTCTTGGCTCGAGTTCTTCAATGACCAAGGTTTCTTTGCTGGGTTCCCCTTTCAGGGAATCCATGTAACATTTTCGCGCCTCCTTCTGGTCGCTCCTTGTGCACCCAATCCCGGTCTCAATTGGGAACTTAATCCTGAGGTGGTATGTGGACGTGACAACTTTGAACTGATTCAGTGTCGTTCGTCCAATGATGGCATTATAGGCAGACGAGCAATCTACTACTAGGAAATGGATCATTTTTGTTGCTCGATGTGATTCCTCCCCAAGGGTCACTGGTAAGATAATGGATTTGAGGGGAACCACTCGGTCCCCTGTAAAGCTGACTAGGGGGGAGCTAGCTGGCTGCAGCTTCTCCTGGCTGATTTGTATCTTCTCGAAGGCCCCCTGGAATAGGATGTCTGTTGAGCTTTCGCTGTCGATCAGGACTCTCCAAGTTTTGAAGTTGGAGATCACCACGGAGATGACCAAAGGGTCATTGTGTGGTTGGTGTAGCTCGGTAGCTTCTTCTTTCGTGAAGGTGATCACGGGGCTTCGATCTTCGTCTTCTTGCTGGCCGCCCCAACCAACATCACTTTTGCCTCGGTTCGGACGTCTCTAACATGCTTCTTTCGTGCTAAAGAGAACTCATCTCCTCTGGCAAATCCTCCTGCAATGACCCTTATTTCTCCAATGGGCTGGGTGGTTGTTTCAACCCATGCCGGACTACGTCGGTCTCCCCGTGTTCGGTCTCGGCCAACTACATATCGACTAAGTCTTCCCTATTTGATCAGATCCTCGATCTGCTACTTCAGATTAATACAGTCTTCCGTGTCATGGCCGTGATCTCAATGGAACCGGCAGTATCTCCTTCTGTTCCTCATGCTCGAGGGTGTCTTCAGACACTCGAGCCATTTCAGGTCTAGGTCATCCTTTATTTCCATCAACACATCCTTTAACTTCGTCGTAAGCAGGGTGAACGTTCAATCTAACCCGCGATATTGCTCATGTTTTTCTTCTCCCTGGCTCCTTATCCGGTTACTGGTCCTGCTCGCCTTTGTCTCCCTTTCCTCATTTGAGGTCCCACCCGACCTCTTTTTATCTGGCGCGAGCCGCTACCTTCGTCGTTGTCTCACTTTACGCTCATAGTATCTTCTGTATTTATGTGCTTTTGAGCTCGAAGCATCAACTCGGCCATGTCTTGGGGTGGCCTCTTCGACAATGAAAAGAGGAGCTTCCCTGTTCTTAAGCCGCTCATAAACGCCGTGACGGCTATCTTGTCGTCCACGTCATCCACAGCCAGAGTTTCTAGTTGAACCTCCCCACATACTCTCACAATGTCTCTTCTTTCTTCTGCCTCACAGTCAACAGATATGCTGCAGGCTTTCTTTGCCTCTGGGCTCTGATGTAGTGACTCACAAAGAAGTTGCTAAGTTCCTTAAAGGTGGAGACCATGGCTAGCTTGATCTTGTTGAACCAGGTTCTCACCGAACCTTTCAATGTGACTGGAAAAGCTCTACACATGATCTCATCCGGCACTGCCTGCAAATGCATGAGCGCCCTGAATGTCTCCAAGTGGTCCACCAGATCTTTGGAACCATTAAATGCGTCCACAGTCGGCATTTTAAACTTCGGGGGGAGGAGGTAGTCCATCACCTTCTATGTGAATGGTGAAGTCGTTCAACCAACGAGCGCGTCCACAGTGTTTGGAGCCTTGGCCTCCACAGCGGCCAAAACCCCCACCATCTGGGCTTACATGGCCCTTAGTTGTTCGTCCCAAGCGTGGGAGCTTTCTGGTTTGTCACTTACCATCTCTGTTTTCGATGGGATGGGATGGCATGGCTGGTTTGTGCTTCCTCGATATGGGGCTCACGGCGGAGGAGAGGGTCCTCAACCCATCCTCTATTGTCGTTTTCATTGCCGTTAGGGGGAATAGAAGAATCTTTGTCGACCTCCTGTTCCACTTGTTCCACCGCCGGCGGGTTAGGTGGTGGTGGAATCCCTCCAGACGGAGCTGGAGCTCGTTGGAGCACCTCTGCGTTTTGGCAGGCCAACTGTTATATGCTGGCCATCATGTCAGCTACCGTCTTCTCCAGGGCGGCTATCTTCTCCACGCTTGAATCTGCCATCGAGTTTCTTTTTGGGAGAGTACTAATCCCAGATCTATTCAAGACCATGAAAAGTCACGAGAATAGTTGTTTCCCACAGACAGCGCCAATCGATGATGTAGCAATCTCGTGGTGTCTTGCCCCCAGGCTGTTGATGAGCTCTCTCCCAGCGTTCGGTTATCTCCTGCACTAAACACACCGGTGCGGTGGCAACCAAAGGCCCTCCGGTATTCAAGTTAGATTCAAGAGTGGTGATCTTGCTGGAGAGTGTTTAGTTTGCTAGGGTTTCTGGTGTGCGTACCTGGACAAGTTGGTTGTGTTTTTCCTTTGTATGTTTGCATGGGAATAGTTGGTGGCCTCTCATTAGAGGGTCAAAGCTGTGACAGAGCACTTGAGAGGGTCTTCTCTACATTTCATGGTGGCGTGTGTCAGAACGATGTCAGGGGTAGGGCAATTATTGCTTGTACACGCCATGCCCATGCCTCAAGTGTGCACTTGGGTGTCCGGTATCAGGCGTGTACCCTATTGACTTGATCGCGAGGCTGACCAGAGTAGGTGGTTACCGAACGTATAGCCCTTCGGGACCCGAGGGGAAGGTGCTTCGGGGATCGGGGACCAGCCGGGAGACGCAATGCAGAATGATCTGATTGAGGACCGACCAGGTGCGCACGGGCTCTGACCTGGTCGGGAAATCGTCATTACCAACCTGTGTGCACTAGATACAAGCCAGAGGCTACTCCACCGTTTAACTTGTTGTTGGTTTAAAGTTATTTGACAAGTCTATGGGATGCTAAACACAAAATTTTCTTTTAGATAATTGCTCTATAATGAAGACAGAGATGCTGACTTGAAGTTCATATGAGACTTTGAGTTGTTTGGCAAACCACATCAGCAGGTTAGCTATTTATATTTGTCCTTGTGAACTGCAATGACCTGCAATGCAGCAATGCACTTTGTAATATGCTCAAACCTAGACTGGTCAGTTGGATGAACCTGTCAACCAAATACATTACTAGGTACAACCTCTTGTTCAACTGTGCATCTATCCCTTTTTCTTTCAAGTTACATGTGTTGTGATTTGTTAATAAATTTAGTGAGAAAGTCAAATATACGCTTGCTTGGCATAATTTAAAGAGAGAACTAATAAAAACAATTGCCTAAATCTTAGAACACAAAAAGAATGAAAGAAAAAAGTAATAAAGAAGTGGAACCCAGAATTAGGTAGGAAAAACTTTTCAATACTCATCCTTATAAAATTATGACATATGACATGTAGTGTTTTATACATCAACAACATTAATTGTTGCAAATAGAGAGATTTTTAAGGAAAAAATTCCACATGGTAAAATTTGGTAGGCTCGAGTATTGAAAACCTCTAGCCAACCTAACTACTGGACTTTTTCCCTAAAGAGGTCAATGACCTGGCGTGATGATAAGTGTTATTTGCCCCTGCCATGGTTGTCAAAATTGCTATCCGAATCATAGGATCGTACTATCCCATGATCCCAAATGGCTAAATCGATCTAGATCGATAAAATAACCGTAGTGGCATAGGATTGTGGTTGGATCGTGATTCGGATCATGGAGGATCATAGGATTGCGATCCTGTGCGACCCAAGTTTATGTCCAGTTTTTTGTTAAAATATGGGCTTTTTTTTTCTTTTTCTTTTTTTTGTCTTTTGGCTACAGTCCAACTTCCCAAACCTACCGACCCATGCATAAAATATCAAATTAGGATTCAGAAGGGCACCAGGTCGCTCCATCTCTCAGAGAGTTAGAGTTAGAGACAAGACAAACTTCTTTCTTCTCTTCTCCATTGCCGACTCAATGATCCATCTCCATTACCAATTGGCGACTACTGGACCTGGTTTGCTTTTCTTTCTTCTCTCTCTCTCTTTTCTCCCTTGTCCCTTCTTCTTCTTCTCTGTTTTAGTTCCTCCTCCCCAGTCCCCCCCTCTCCCTTTTTTTTTTTTTTCCTTTTTCTTTTCCTTCTCTACTCAGGCTCTCTGTTTTTCTTCTTTTTTCTTCTTCTTCTTCTTCTTCTTCTTCTTCTCTGTTTGGGTTCCTCCTCACTAGTCCCCCCCCCTTTTTCTTTTTCTTCTCCTTCTTTGCTCAAGCTCTCTGTTTCTTCTTCTTTTTTTTATTTGTTTCTGTTCTTTTTCTTCTTCTTCGTCTTCTTTGTTTCGGTTCTTCCTCCCCAGTCCCCCCCCCCCCTTTTTTCTTTTTCTTCTCCTTATCTGCCCAAGCTTTGTGTTTCCTTTTCTTCTTTTTGTTTTGGTTCCTCCTCCCCTTTTTCTTGTTCTTGTTCTTCTTTATTGGACCAACATCTT
>CM065377.1:17919182-18149182 GCA_033060915.1 Euryodendron excelsum
TCCTAGATTACCCCTAGTGGATGATTGGTGTCTTGTGAGAATTTTCAGGATGGTACCCACAAACATCAAAATGTCGCCTGCAAGTGAGCATAATGAGAACAAATATTACATGTATCAAAATATAAGCATATTCTGTATATTACACTCGTTAATACACAAGCAAAATAATATCTTAAAACAACATATGAGAGGTTTTTGTGGGTGTGTGTGATCATTACATGATAAGAAGAGTATTACAATATTAAAACATAGATACACCCTTTAAGCTTTGATTCAACCTCATTGGATATTCTTTCAGAAAGAAAGAAAGTAGGCATCTCACATTGGTTGTCTTTGTAAAAGAGTAAATGTAATGAAAAATCAAAACAGACAATCATAAAAAAATGACATGAATATATAAAGTGAGAGACTACTTGGTATAACTCCATAAAAAAATACTCAATGTTAAAATCATACAAGCAACTGATAAGTGAATTCTCTACGAAGTGAATGAACAAACAATGTACACATCAAATCTTAGAAAACATTTTTCAGGTTGTAACTTGGCAATGAGGTAGAAGGTAGGGAGAAAGAAATGATAAAAAAGCTCAAAACATGTGCGATCAATGTATGAATTGATCAATGAATACATACCTTCAATTTTCCAATTTCATTTGATTAGATAAGATTTTTTTTTCTTTTGTGTATTTCCCTTTTTCCTTTTCTTTTCTTCATTGCTAAATTTTTTTCATATTATAAATAGATCACCCCCTTTCTCAATTCAACTTACACAAGTGAAGATACTTGTGTTTTCATATTTAGAGACAAAACTTTAGCAATGATATATGGAACAAGAGACAAAAAAAAAGAAATAGGCTTAAAGATGGTTCTAAGGGAATTATGTCAACAAATAAATTTATGGCTAAAAAAATTAAAGATGATCTCGATTCATTTTTTAAAGTGTACAACAGCTCAAGGTTATAAAAATTCAACATATTCAATTACCTAAACAATTAAAACAATTAAGTCACAAGTATAATGGAGCTATCGACATAGTGATGTGAAAGAAATTCATTAAGAGTAAATGTAAATATTCCGAAAGGCGTGATTGAGTTTAAAGCTCACTTGGTAAATAATCTCCACTTTTATAGAGATAAAATTGTACTATATGTGAAAATACCAAACTTATCATAATATGATAATAAGTGATATAAAACAGCCTCTATCTATGTATTAAGATAAAATCTTGCAATTGTATTAAAAAGAAATGACAAAACAAAAATTATAAGAAGGTAAATGAAAACATATTTTCAAAAATCTTGAAAATCTACATTTGCATTCCACATAAAAACTGTACAAAACAAAACTTTGTTTGTAGATCTTACATGTATTAAGATCTTAAAAATGCACGCTCCTTAATTTATTTTTTGTAATTTTTTTTAAAACAAAACATCTGCAAAATAAATATCAATTATATTTACAAATGCAAATAAGACTCTCAAACCTAAAATACCCGAGGAAGACTAATCATTACAAAGTCGAGTCGGACTTTTAACATCAAAATCAAGATAATCTACCGTTCTGGTAATTCCAAGGCGTCTCAATGTCTCGTCATTTACTCGTCCTTTAATAATGTCTGGGTAAATTATCTAATTCTTTGATATTAGTTGATGATTCCCTTTGACGTCGGCTAGTCATTAAAACTCACAAAATAAAACAAACACACAACATAAAATAAATAATGAAAAATGAAAATCAATAAAAAGAAGTGGGTACCCCAACTAAAGAGAAACCAACTACAAAATTAAATAAACAAGTAAAAAAATAAAATAGGACAACAGTAAACTAAAAATCTGCACAACAAAAATAATAGAAGAAATAAAAGTTAGTTCGTTAGTAACATGTTATGATAACCTTAGTGAGCGATGCTGACTTAAATAGGCGGTAAATCAACTCGAAATAAGGTTATCCACAATAAACAGATAAAAAGAAATACTAAAAATAAGCATTAAAAATAAAACTATATGGACACATATAGAGCGGCGTCGACTTGAATAAGCGGTGAATCAACTCAAAAGGTAAACCACAGACAGAAAAATAACTAAATATACAAGACTGAAATTAAAGTGCGAAAAGTAAAATGTTAGAAATGGTAATCCCATGAGTTATCCACTTAAAGAAAATAAAATTGTTAGATAGTTAGATATATATACATATATATACAGTCCAACTCATTTGTCAAGCTAGGAAAATAAGTATCCATGTCCTTACTTCATAGTAAACGTATAAGATTTGAAGTTCAAATGTCCTCATTGGGTCAACTGCAAAAAGTTTTTTCTTTTCTTTTTTTAATTTTGAATTTTTTGTTAATTATTTAATTTATTTTTCATAATTATTTTAAAAAATTTATTATTTTTGAATTTATTTATTTATTTATTTACCAATTTTAACTCCTTAACACCGTTTCCCTGCAAAAGTGCCAAAAATGATTGATCCACTTAATACACCCAATAGCAGGTGTGGCGAAATAGTATATAATAAAAATAACCCAGTAAAACTAAAGTCGAACCACAGAGAACGGATATAGTAGGTAAAATCGGATGACAAACGTAACCAAAAGAAAAATAAAATCATTTTAAGGTTTTGAGATTGAGGTAAAAAAATACTTGCAAAACATAATAAAATAAAACAATCTTGGATTTAATTGATTCAATCACTTGACTTACTTAGGAATGATTAATACAGGTTTACCAACTGCCGATCGTTTAGCCTACTTGGAATTCATAAATTAGCAGATGAGTATAGTCAAAATAATCAATCACTAGAATATTACTCAATTAAAATCATGAAACCATCACCATCGACTCATAAACATTTGACAATGCTTTGTTAGAGCATAAGTGTAACAAGCATAATTAAAGGCACATGTTTTCAAAAGCTATAGGCTAGATACTTATTAAATTATTATCAAAGACCCTTGGCATCGATTTGCATATCCTGACTGCTTTGTCAAGGCAGAAGGTAGTACAAACATAATCAAGAGTCTGAGTTTTCGAAAAGATTTAGATTTCAAGTACCAGGAATATAAAAGCAATCCATTCCAAATTAGGATTAAGAGCTTTAAATTCCTACCAAAGGTTTTGGTCATAAAACATACCAGACAGAGTATCAGCATAAAATATACAAGCCTTTGGCTAGCGTAGAGTAAACCAATATATACTTTACTTTTACACTAAAAGTATCTATTCTAAACTTGTTCACAATACACATAACCTTTACGTACATAAAATATATGTGCCTGTGCCAGTGTATGCAATAAATCTGGAATAAAAAGTTAAACCTTAATTAATCATCCCAATTCGGTCAAAGGATCTTCCTAGTTGACTACAAGAATAAAACTAAATGCTAATATTTAAAAGATTAGACATAGAAGAAAAAGACTTCATAAATAAAAAATTTTAATATAAAATAACTTACAAAGCAATAAAAATAAAGGATTGAAATAAAAAGAATAAAAAGACAAACAACTCCTGAACGAAGTCCCGAAGGACTCCCTATCCGTGCACTCTCTCTTCTTCCTTCCTTTTAGCTTTGCCCGAATGCTCTTTTTATAGCTGAAGAAAGGTTTCTTCTGTTTTTTTTTCTTCTTTTTCTTCCTTCTTATCTCCTCGGCCTCCAGACTTTTGCCATTCATTTGAATTGTGCCAACTCTTCCTTTATCTCTTTCATCCACTTAATTCAAAGTCCAAAGTCTTCCCATCATTTCACTTTGTTTTTTTTTTCCTTCTTGTGTCTCACAATCAATTAATGGCCAAATGGCCTTATCGACCATTCCACCACTTGCAAAAAACACAATAATATATATATATATATATAAAACATGCACTTGATGATACATATATCTATATATTTTTTATAATAATAAGATATAATATAATATACATAATATATAGAGTAAAAGATATATTATAATATATATATATATATATATATATAATATACACACCCACTTATGTAGATAATGTACATCACCTTGCTTCATTTTATTTGGTTTTATCTTCAAATTTGCTCAAGGAGTGTAAAACGTAAAAAATACTACAGTTATATAAAAATATAAATAACACACAAATAATAACTAACATTAGCTAGTAATCAGAGTCTCCAATTGCACTTTTTTAGAGTGCAACCATAATAAATAATTTTCCTGTAAGTAACATAGCAAACAAATGAGAATGCAAGGATTTGAACCTTGATCTTCCCACACAACTAGCCTTATAATCACAAATTACAAAGCTAATGTGAGAGCTCTATCATTTGAGCTACATTCTTAAGATTATATAGGTCAATTTGTGAATGCTCATGTGGTTCATTTTATTTTTTTTGATATTTTAACTCTATTTTATATAATTTAGGCTCATTCTCTATTCATTTTAAAGTAATTATCATAAATTACAAAAACTATTAGCCTTTTGTTCCTTTTTGGTAGGATCTTACAATTCTTGATTCGATTCTACGATCTGATCCAGGAGGCCGTTAAAATGATCCAAGGTAGGATCCTGATTTTGACAACCTTGGCCCCTACGCCCTAAGATGTGGGTTTGAGTCACAAGAATCAACCTCTCCGCGAAACCAAGGTTGTCTACCTACTAGTTCTCCCTTACCCTTTTGTAAGCAGGAGACTAATGCATTGAGTATGACCTTTTTTTTAGTTATTAAGCTTAGGTGCTAGTGAGAAAAGTAAATAGGAAGAATAGATGTTTGAGGAAGATTACGAATTTTATCCCATTTTGTTTTGTAGTAATGAATACCAATTGTTATGAAATAGTTGAATGGTGGATGAAATGTGTTTTTCAACCTACCACTACTAATTATATTTTCAGTACTTTACACAAGTGTTTAGTTTAGAATTGTAAGAAATTCACTCCAAATGTTCAAGGAAAACCTCTGTCCTGCATTTTTTTATTAGTCATGCAAATTGACTTCATTTTTAACTTCTAAAAAGGTGTTTTATAGTCAAAACTCTAAAAATTAGTTAGAAAGATATATAGCATGTATTTATAAAGAAATCATTTGAGTAATAGGTTTCTTCTTTTAACTTTATAAACTGACAATTTTGTTACTTGTAGATGGTATTTTACACTCTAGACTTGCTAAGCATGTGTTTCTGAATGACTATTGTGATCTTTTAATAATAATTCATCTATTTCATTTAAGTCATAAAAAAATTGTAAATGTTCTATCATCTTATTGATTTCACATTTGTTGTCTAAATTGTACGATATGAGAAAAATATAGTTTTGCTATTTTTTTTTTCTTTAAGGGGAGGGATTTGGTTAAAACTAGCTAGTATAAGAAATAAAAAAAAGTTTACACCAGGTCACAACTTTTGTTTTTTCTTGCTCTTACATTTTGTAAATCCCGCTGTCAAATTACATGCTCTTTACGTTTACCAAATTTCGAGTTGATTGAAGATTGAGAGTTATTAAGAGAACATGAATGAGATGTGATAGTTGAACTAATAGTAACTTCCATTGTCATTTACCATTCTATTGAAACAAGCTTTCCTATTGTTGGACTGATAGATTGCAACAAATAAATACTTCATGTCTCGTTTTAATGGTTTAGGGAGTCAAATGACTATATTTCTTGTTTGTTTTGATATCAAGAAACAAGGTTTAATATTTTTTTTTTTTTTGTGAATTGATCCAAATTTTTATTGTTGTTCATTATGAAACTTATTTTATTGGAATAGTTGTTCAGTTTTTTTTTCTAATTGAGTTCATATATTATAACATTCCAAAACTCATCCTATTAATTGTTCTTAATAATGGATTACTTTGATCAATTTCTATATATAGGTTGAAAGAGTATAACTTACCAAAACTCATCTTACCAACCATATGATCTAAACTTCCATTTGGGTTTACAAAGAAACAATTTTGTAAATAAAAAAATGATTTCGTTTTTAAAAGTGGAACGATTGAACACAACAAACCAATACTTGCCACTTCTTAGTGTTTTAACCAAGCCTAATGACCACATTGATTGTTTCGGTTCGTCTCAACAAATAAGATTTAATGTAACCTAACTTCCACATAGCTTGATTCAAATTTATATTGTTATCTTTTTAGGAGGTCATTATGTCCAAAAGAATTGTCTATCAATTTTTGTAGTAGGGTTGACGGATGCAACATACCAAAACTCGTATTACAAATCAAATTTGTTTTTATAAGAAATGTTAGCGACAGATTGTCTGGGTTGCACTTTAATGGTCATTTTTGGACACTCGCCCTCTGCAGGGATGTGTGGACTCCATTAAAATTATGTTCAATGAAATCGAAAAAGTGCAAGGAACTTAAAAAAGAAGAAAATGTAAGAAACTCTTTGTTAGGAATTTTATTACTTTGCAAATTCTGTGAACAAAACTTTTGTAATATCACTTCAATTGATCTTTTATGTAAATGAGTTTTGAGCGTCTGAGTGATATGTAATGGCACAGGGTTAGGCATTCAAACAAATGATAAGGAGTGTTTGAACAACCCATGTAAATCTTAATATTTTCTGGGCTAAAATTTCACCTCCATCAGTTCTCGCTACTTGGCGTTACTAGGCATTGCAGCAAGAATGAACTAGTTTTTGGTGAAAGTTCTAGAGAGTCGCGTTGCCTTAGTGCTACCTTCTCGCTGCAGCCACAACCGACCTCATCGAAGACTTGGCGCTCCCTTAGCACCAGAGCCACCATCGAAAAGTCTTTGAAAATTTTCTTATTTAGTTGCTATTGCTTCTCAACTTTAATAAAAGCCTATGCACGATTTCTAAAGGGGTTTTAGAATGATTTGGATGTTTAGGTTTACCCAAGGACTCATTATAAATACGAGATTAGAGAAAGGTCAAAGTTAGGTTTTACACCTCTTCTCTGCAACCCTAAAAGAATATACTATTAGAGAGAGATTATTGTTCATGTAAAGAAGATATCTTTGAAGGTATAGAAGCCTTTCTCTATTCATTAACAAGAAGAAGAATTTTAAATCTTCATCAACTTAGTCTTGGTGGTGCATCAAGATGGGAATTCGTGGCGTGAAATTCATCATGGTCCAAGCATGGTAGCAATGGTAAATCGTGGTATGTGTGAGCAAAATTAATTCAACTTAGATACGTAAATTTCGAATTGGTACTGTTGTAAGTTGTTTTGTGAACTATTCATTGTTTATAGTGCTTGGAGATGGACTAGAATGTCTAGCATTTGGTGGATTTTGACGGTGTTGTAGTGTTCAACACTTAAGCAATTATTAAAGAACTGTGTCGTGGGTTGATCTGTACGTGATCGTGAGGTTCGATCGATATAAGGAGATCATGCCCGAAAGCACGAGAATTCATCACCTGAGAATTGGGATATCTAGGATTGGGTTGTAAGTTGATTATCTTGTATTTAGTTTTTGATAGTGATTGCTTATATAAGACCCTATCTTACTTAGCGTCACATTTAGCTTAAATGCACACTTAATAGTGTATAATTTTTTTAATCAAGGAGCTAGATTAGTATGATTTAATAGAACATGTCATATAGAGAGTTATTCATTTTTTAGCATGATTAATTAACTTAATTAATCTTCATACTTAGTTTAACATTAATGATAATTAATTATCATAAGTGTGTTTAATTATATTAGAGCAGTGGATTAGTGAGTAGAGTGGTGAAGTAAAGAGGTGCAAGGTGGGAGGTTCAACTTCAAGCCACATAGGCGTATGCTTGTGAAGTGTGTGCTTGTGAGGTGTGTTGTTCATTTAATTAAAGTATTTGCTTCATTGCTAGTATGTGTGTGTGTGACATGTGTGTATGATAGATACGAAATTGTATCTATAGTCAAGGACGGAGCTATTTGAAGACTATAGGGGACTCTAGCCCCCCTACTCTTGGAATAGTGGTCTACTATACTAGGCATAATAAATATACCTACTATTGATATAATTTATTTAGCTCCCTTTTTATAAAATAGCCTGCCCCTACTGCTATAAGTAACTTGCTCAGCTGTTCTATCCTATTGTTCAATTTATTTATAACTTTTAATTATTCTTTTATTTATTATATAGGATGTACTCGTAGCTTAACTTGTATAGATCAACCAAAAAGTAAATCCACTTTATCTTGATAGAAAAAGTTGTAAAAGTTCAAAAGTTCTGAGAAAATCAAAACTTCTTATTCAAACAACCCATTTTCTCTTCTTCTCTCTACTCTCTCTCTAGCTCTGCCCAAACAACCCTCCCTCTTTGCTACTTTTTTCATCTTTATCTTCCTCTTTTTTCTCCACTACCTAAGTTCCGGCCATAACATTTTTCCTCCACTGGCTGGGTTGTTTTTCAGTTATTAGGACCTTTAATGGGTATGTATATATGCATTGCTTTACCTCTTTATTTTTTCTTTTACTTTTGTCTACACTAATCGGGTTTTTATTTTTTTAGGAGCTAGATATGTTGTATGTTATGTTTGATTGGGTGCTCTACAATTTGAATTTTTTGATATTTAGCTCATGACAAGTTTGGTTTTCATCAATTTCTTTCTTTCTTTCTTTCTTTTTTTTTTTGTTTGTTTCATCCTCTAAAACCTTAATTTTTCTATTTTATATTCTTGAATTTTGACATTCAGATGCTGGTTCAAAAAATAAAATTATTATGTATTTCTTTGGATAAATTACACTGACTTTACTTGAGATATCTGATAATAACAAAAAGTTCCCTCATAGTTTTAAAAATGACAATGACCTCCCCTTTGCTTTAGTTGTTAATAACATATAGCCCCTTCTGTTAAGATGCCATCAGTGAGGATAACATATTTGGCTGATGTCATCATTCAATCTACCCTAATTACCCATTTTGCCCTTCATATTACTATTATGAAATGAAATAAAAATTTTAAAATTAGTATAACTCGTTTCTTCTAATCAGACCATTTCTCCCTCCTCTATGTCAATAACCAATCACCAAGCAAACCCAGCCAATCAACACCAACATCTTCAAAGACCTCATTGCCACCATCGTTGCCCACCTGCACATCCTTCCTAGAATCCTAGCACTAACTTTTCCCATAAACTAATACATATATATTGGGGCTTTGCTGTGATTTGGTTTTGTGAATGGTGGGGTTTTGAATTGGATGATGAATCTTCAACTCTTACAGAGGGACAAACAAACATACATATATATACACACACCTAACCCATTTGGAAACTAACCCACCACTGCCACGCACATTGTCGGTCCACCATCACTCACTATCCATTACAATTTCTCATCAAATTTTTTGCAGCACTTCCACTGCCATAGCCGTATGGTCACTGCCTCCGCTATCCCTTTCACCATTGTTGTCCAAAATGAAAAGCTACCTCCATTCATTATTACCCACTGAGAGAAAAGAGAAAGAAGGGTGGCAATTGGCCTCCATTGATAGGAGTTTGAGCATGCAGAGAGAGGGGGCTGCCACAAACTCGGCTCGTCTTCGTCAAACCCATAACACATAACTAGTTTTTTCCTTTTTATTGTGTATATGCATATAGATGTATGTATACGTGTATGTATACCAAATAAAAAATTAAGATTACCCAACAATTTTCTAAGAATCTAATAAAGCACAGTTCTGGCATTAAATCAAATATTTAGAATTTTTCATTGTGGCTTTGGAAAAGAATTTAGAGATTTTGTTATTAAGATGAAGAAAATACAAAGGAAAATGGGCTTGGGTCTCGAGGGAAGGTAGAGAGAGAAAAGAGGAGTAGCAGGAGTAGCAAATTTTCTTAGTAGCCCCTCTCCTCTAGTTTTATATATGTATAAATAATCTAGTTATTTCTGTGTATATATAGGTTGGTATAGTTTTGTATATGCGTGTGAATATCTAAATCTTACATTTGTATATAATCAGTATATACACATGATGCAAAAGTTAAAATGCTTTGAGAAAGTAAAGGATGCAAGATAGTGGCTTTAGCCAAGTTTTGCGTGCCTATTCAAGACGGGGGAGAGAGAATGGGTCTGCGTGTATGATGCACGCGCGCACAGACCATCGGGGAAGAGAGTCTTTGTTTGGTTTCAAAGATTGGAAGTGTTTGGTTTCATAGGTAAGTAAAAATTAATTGGCAAAAAAAAAAAATATCTTCAGTCAACTTATTCAAATCGCAGGGGTAGAATAGTAAAATTTTAATTTATGTTAACACCGTTTAGGAGACAACACTAACAGGAGAGGTCAGAGTCATTTCAAAAACCTCAAGTGAACTATTTGTTATTATTAAATATCTCAAGGGAGGTCAGTATAATTTATCCATTTTCTTTTAATCTTTGAAACCCAAAATCTTAGTTAACACAAATGCACTATTAATATTTTTTTAATAATTTTCATTTTTCCTTTGTTGTTTTGTTGTTTATTTTTTTGTAATAGAAATAAGTTGGGAAGAGGGTACCAAGACAAAATTCAATAGTTCATAACAATAACTGAATCAAGGTAATTCTATACTCCTTTGTGACCTTGGTGCTTAATCTGCTTATATTGGCTTCTAATTTTCATTTGCTAAAAAATTTAGGGCTTAGTTTCATTTTTTTGAATTCCTTAGTGATGCTTATAATGTGAATGATGAATAGACCTTTTGTCCATGTTTTGTGATTCTTTGAATTTCATTTTTGGATTGATTTTTTTGTTCTTGTTTTGTGAATGATGAATAGATGCAAACTTTGTTGTTTATGTTGTAATTTAGTTGTAAATGTTATTATGTTTATCCTTTTAAACATTAAGATATACAATACTTTCTATTAGTTGGTGTAAAATTTTTAATGTTTCACGCCCCCCACAAAAAAAAATTTAGAATCCGGAATCCATCTCTACCTATAGTTGGCTTTAAGTTAAGGGAAGAGAAAGGAGAGAGGTGCTTGCATAAAGAGTTGTGTTTGGGAAGAAAGAAAGGGAGAGAAAAAGAAGAGAACAAAAGAGAAGAAGAGAAAAATGAAGGGGAAAATTGTGCATCTAATGCTTGAGGTGAGAAATCTCAAGTTCATGCTTGTTTCATTGTTTTTCTATTTATTGTTGCATATAGAAGACCTATCATATCTTAGAATTGAAAATTGAATCCAAGAAACTTAAAATTCAAGTTGGAAATTTAGGATTTTTCATGTTTTGCATATGTTGATATTTAGAAGTCTTATTTGAGACTTTAGAATTTCATTCTAGGCTTTTAAGGACTTAGAATTGTGTTGGGGTAGCAAAGAGGAGTTTAAAATTATGTTTTGAAAACACAAATTTTGAACCAAGGGGAGAAGGGGGCACACTCCACTGGAGAGGGGCGCTAATAGGGCACCAGGAGAGCGCCTAGTGGAGCACTCCTCCTCTGGCTAAGGGGCGCTTGGAGGGCGTACTCCTTTTGCTGGTTTGTCCTTTGTGTTGCATTTTACCTTCATATATAGCATCGAATGGATTGGTACATTCTTATTGAGCTTTAATACATCATGTAGAGTATTATATTTAGTGTTGGTGAGTTATAAGCTTTGCATATACATGATTTATTGTATATAACATTATAATCTCACAAGTTTGATGTGACGGTGTGTGTGTTAGGTTCGGAAGCGGTTAAAGACATTTCAATTCCATCAAAAGAGTGATTCCTCTTTGTACAGTAAGTTGAGATGGGGGGTTTAAGATATTCTTACTCTTATTGAATTGAATGTCTTATTATCAATGTTGGTGTTAATCATTGGATTACGAGGTGATAATGCATATAACATATATTGAGTGTATAACTTGCATTGCATTAGTGGAGGTTACGTTGATATGGGACTAACCCAACATTTAGTCGATGTGAGACTAACCTAAAGAGTGTCAATGTGAGATATTTTTAGATACCAAGCCATCAAAATATTGGGCCAATGTTATTAAAACAACGGGCTCATACATGGTGATATCAAACATTGCAACAAAAAGAGGCATTGCATACATGAGGCACTTCTCATTAGTGATAGTAGATTATTTATTGGTGGTTGATTAAGTGTTTAACTATCATTCGTTTTTTATGAGTTTGATATCTTAGTGAGTATGTTGGCAATAGCTCACACCCACACAAATTTTTTTGCAGGTGATAAGAGTTGATGTCCAGTCCACTACTGTTGATGTAGAGTTGAGGAGCTGTAGAAAACTCTTCTTTTTAAGTCATAGATTTTTTATATGTTATACACTGGATGAGAATCTTTTGGAGTATGTTTGTGAGTTTGGATTAATAACTTTCTTTACTTATGTATAGTGATTATGGGAGAGTTTTATATATAATAATTGTGAGACCCTAACTTTTAATTTCATCAGTAATTAATTATAGTTTTGCATGGTTAGATAGGATATAAAATTATGTGGGTGCTTGGTGCCTTAGGCTTACATGTGATCTGTTGGCAAGTATAGTTGACATATACTATATCTATTAGTGGTATACGTGACCTTCAATTAGAGTAAAAATGAGGTCTAATGTGTGATGAAATTAGAATTACCTAGTATTGTGAGGACTATGACTTGTAAAGAGTTAAAGGGAGTAATTCATGGAGTGAGGTGGCAAAGCATAAATCTTCTGTACATAGACTTCTTCCATGCGTGGGATTCAAGTGGGATAGTAAAGTTTGTGGTTTTATGAGGTACTTCATCTTTATGTAATAGCTAAGAGAAAAAAAGAAAAGAAAAGAAAAGAGAGAGTTATAGAAAGAAAGAGAAAGAGAGACGGAAGAGAGAACAAGCATGAAGAAACTTATTTCAGGTATAAGAATTTTTCCCTTATTGTAGATAAGGCTATAAGTAGAAAGACCTTAGAAAATTATTCAATTTAGACACAAAATTTATTTGATTTAGTTAAGAATTGAAAGAGAAACTTCTGTCTAAAGTTGGAAGAGTTTCTAGCTTAAGTTTGAGATTTTATCATATACCTATACTTGACATGATGTGTGAAAAGTTATGGGATAGTTTACTCTAATGTACTTTATATTTATGCATAGTTGGTTTATGGTTTTATAAAGCAATGATGTTTTTTCCGTTGCATTTTATTTATTGGGTGTGGATTAAGGTACCGTTCGCAGGTACAGTGACCTGTACGATCACGCCCTACCTAATTGGGATGGGGGTGTGACAATAATGTTATTTATCCCTTACATGATTATTATCTTTGGGATTGTTGCAAGGTTTAGGAGTGGGCGTGACAACTTGGCTAGACTAGATTAGGTCGTGTGATTTTTTTTCGATTTGGGTTTCCACGCTAAAAATATCGCGCGTCTTGCCTTGTGTGTGACTGATTTGTTATTCATACATGTGATTAAATTAGCGTGTGATTAGATTAACTAACTTGAGATAATTAAATTAGCATGTGATTTATTAGATTAACTAACTTGAGATAATTAAACACCTCCAAGTGAAGGTAAATACACGTAGTTTGAAAATTCACTCTTTGTTCCCTCATAAACTTTGAAAACCGCACAACGGGGATTGGAACGAAATAATAAGTAATTCACTAGCTGTTCAGCCATGTGGTGATTGTACGGGGAAAAATTGGCAAAGGGCATCTATAATGTTTATGGGTTTCAAAGGAGATGAATCTCGGATGAGTTATTGATGGTGACCGATTAGGAAACATGGTTATGTCTAATAATGGCCTTAGTGCTATAAGGGTGAAAGGGGTGACGTCAACTCAATCCACCCTCATGGATTAGGACCATCCTTCAAATTAATCGACAATGACATTGTCTCAAGCCTTCACATCCACGACCTCTGGCAAAGCTAAACCTTTCACTCTCATTGGTTCCCATGATAGTTAGCCCTTTTACCGTGATTGTTTGCGTTAATACTTAATCTCTATCGCTTCTTATGACTATATTGATTGCTTGTGATGATTTCAGCAGACAATATTTAATATAACCTTCTACATGTATTGATCCAAACTTTTAGTCGTTTTGTTGATGAGGTCATTATTTCAAGAAAAATTATCTTTCAATTTATTATCGTTTTGTTGCTGTCTTTCAGTTTGTAGAGTTGGGTTGACAAATGTATCAAAACTCATTTTGCCAATTAAATGATTACCCTGATTTGTTTCCATAGTTAGATCAATGGAGTGTTACGAACAAAATTCATCTTGTTAGCCACATGAGCTGTTGTCAACTGATCAACATGTATCTTACTTTATGGCTAAACTGATCTGGATTTTCAATGTTAAGAACAAATCTTGAATTAAATTTTATAGTTTTATTAACAACTTGAAAACCATAATACTTTACTTAATTGCCATTTTAGTGGCCTAATGAGATAACTATATTGATTGCTTGTGTAAATCGCAACAAGTAAGTTCAATATTGCTTTTGGTGCAAATTTATATAGATTTCTAAATTGTTACATTGAAGCGGTTATTTATTTGATTTCTAATGTTCTGTAGACGCAATGTAGCATACAAAAGTTTACCATGCTGGGTGAATGATTATATTGTTTATGCAAATCTCAATATTTGAATTCAAAATTTTGCATTATAGTCGTATTTATCCTAACTTTCCTTCCCATTTTACTAGATACACAATAGTTATGGAAAGACCATTATTTTATTTTATAGCTGGATTCAATGAAATGACAATTCTTTCATATATATATATATATATATATATTGTAATATGTGAAAGGAAATCATTGCGACCATTGCTTCTGCTGATAATATTGACAAGGTTATTGTATTAAAAAGATTATAATTTAGCTTGTAAGATTAGATTCACCATAAATTGATGGCTATTAAAGTCGCTAGGTCAACACTGACTTTTTAAAAACAATGTCCAACCCTAATCTACTACTACGTAATAATTTACCATTGTAAAAGTCATTATAGTGCTATTGGCATGGTTGCCACACGCTAAAATTTTTAATATTATTCTAGTGATTTCATATTAATTCATGCTAAATTTAACATAGATAAATCTTGTGCACAAACAGGCCCTAAGTTGTATTTTTAGTCCCATAAGATGCAATACACCACAGAGATGTTTCGTTCAATTATCATAGTTAGATCATCTTAGTTCTAAAAAAATAAAAAAATAAATAAAAACTAAATTTCTACTTCATATTTGGCATGTTGTGCTCTGAGTTGACTACTAAGTGGGTTGCATGAATATTATGAACAAAATATCAGAGCAAATAATAATTCTTTGATGGCAATACTTCCTATACATGACACAAATATGTATTAAATGCTTCTCGAATTGTTGTGATGGAACCCTTTTACTCTATCTCCTTTGACAAATGATTTTTCTTCTATCATAATTTATTTGAAAATTTTCATAAACTTTAAGAAGGGAAAGGAAGTGGGAGGAAAATTGATTTGAATTTTTCCCCCTTTCTTCTCAAGTTAGAAATCAAATAATTTTGTTGACAAATTATTTTACATTCCTTTTTATTTTTTTTCCTCAAGTTCCAAATAGGTTACAAGGAAATGATGAAACAAATTTTACGAATGCAACTTTTATCTAGGGTGAGAAGAAATTTACCACAAACCTACACAATACATGAAAGTGGTTTTATTCTAGTTTAAAATTAAATTGTAAGAGGGTACTCAAACTTGGTTGGTGGTTAAAATTATAGTTATCAGAATCGAACCGAATATTAAATTGATAAAGGCATCGGTTTATAGATTATTAGTTCAACCAGTAGTTTAATCGGTTTTACCATTATTATAAAATTATAAGTATTATATTTATTCATATATGTCTTACCATAAATATAATTTATATGATAAACTAAAACATAAAAAATTTAGTGGAACAGTGGTTAGTATAAACTAATTTCGCATCCATTACCCAGGTTTACCTTGGTAGCCTCAAATTCTCAAAATTTTAAGGAAACAAGGAAGCAAGCTCATGGAGGTCAACGGTTTTTTTAGTTGGCCGATCTAATATTTTGAACTGCTGGACTTTCTGATTGGACCGGTTAAACCGATTAATTTGGTCTGATTTTAATAACTATGGTTGAAATATAAGCCCAAAAATGGAATTATTTCTTATTTACTCCAACCCGGAACCGGTTACACGAGAGTCTGCAAACCCATTTGCTTGCGTCCACTTTTTTATTTGTAACCGTCCGGAACACGCGACCTCGCGACCGGGAACGGAACAAAAACGTGTCAAGGACATGGCACACCCCGTAATTTCCCTCATGCTCAGGGTCAATCGTATATGACCACAAGAAAATATCTACTGCGGCTTTGAAGACTTTCAAAATCTCTCGAAGTTTCATCCAGGCGTCAGATTCTCTCCCTCTCTCGCCAGATATTTTCGCCACATTGTGAAGTTTTAACCTTAAAACATCTACTCATTAGCTCTGCCTGCGTTCGATCTCTCTCTAAAAGATCCTTCTCTCTCTGTATCTATATTCTGTAGCTATATCAATGGTGTATATATAAGGCTATTGTAGTGAGGTTTTTCATCCCAATTTTTTACTGTTCATCGCGGCTCGGAAGAGAGGGAGAGAAGACAGCCATGGATCGAGAGGGAGGCTCCAACGGATCTTGCTACTATTCCGTCCTCGGGATTCGCAAGGATGCCTCCTTCTCCGACATTCGTACCGCTTATCGCAAGCTTGCTCTGGTACTCAAAATTCTCTATATATGTATACATTTTCGTCTCTCTAGCTCTATTTTCTGCTACATACATGTGTATATATAGGCGATTTTATGTATGTTTGCATAAATATGTCTTGATTTGATGGTTCGGTGGTGATGTGTGCAGAAATGGCACCCGGACAGGTGGGCGAAGAACCCCTCGGTGGCCGGAGAAGCGAGCCGCCGGTTTCAGAAAATTCAAGAGGCTTACTCAGGTTGGTGACGGAATTTTAACGGCGTTTGCCTCTTTTGTGCGGTTTTATTGGCGTGAAATGACGGGCGTTAATGCGGCGTTTGTTTTCTCTTTGTAGTGTTGTCTGATGAGGGCAAGAGAGCAATGTACGACGCTGGGGTTCTCGATCTGTTTGATGAAGGCGAAGTCCGTAAAAATCACGAATTTTTTTTCGTAATTTCATATCGCCAAGGCAGATTTTACTGTCCACAAGGCAGATTTTTTTTTTCGCAATCGATGTGTCTTAGAGGCTACCAAAGCGACATCGTCTTTGGTGCTCTCTTTGCCTTGTTTAACGCTGAAATCGACCTTGGCGATATCAATTCCTTATGGTTGAGTTTGTGAATTTTAGAAGCTTTTCGAAAAGTATTGCGAACTTTAATTATAAATTCGACATTATTTATGGTTGAGCCCTAAAATTTGAGAAATTTGGAAACAGGGCATGGGTGATTTCATGCATGATCTGCTGAAGATGATGGACAACAACAAAGTCAGGGCCGAGGTACGAAACTCTTATCATTTTTTGGGGTATCGCGGTAATTATTCTTAATAGTTGAGGCGACAGCATAAATGATTTTTTTTTTTTTTTGGTGGGGTAGGAGGAGAGTTTGGAGGACCTGCAGAGGAGTTTCATGGAAACGTTTGGTGCAGATCTTGCCAGCTACTTCGAGAGCGAAAATCCAACGGCCAAGAAGAGGGCACGTGACGGTGCACCCAATGCCAAAGCGGCGAAGCGCAGTAGTAGCTCTCGCTGTTAAAAGACTGCGTCGTACAGGATTGTCCCTACTCCAGTTGTTTAAATACCAATCCCCTTGTATTAGGAGAGGGGAATTTAATGTTTGGTGGAGGGTAGTTTAGGGAAAAAATGGTTTCGGTCTTTTTAGACTTTTTCAAGTTTAGGGCTGCTGTTGTTTTTTGGTGGCTGAAGTCTAAAGACACTTTAAAAACTCTGGGTCTTCTGTTGCGTAATGAATGAATCTTCTGTTTGCTTTTGGGGCTTGACGTTATTTTATCTTCGCATGCTTAATACATGCTCTTAATTAAATAGGCTTGACATTTCTAACCACTTTGTGATGACAATTGCCAATAGTAGGGTTTGATGATTTATATTTGATCATTGATACGAACAATTATCCTATGAAAGCGTATTAGACGAGTGCGACGTCTATCGTTATAAAATAATTTCTGTTTACATTTCGGGTATTTAATTGTTACTTATGTTAAAATTTAAAGTTAAGTGACAATAAGTTGTAGGGGTAATTATATATTATTCACTATGTAATTCAAAAGTGATCATATAAAATTGCACATAACTAAGTGATCATATGAGATTGTAATTAATTATAAAATAGATAAAAATCGTTAATTATAATTTTATTACAAGTGTATTTTTGTCATTTAATATCTACGAAATAGAATAACAAAAGGATGATTTTGTCATTTTAAGTTGTGGTTTGTAGGAATATTTTTGTCAATTTACTTACTTTATTAAGATTTCATTCATTTTATAGATAAGTATAAGTTAAAGATTATATGTTCACTTCTGAATTAAGAGAATTATTTTATTTTCGCTCAAATTATAAAGAGATACAATTTAAATTATTCTTAATTTGTATTATCCTATCACATAAAATTGGGCTGCTATCATTTAAGTTTTTTACTTTTGGTTTAACAGTTATGAGTTTTCGAATTAATTTACACGTATCTTAATTAATTACTTGTACAATCTAATCAATGGTAGTTCATCGCACAAATTAAAGTATTCAGCGGGTAGAATGTAGAGGTAGGGACTGTAAATTGCAAAAACGGGACATAATTTGAAGGCTCGGCAATGGTTCAGCACTCGTATCTCAAAAGGGTGGAAAGGGCTCGTGACTCACGAGGGGGGTGGTGGACCGTGGTCTACATGTTTAACCAATATATATGTGTATCTATAATAATAGTATCCGAGCCTTTTCAGTCGGCAAAAGGGATGGACGAAGAGGCTCCTAGTTTCAATAATAGCTTGAATATTTGTCTTGTATTGCTTTTTCTCAATCATACTATTACAAAGGTGTATAGACACGTAGGCATGTATGCACATGCTTTCAAGTTTAGCTGTCATTCTACACGAAGAAAAAAAAATATCTAAAAAGAAAGAAGAGGTGTAGTTGTCAAATGGTGGTGGTTACGTTGCTTTTTTTTTTTTTTTGTTTTTTCCTCTTTTAAGGTTATTGGGTTTCGACCAATTATTTTCTGAAATTACCATTGAAAAAAAAAATCTAAATAGAAAGAAGAGGTGTAGTTGTCAAATTGTGGTGGTTACGTTGCTTTTTTTTTTTTTTGTTTTTTCCTCTTTTAAGGTTATTGGGTTTCGACCAATTATTTTCTCAAATTACCATTGAAAAAAAAAATCTAAATAGAAAGAAGAGGTGTAGTTGTCAAATTGTGGTGGTTACATTGCTTTTCTTTTTTTTTTTTTCTCTTTTAAGGTTTTTGAATTTCGACCAACTACTTTTTTAAATTATCACAGAGATGGTAGTTAAGTTGACTTATACAGCAGGAATAAGTACCAGTTCTGTTATCAACAGTTGTATGTTCGAATCCACTTACGGTAATAATTGTTTAAAATAGATGTTATTAAAAAAAATTTTAATATTTGCTCTCATTTTGGTAAAGTTGTGGTGACAGGCTCACCCTTTACAAGGTTAGTAGTTATAGTTCAGTTGCAATATTTCGCAACAAGTAAGAACTCTTGTAGTCATGTCCAAAGAGAGCTGCTACGCTTATTATCTATTTTTACCTTTCTCCTTATAAAGAAAAAACTATCCTCAAAATAAAATAAAATAAAAAACTACTCTCTTAAATTCACGTCAATGATTCACCATTTCCTTCAACTAACATCTAACTCTCGCAATGGGTGACTCAATAATCGATTGGTTTAACCACAATGTCTTAAATTAGATTCCTACGCATTCTTGCGACTTGCTCTATATCAAGTTTAGACCACTGGAACTATTCAAACAGGTCAAAAAGTATGAAGAAAAATCGAACTTTATACGTCACTCGCTTATGCAAGTCTTAAACCAGTCAGCTACTAAGCCACAATGATCCTGCCTAATGTTTCACATTCGATTTCTTTTTATGTACTTTTATGAGATATCATGTCCAGACCAGCTTACTACTAAACAATTCAAACAAGCCAAAGACATAGAGAGTAATCGAACTTGATACATCATTGTTAAGCCAGCCGACCACTAAGTCACACCCGTTGTGGGGGTTGGGTGTCGGTTGAAGGGAATGGCAGAATCAATGGAAGTGAATTTTGTAGGGTTGCAAAGTTGCAGTGGACGGTGGAGATGACGATTGCCAATGCCAATCCTTGCATTCTTGGCCCAATTTGCTTTTCCTGTTGTCTTCTAACCCAAAGCGGCAAATTCTTGTCCTCTCTACTCAAACCTCTACCCCCACTTGAAATTTCACGTGATCATCACATCTCTTGACTTTTCTGTGTATGGTTATACAGTGCACATGTATAAGAAAAAACAATAACAAAAAAATAATAATAAATAAATAATATAAGAAAATGTGAGAAACTAGAAAAGAATAAATTGTAAAAGAATGGAGAATTTCAGTTCAATGTATAATCCTAATATACATTTTTAAAATTTGAAATTAATTGTCTATAAATTGTCATGTTATTATTAATTTAATGACCTTAATATATTTCACCCTATGTTATAATTTGTTTCGGGTTTAATTTAAAGAGTTGGTGATTTCCTGCTCTTTCACACCAATTGCTCACTAATTTCTATTAAACTGGAAACCTATAGTTCTGGCTAAAACTGAAGGGGAGCCGAATCTATATAATTAAGCACATGTTGGATCTAATGCATGGATAGAGCATATGGAGGAACTACTTGGATAGGAGAACCAATTTAAATCAAAGTAATAAATTCAGTACACATTTCTGAGTGCTAATGTCAAAGCATAGGTAGGCAATCTTAAAGCATATTGACCCTTTTCTACCTGAATGAATGCAGCAAATACTAAATATACGAACAACTGGGAAAAAGGGACAGCAGTAGTAAAATCCCATGACTTTATCTCCACCATATTCCATCCCCTTGCTCTTTCTCATTGGTATCTTTATTCAGTTTTTATAATAATATAATAAACTTATCCTGACCGTTGAAGAGTTGATTTAGCCCAAAACTTTAAAAAATACAAAAGAATATGTTTCAAAGTTAGTTTTATGACGCATATAGGTTCCATTAGCTACTACAACCATACATGCATCGTTTTGAGATAAGTCAGGCTGATAACTGGCACAGGGTATTGAAGCTTGAGTAGGACCAGTATTTTATACAAATATATATATATATATATATATTTATTGCAACCCAAAAACAACTCACAAAAACATTCAATATTTATAAAGACTCTAGGATCATTAAATACTCACTCACACACTCAAACGTCCCCGATGTGGGACCTCAGCCCAAAGTACAAACCCAGCCGCTAGATGTGGACCGTAAAACCTCAACTGCACCTACGAATAGTCACACCATTCTTGACTAAATCTAGCCAAGGAATGCACTACACCTGCTAAGACACAGCCCGTTTGTTTTTTTTTTTTATGACAACCTAAGAGCAATCCATAAAAGAATCTAACATTTATGGGCACTTTAAGATCATTAAATACTCACACACCCAAATGTCCCCGACATGGGATGCCATTTAATACACATATATATAGTTGTAAGTATTTTATACATACTGTCGGTAAGATTTTCAAGAAGGCCTAATTCAATGCGCGAACCAATTGGCGAGCATGAACTATCTACAAAAAAAGAAGACAATGGTTAACTCTTTTTTGGGTTGAAGGCATTCTGATAATTAAGTTAGCGAGCTTAATTACAATGAATTGAATAAAGTACTCTTAACTAGAACACAACTGAATCTACCTTGCCTCTTTTGTGCATGAGATATTTATAGTTTTCGGAATGTCATATTCCTTTTGGAAATTGTACTTAATCTCCTACTAGGAGTCATTCATTTTGCGTCGGTTTATGATGCATTGGACTTTTCCTTTGATGTCCTAGTCCATTGAGGAATGAGACTTGTGTCTACTGGATCCATTAGTCTTTATAGTTTTTGGACCACAATCCTTGGGCCAGTCCCCTTAGGAATTGGCCTAGGGTCGGCACAGGCCCGGCCTGCTAGGCACGGCAGTATTGGGTCGACCTTCCTGGGCTAAACATATTCTGTTTTGGGCTTGACTCTTATTGAGCCCACACATTCATATAGTTGTATTAAAATTATGGTCTACTGGTACAAGTTTGGCTAAGAAGAAGAGATAACCTGTGAAACAGAGAAATTGTATTGAATTAATTCTTCAGTATCTAACAACCCAATTACAGCCGAGCTATATAGCCCTCAATTACATGAATGGACTTTCTAACTACATAACCAAATAACAGTTCGTAACTAGCATTCACGTGACATTCTCATGATGCTCTATTTGGCACCTACGATGTAAAGCTTACGAATTCAATTGCAACGACTTGGGTTTTAAACTCCAACCATGGCTTGACACGTTTATTCATTTAACTACTTCCAACTAGGCTAACTACTACCACATAGCCATAAGACCGTTGTTATAGAGTCGTTGGGCGTTTGAATTATGCTTATACTTTGTCTTGTATCATTCCCAAGTCTTTGAAACGCGCCTTGACCTCAATGCCAAAATTGAGGGTAGCTTTCTTGTAATGTTGCCTAATCCTCCCAAGTCGTGTCCTCTTGAAAGGAGTCTGACCATTGAACCAGTACTTGAGGAGCAGCCTGATTCTTCTTCTTGATTAATAACCGAGCTAAAACTGCCATAGGCCAAGGTTCAGGACGACCCTGTAAAATAGTAGGTGGCAAATTAAGATGGGCCAATGCACTCATACCCAGATGTTTTTTAAGGCAAGAAACATGGAAGATGGGTTGTATTCAACAACCTGGTGGAAGTTGTAGCTATTGACTCAAGGTTGATCTTTGTTGACTCAAGGTTAATTTCCATATTGATTTTGATGATAACTAAACCTTATGTTATTTTACTAATGACTCTACTTAGTGTGCAGATTAACAAAGTTCATAATTTAGACTTAAAATTCAATCTTAAGTCTAATGCATGTCAAAGAGAATGCACAACAAATTCAAGAGCTATGCAATGAACCAAACAGAGGAGTGATGCCTATCTCTACTTCAAACAAATGTTCTACATTCAAAGAGATTGTAGGTATTCAAATGAAGTTTCATCAAGTATGCATAGAATCATTGAAGATTGATTTGCACTCAAGATAGACTGAAGACTTCATCGGAATATGCAAAGATTAGTTAAAGAGGTGCAAAGATCAGTTGAAGAGGAATTGATTGTTGAAGAGATTGAAAATGCTCAAGAGATGACTTCATCAAGCATACAAAGATCAATTCAAGATAATATGATTGAAGTTGCATGAAAAGAAGACTCACAATGATTGTCTGATCTCTACCTAGAATCCAAGTGAAGAATTCTTCTACAATATAAAGAATCAATGAAGATTAAACGTATGAAGAGATTTCATCAAGCTTGCAAAAGTCTCATTGAAGTGTTTTTAAAGAAGAAAGAAGAATTGCTAGCAAAGAGAACAACTCAGCAATGAAGTATTGTGAAGCTCTACATAATTGAGAAAGCTTGGCATTGAAGAAGATGTTCTACAATGAAAGAGAAAGCTTTGCAAATGAAGAAGAAAAGATGAACATTGATCTAATGAAGCTCTGACAGTTTGAGAGTCAAGAGAAGATCAATATCCAATGATTGATTCAATCCAAATTGAATAGAAGTTAACTCTAATGAGTTAAAATATTTGATTGATCATCATACCCCAAAGACATACTCCTTGAAGATCTTATACCAGTGCTGAAATAAACTGAATCATTAGAAGTCAGAAAGAAGATTTCTGGACAATGAGGGGACTCATGGAAATGAGAAATCGCCTCTTGATTACAGAAGCAAAAGGCATGAAGACAAAATGAACAATGAGTGGACTCATGAAAAATGAAGTGTCGCCTCTTGATCACAGAAGCAAAAAGCCTGGAGACCAAGTAGACAATAAGTGGACTCATTGTAATGAAGAGTCACCTTATGGGGACAGAAGCAAAGGCTTGAAGATGACATGATCAATAAGCGGACACATTAAGACGAAGAGTCGTCTTATGACAACAAAAGTGAAAGGCTGAAGATCGAATGAACAAAGAGCGGACTCTTGAAGATGAAAAGTCGCCTCATGCCAGCAGAAGCTAAATATGTGAAGATAGAATGAACAAGGAGTCGCCTCATTGATATGAAGAGCGGACTCATGAAATCAGTGAATTACATCTGGTAAATGCAGAAGCAGAAAGTGTCGACTCCACAAACCTGGAGCCGACTCCTTATATATAACGGCTATTTTTTTTAACGTTATAACGGATTTGACATGCATTAATGATACCCAACAACCTCTAACAGATGGAATCAATACAGGGGTATATATACAAGCTTCTAGCTGCATTTATACAAGTGATTGATGAAAAAAATGAAATCAAACTGACTGATTCATTGAATACCCTGAATATTCTTTCTGTCTTTATCTGTGAGCTTAGATTGTAATATCTACTCTTGCTAGAGAGTGTGTTAGTTACTTATATACTTTTATACACTTGTAATTGAGGGTTTGAAAGTTCTCTTGTGAAAGCAAAACTCTTGTAAATTTGAGTGGAGTTTGAACAAAACCACTTGGAGATTGAAGAGCTCGGTGAGGAGTTCTTGTGTATAGTGAGCTGAGCACTTTGTCAATTAGCAGCCCATTTGTAATAGGTGATTACATAGTGGAAGAAGACTTCAAGAAGGCCTTGGGGTGAGGACGTAGACCACGGGTTGTGGTTGAACCTCGATAAATATGTGTGTTCTTTCTTATGCTCTGTTTTCTTTCCTTTCTCTGATTATATTGCATTGCATATAGATTGATCACTGTTACATTGCTTAGATTAATTTTAATTAGTCTTAATTGTTATTAATTTTTGAAAAACCCAATTCACCCCGCTCTTGGGTTGCCTTTTGGACCAACAGTAGCTTGTAGGCAACTGGCCCTATGCGCTGATTCTTGTCCCTTCTCATTGAGGCCAAAAGTTGTTTATATGGTTGGAGACGAAGGAAGACCCAATCATTGACGACAAATTGTCATTCAAACTGGTGCTCATTAGCAACCTTTTTCATTCGATTTTGAGCAGCTACGAGGTGTTCTTTGAGAAGGGGAATGGTTTGATCACGCTCCTGCAGGGTTGTATTCACAGCAATTACTGATGAGTGATGAATAAAAAACTGGCTATGGTAAGGAGGAGCATGCCCACACACAACCTCCTCTGGAGTCATGCCTGTTGCTAAATAAAAGGTAGTGTTGTACCACCACTCGGCTAATGGAAGCCAGCAGTTCCAATCCCATGGTTTGTCCCTAGTAAGGCACCTCAGATAATTCTCAAGGCACCAATTCAGAACTTCGGATTGCCCATCTGGATTTAGGCATTCCATGTAATTTGATGATGTTATCGATGAAAACTTGAGCCACCTCCTGTGTCATGTAAGGATGCAAAAGAGAGATAAAATTTGCATACTTACTAAGTCTATCCAAAGCAACCATAATACAGTTCTTGCTTCGAGAATTTGGCAATCCTTCCACAAAGTCCATTGCAATGTCAATCTAGATTTGTGTAAGAATGGGCAAGGGCTAGTGCAAGCCAGGTATCCGTATGTTTTCATTCTTGTTCCGTTGGCAACTTTCACATTTAACAATGAATCTGCGAACTTCTTTTCATAATCATTTCCAGTAAAAACTTCTTTTTAGCCTCCTAATTGTTTTGTCCACTCTAGAATGACCACCACCAGCTGAACTATGAAATTCCCTCATAATCTTGTCCTTCAATTAAGGTATAGGCCCAATATATAATTTCCCTTTAAATTTTAGGAGAGAATAATCCCATTCAAAACCCGGGTGAGGCTTGGTTTGAGATTTCAATTCTCTAATTATAGTATGTAATTATTCATCCCCATTCCAGCTGTCTTTAACCTCTTGTAACTAACTTTCCTGGAGAATAGTAATAGCAGAGAGGGCATCTTCCACCTAAGTAACCCTAGACATGGCATCTACTGCCTTGTTTTCAAATCCCGTCTTATACTTAATCTCATAATCAAAACCCAATAATTTGGTAATCCATTTTTGCTGGAGATTAGTAGTAATTTTTTTGTTCTGGGAGGTATTTGAGACTTTGATGATCCATCTTAATGATAAAGTGTCTACCCAAAAGTTGATGCCTCAACTTGTTCACTGCTATCACAACAACCATCAATTCTTTTTTGTAAGTAGACAACCTTATGTTTTTTGGGGCTAAGCCCTTACTTATGTAAGCAAGAGGTCTACCCTTCTGCATCAGAACTACACCTATGCCTTTGCTAGAAGCATCACATTCAATTTCAAAGCGTTAAGAGTAGTTTGGCATAACTAACACAAGAGTGTTGGACATGGCTTCCTTGAGCTGTTGAAAAGCTTTCCTTGTTGCTTCAGTCTATACATATGCATCTCTCTTTAAAAGATTAGTGAGTGGACTACTTATTTGTCCATAAGTCTTCACAAACTTCCTGTAATAACCAGTAAGTCTCAAAAATCCCCTCAATGATTTCAAATTTAATGGCTCAACCAGTTGAGCATACAATCCACCTTTCCTTTAACTGCTGATACACCCTGATCACTGATTATATGGCCTAAGTACTCCACCTCCTGTATTCCAAATTCACACTTTGATCTTTTAACCAATAGTTGATGAGTTCTTAGGATAGTCAAAGCTTTCCTTAAATGTAACAAATGTTCCTCCCAAGATTAACTGTAGATCAAGATGTCATCAAAGAATACTAAGATGAACTTCCTTAGATATGCTTTAAAAATTTCATTCATCAAACTTTGGAAAGTTGCAAGGGCATTAGTGAGCCCAAAGGGCATAATAAGAAACTCATAGTGCCTTTGATGGGTCCTAAAGGCTATCTTTGGAATGTATACAACTTGAACTCTAATCTGGTGGTAGCCTGATCTCAAATCCGATTTAGAGAAATATTTTGACCTATTTAATTCATCCAAAAGCTCACCTATGACTGGGATTAGAAACTTATCTTTCACAGTAATTTTATTCAAAGCCCTATAGTCAATGCATAATCTCTAAGTATTATCCTTTTTCTTAACTAGTAAGATTGGTGATGAATAGGGACTGACATTATTTTGAATGATTCTAGCGTTTAGCATTTCCTTTACTATGTTTTCTATTTCATTTTTTTTTTTAAATGAGGATACCTGTAAGGTCTGACATTAGTTGGTGTACTCCTTTCTTACAATAGAATCCTATGATCATGAGGCCTCACTGGAGGAAGACTTTTTGGTTCTGAGAACAGGTCCTGATACTCTGCTAAGAGATGCTCCATATTTGGTTGGACTTCTGCTTCTTCTTCCTTTGCCTAAATCAAACAGAGTTATTGTCGTGCCCGGTCCTAATCAAGCGTCATTAACGCCGTCTTAGGATGAACGTGATCATACAGGTCACCTACCTATAAGCGAAACCTCAACATGGTCTCAAAGATAGAAATCTTTTAGGAATAAATAACATCATATCAAATAAGTAAAATCATCTCATAATCCTCCAACATACATCATTAAGGGAACTCTTAATCCACACTTATGAATATTACAAAACCACAAAATAAACCAAACTCCATCAAAACTTTAATACAAAGTACAACAATATACATGACAACTAACTCAACTACAGAGCTTCTCGAAGCTCCCTGACTGAACACCAACAGTGGATTGGATATTCTCCTACGTTCCTGCAAAATAACCTGTGTGGGTGTGAGCTATACATCAACGTGCTCACAAGATAATCAAACTCATAAAGACGGAATGATAAACATCCATTGAATTAATCATCAATAAATAATACATCATCAACAATAAACCAAATGCCTTTTGTGATGCAATGTATGATTCACCACATATGTGCGCGCTATTTTGATAACATTGGCCCAATATATCGATGGCTTGTTATCAAGGATGTCCCACATTGACACCCTTTAGGTTAGCCACACATTGGCTAAACCTTAAGTTAGCCCCCACTCGGCTATACCTCCTCTATGCAATGTAAAGTGTGCACACAATGTATGAATTATATGCAATTATCACCTCATAATCAAGCAATCACCACCATTCATAACGAAGCATTCAGTTCAATATGAATAAGATCATCAATATCCTCACCTAATACTGCTTACTCTCAAGTTGAGCTACTCTTTCCATTGAACAGGAATAGTATGATCTGCTTCCGAACCTACCAAACACCACCATATCAAACATGATGAAATAGATGCTATAATTCAGAACCAATGCATAGTCATAGCTTATACTCTTTAAATATATGATTGAGAATATCATAATGCATCAGAACTCAATAGGATGTTAAACCCTTCCCTAATGCAACCAAAGACGTGAAAACACTTTCACCATTCTAACGCCCCAACAAGTATCAATATATATTTCTCACCTCAAGTAATAAACACAAAACTTTCTCTCTTGAATTCTTCTTCCTCCTTTTCTTTTCTCTTTTTTATTTTTCTTCTTCTTTCTCTCCCGACCATCATAGAACCCAGCTTCTCTCTCTTATCTTACCAGACACAAAATAGATACAATGTGTATCTATTATCCACACATGTCACACACACACACCCTTGCTAGCAAAATTCGTGAAACACACACCCCTCACACATGAAGCACACACCTAGGTGTCTTAGGGTTAAACCCCCACCTAGCACCTCCTTGCTTCCTTAATCCACCTCTAATCCACATAATTAACATAAACTAAGCTTGAAGATTAATCAAGCTAATTAATCATGAATTAAGCTCATCAATCCTGATCAGGACCTCCAATAATGAGCAGACCATGCCGAGCCCAACCTGCCAACCAACTTACCGAGGTCTCCCTATGGCCGAACAAACCATGCCCGACCTGCCAATGTCTCCCTATGGCCGAGCAAACCATGACTGACCAGACCATGGCCAATCACGACCGAGTGGCCCGTGACCGACCACGGCCAACCAGACCATGGCGAGCACGGCCGACCAGACCATGGCCAAGCAAGACCATGGCCAGCACGGCTGAGCATATGCTACCGAGTTGCATGCTATTAAGCTAAGTATGATGCTAAGCAAGTTAGGGTCTCACAGTTATGCTATTATGCCTTGCTCCCCTTTCTAAACTAGTTTTTCCATTTGCTGATTACCTACAACTTCTATGTCCCTATTTTTACAACCCCTCAGCACATGTATTTTGCTGTCATAATTGAATTCCATTCTTAGGTTTTTGAAATCCCAAATGATAGGATGTAAGGTTGCAAGTCACTGAATGCCGAAGACCATATTACACCCACCTAATGGTAGAATTCTCATTTCAGTAGTGAAGCTTGTACCTTGTATCTCCCACCTCCAGTCTTTGCACATAGATGTGCTACAAACTTTAGTTTCATCAGCCATAGAAACAGTCAATGGATTAGTTGGTATTGTGTTACAACCAGTTCTCTTAGCCACATTAGGATCTAGGAAATTATGTGTGCTTCCAGAATTAATAAGGATGATAACCAACTTCTTTTTGATATTTCCTCTAACCTTCATAGTTCTGAATGACGTTGACCTAGAAATAACATATACTGATATCTACGAAGGCTCCTCAACTCCTTTTTCTTTTATAACTTCTTCAAGAGAATCATTAACTTCTGTTGATCCCTCTTCCTTTTCACTCTCAAGCAAATACAATTGCTTCTTTTGACACTTATGCCCTCTTACAAACTTTTTATCATAATTGTAACAGAGCCCCTTTTCTCTTCTTACTTCCATTTCCTTTTCATTGAGTCTCTTGATAGGAAAAAGTGCAATATCTGGATTAGTATGAACATCTGCAATGCTGTTGTTGTTATTCCAATTGTTCTTGCTACTGTTGTTATTGTTGTTATAGGGAAAAGTACTTCAAGAATTAGATTTGGATCTCTTGGTAATTGTTTCAATACACTCCTCTTGATTCCTTGCTAACCCTATAGCCTGAACAATGCTAGAAGGCTTAAACATCTGAACCCCTATTCTGACTTCTTGCCTCAAACCACTTGTGAAGCAACTGACAAAAAACTCTTCTAATAATCCCTAGGTACTGTTAGCTAATTCTTCAAACCTTTCTTGGTATGCCTTTATTGTCGTGATATACTTGAGTTTTATAAGTTTAGCGATAGCATCTTCATAGGCATTTTCACTAAATCTTGCAGTGATAGCCCAAACAAATTCATCCCAAATTAGCTTGTCTTGAGTACCTTCAAACCACTGGAATCATCGTACGGCCTTATCTTCTAAGTGCATTACAGCCAATTTAACCATTTGCCCTTCTTCAACCTTGTTGAATTCAAAGATTCTTGAACATTTGTAAGCCCAACCCGATGGATCACTTCCTGAGAATCTTAGAAAATTGATCTTGGTGTATCTAGTATGGGTATTTCCCCAAGAATTTAGAACATTGATGGAATGTGATGATTCTGCTTGTTCTGCAGGGGATGGACCGATCTTTAAGGCTAGTTGATCATACTTCACATTCATGTTGACCATCATCATCTTTAACTCCTGAATAGATTCCACACGTTCCTTTCTGAGTTCTCTAATGGCTTCAGCCTAATTTTTTGACCCTTCCTTCAACGCCTAGTTATCTTTAGCCCTAGTTCCATTCGCCATTGCGATCACTTAGTAAGCATTACTAGCCGGAGGACAACCTGCTCTGATACAAAATGGTACGGGTTTGGCTAAGAAGAAGAGATAACTTATGAAGCAGAGAAATTGTATTGAATTAATTCTTTAGTATCTAACAACCCAATTATAGTGGAGCTATATAGCCCTCAATTACACGAATGAACTCTTTAACTATATAACTGAATAACAATTCGTAACTGGCATTCACGTGACATTCTCGTGATGCTTTGTTTGGCACCTAAGACGGAGAGCTTACGAATTTAGTTGCAACGACTTGGGTTTTAACCTCCAACTATGGCTTGACATGTTTATTCGTTTAACTACTTCCTTCAACTAATTACAGTTAGACTAACTACTGCCACATAGCCATAAGATCGTTGTTATAGAGCTATTGGGCGTTTGAATTATGCTTATACGTCTTGATCATCTACCCTTCTTTTTGAGACAGAGTATGAAAAAATATAATCTGAAGGCCATGTTTGTTTCACGTGACAAGATTGTGGATCCCCCGTTTGCTTCTCCAAAAGTGGGTTGAGATAACTAATTAAGAGGGGTGTCTCTTATTCAGCATATACGCATATTATATAATCTTCGGGTGGAGGGGGAATAACTTAATTCGGTAATGTACATTTAGAGGTCAAATGACGAAATTACCTTTTGAGAGTAAGTTAATGAAAAGAAGTAAGGATTGCATATTATCATTAGCCTAAAACCAAATTAGCTGTTGGTAATCATGGTATGCACAAAAGTTTTTAAAGGCCAGGGATTTTGTGAGACTAGGAAATGGATCTATCTTCATGGACCCAAACTTGGGCTTGATCCAATACAGAGTCCAACTCGATAAAGGAAGTTAATAGGCTTTGATTTTGATGGTTTGGTAGGTGATTAAATGGTAAAATGTCTGTGGATTGAGTTAAAGGTCAGATCTCCCTCAGTTTGGCTGATGTGGGTTTGGTTACCAGTTCCCCAATCCCAAATCAACTTAGCCTAAACACAATGGGTACAGGGAAATGATTCTACTTTTTTTTTTTTCCCCTTCTTAAGGGTAGGACTTTGTGGCCTAGTGGCCAACTACTTCTCATACTAAACACGAGATTTCTACCTTAATTTTTTTTAAAATTTGTTTGTAGTAAGTCATTATTTATGCAATGCATAAAGTTTATATGATTTGTGTGGACCAAGGTCCGATATAAGCTTGATAGAATAGTTGGTCTAAGGCATAGATGCCTTTTAGCAAAAAAGAAAGATCAATATTCATTTAGTGTAAATTTGTTAATCGTTCATATTTCATAACTTATTGTCTGATTTTCAATTCCCAAGACTAAATGTTAGATTACATATTCTTCTTACAATTTCACGTATGCTGATTTTCAAATCTATCTCATCTACATAATTCTCCAAAATTCAAGTTGTCTAACATTTAGAAATATTAGCAAATGGATGAGGTAGTTCCTGATACCTGATGGACTTAAATTTGATATGCATAATTAGCATTTGGAGATTATGTAATTCAATAATCAGTTTTACACACAAATATAGACTTGATAAAAAGTTTCGAAGGAATATAAATTTAAAGATTTTTACACCCATTGTAAGTTAATCCTACTTCCTAATTATGCTCAATAATTAATTATTTGACAGCTCTTTTAAAATTTTAAGGGAATGAGCTCTTTGCATAGCGATCTAGGCTACATTATACGTAAGACAGAATTGTAAATGTACCCAAAATGACTGTCGTTTAATTGATCGTGTGATAAAATCAAACACAAGATTATTAGTTTAATTCTGCGGTCACTGAAAATTATTTATTCATAGTTGAAAATTTGATATTTAAAAAGAAAGAAAATTCTATATATAATTTAATTTTTAAAATTTTTCTACTCCTAAATTTAAATGAATGAATTTTATATAAATTAATTAATATGAATCATACGACCTTAAATCTAATAGTAAGAAAAAAATTAAAAAATAAATTTTATATATAATATTATTAAACCTCCTAAAACAAAAGTTTGAACGCTTGCGCCGTCGTTTGCACCATACAATCTCACTCCAGAATCTGAGAGGCAAATGACAGTCGGGTTTTCGCTCATCTTCAAATTCAAATTCAATTGCCATTTCTGTAAATAACTGTTGATCTATGCCCATTTTACCTCGACTCCCCCATCCTTAAAACCCTATATAAAACTTCTGTTTTTCACCCTTCGAAATAAAAAACCCTCTGCCATTGCTCTCTCTGAGTCTCTATAATCTATCGATACATAGGTATATATATCCACGCATCTCTGTGTCTTTCTCTATCTAGGTTTTTCAATTCAGAGTTAATATTCTTCGATCGATCAACAATGTCGCTGAGGCCGAGCGCGAGAACGGAGGTTCGCCGCAACCGGTACAAGGTCGCTGTCGATGCAGAAGAAGGTAGGAGGAGGAGGGAAGACAACATGGTCGAGATCCGGAAGAACAGAAGAGAAGAGAGCTTGCAGAAGAAGCGACGAGAAGGCCTTCAAGCTAATCAGCAGTTCTCTGCTACAGCTCAACCTGCCTCAGCTGTCGAGAAGAAGGTTAGCAATCCTATATTAATTGCTGATTTCCTTCGAAATCTGATTTTACTTCTTTGTGTTGGTTGTTCTCCAAAGAGCTTCATTTACTGATATTGATCAAGGCTGGGGTTTGTATTGCTCAGCAAGTTGTACCGACCGAGATTTTGTGACAGATTTTGGGGGTTTGTTATGCATATTGTATCTATTCAGCCGATTTACTGGTATGCTATATTAAAGTAAAGTATTTTCACATAAAGCAATAACATGGCGGTGGTTGCAGTAAAACCTTAGGGTTTAGTTATTAATTTATTTTTCGTTGCAGTTTAGGTTTTGTCATATTGAGGTTATTTTGAGTTAATGTTTGATGTTATTGATGGTAACTGGGCTTGCTTGTTTTCTGTTCGTGAAACAATGGGATTTCTTGTTATTGTGGTTGTTTATTGGGTCATTTTTTTTATTTTTGTTGATTGCAGTTAGAGCATCTACCTGCAATGGTTGCGGGTGTTTGGTCTGAGGATGGAAATTTGCAGCTAGAGGCAACCACTCAGTTTCGGAAATTGCTATCAATAGGTGATTATTTGGTCCATTGTAAAGTGTATTATCTACTAAATTTATCTATTTTTATTGTCTAGGAGATGTATAAAAATTATTTAATTCCATGTTTTTATCAGAACGTAGTCCTCCAATAGAGGAAGTTATTCAATCAGGCGTGGTTCCACGTTTTGTGGAGTTTCTTGTGAGGGAGGACTTTCCACAACTTCAGGTCTGCTATGCTGTGCATCTTCTAACCTTTATTGTAGTTTTGTGTTGATTGAATTTCATGTTTACATTCATTGTTCTTCAATTTTGTGTAGTTTGAGGCTGCTTGGGCTCTGACAAACATTGCTTCCGGGACATCTGAAAACACCAAAGTTGTAATTGACCATGGTGCTGTTCCAATCTTTGTGAAGCTTCTTGGTTCTCCTATTGATGATGTTAGGGAGCAGGTACATTCTTTCGAGGATACACTATTGCTTTCCTAGTTCTTTATTTGTTAATTTTTTTTCAGGATCATCAATTTTTCTTTTTTCCTCATCTTTGTGGTTGCTATAGCGTAGAAGTTATTGTTTTTGAACTGTGATTTAGAAATAATTGTATAGTAATTTTACATTTGCATGGATAGCTGATGAGTACTGAGTCCTTTTGGACATTTAGGCAGTGTGGGCGTTGGGAAATGTTGCTGGTGACTCTCCCAAATGCCGTGATCTTGTCCTTGGCCATGGAGCTTTGCTTCCTTTGCTGGCACAGTTGAATGAGAATGCCAAGCTTTCTATGCTAAGAAATGCTACCTGGACGCTTTCGAATTTCTGTAGGGGCAAGCCACCGCCTGCTTTTGATCTGGTAGGTCTATTCGACGGGTTTTTTTTCTCCTTTGTATCTTAGTTTTTGGGGACTTGTACATTGGTTGATCAGAGGCTGGGCTTCATTGTGTCTATTTCCACATATATACAGCTCTACATGATCTTATGGTTTACATTACATGTACCAATATTTTTCTAAAAGAAAAAAAAATTGATTTTACTATTATATGGGATGAAATTAATTCAAATTTAGGTTCTATTGAGTTGAACATTTCAAAGAAGAGGTTGGGTTATGCTAGAAAAACAATTTTTTCCTTTCATTTCTCTGTGGAACTATGCAATGTATTTCATTTTGTCATTAATCAATTTTGAAACTACAGTGTGTTAGAAAGGAAAAATGAATAAGAAGGTGGTTTTATCATTTTTGAAGAACAATATGTCTTTATTGACCTAACATATCTATTTCACTTGAGCATTAACAATGGATCATATCCATTATTTTTCAAAATTAGTAAGGATGAATAATGTCATCAGTAATTGCTCAATTTAAGGCTATGTTTACCTCATGTATTGTTTGTTAATGGATTGTTTTCATGCTAAATTTAATATTTTTTTATTGTGTTCCTCCCTGATTTAATTGCACAGACGAAGCCTGCACTCCCAGCTCTTCAGCGCCTTATTCACTCGAATGATGAAGAAGTATTGACCGATTCATGTTGGGCCCTCTCATATCTTTCAGATGGTACGAATGATAAAATTCAAGCTGTTATCGAAGCAGGAGTATGCCCGCGGCTGGTTGAGTTTTTACTGTGAGTATTGAATTTTATTTCATATACTAGTTGGTTTCAATGTTTATGGGTCGCTTTTATCTTCTCTTTCATTTTTTATGTGCCCTCACATTGAAATTTTTTGGAATTTCAGTCACCCATCCCCTTCAGTGCTAATTCCTGCTCTTCGTACAGTTGGTAACATTGTGACTGGAGATGACATGCAAACTCAGGTACTATGCAATTGGAAGCATGTTTATTTCTTCTGTTTTCCCATACATTACATGCTTTTGATGTTTGTTTAATTGTATTCTTAATTTTATATTAGAAATATTGTTTTAGATACGGGTTTTTCATTCATGGTTTTTAAATGAAATCTTTTGGATCAGTTAATTGGATGGTAGTGTTATGCTTTCTTTTCCTTAGGTAATGGGTAATTTACAGATTTAAAGGTCTAGAGGCTAGAGGAAGTTAGTGGGCTTTAAAGATGGGAATAGGCTTGAGCTTGGATTTTAAGGTGATGCATGATTCTGAAATTTCATACAACATACTGTTAGTGTTTATAAACCCTGCTATATTTGGATGGTGGATGTTAGGGTTGGGATTAGTGAATTTGATGGTTTATAGAATCAAATATTTTTTTTGTTCCTGATCTCCTTCAGTCTCCATAAATTCAATGAACCCTAAAAGTGAACTCCATTCAATTTTGATGATGATTCCAAACAGTTTCAAACTCCCAGCTCACTGATAAATATTTTTCCGTAGATGTTGGTTGCATGTCATTTGCCTTACAATGAAACGGCAATCTATTTGTAAAACAGAGTCCCAATGGCAATGAATTACAAACCTCAAAACACCTTCCTTAATGAGGCGGCTATGGAGATAATGCTAGTGGAGGTGACAGCTTTTGGAGGAGGGTGATTCAATGCAAATATGGCTCAGAGCTAGGTGACTGGACAACAGAGGAGGTTAGGGATCTTATGGTATTGGTCTTTGGAAAGGCATGAGGAAAGGGTGGTCAGATTTTTCCTCCCATGTGAGTTTTGGTATTGATTATGGAGAAGAGTCAAGTTTTGGAATGAGGTGTGGTTTGGCAACAATCCTTTGGCTGTAGCGTTTCCTTCTTGTTTAGCATCGCTTCTGCCAAAGACGCGTGGGTGTTCAATTACATGAGGATGTCTGAGTTAGGTTTTGTGTGGGATCCTCATTTTGTTTGACATATTCGGGATTAGGAACTGGAGGCAATGGGGAATTCTTTTCTACTCTTGTATGAGAGAGGAAGACTGAGAGCTGGGGAGGACAGGGAGGTCAGATTTTTCCTCCCGTGTGCGTTTTGATATCAGTGATGGAAGAATCAAGTTTTGGAATGAGGTGTGGTGTGGCAATAATCCTTTGGCTGTAGCATTTCCTTCTTGTTTAGCATTGCTTCTGCTAAAGATGCATGGGTGTCCAATTACACGAGGATGTTTGAGTTACGAGTTGTGTGGGATCCTTGTTTTGTTTGACACATTCAGGTTTAGATACTAGAGGTAATGGGGAATTCTTTCTACTCCTGTATGAGAGAGGAAGACCGAGAGTTGGAAAGATGGGTTGGGTTATTATAGGTGAAAGTTCTCGATTAAGACATTTCATTATTTATTCAGAGGAGTTTTGCTCACAATTTTCCATGGCGGAGTATTTAGAGAGGTGGAGTCCCTACAAAGGTCTCCTCTGTTTGGATGGCTGCTATTTTGACTATTCATAACCTCTGGAAGAGAGGGAAGGATCTCCCTCCCCAACCGGTGTGCATGTGTAGAAAGGCGGAAGAAACAATTAACAAGTTGTTGTTGCGCTATAATGTTGCAAGAGATCTTTCAAGTCTTATATTCTCCATTTTTGGTGTTACTTGGGTTACGCCAGATTTGGTGGTGCATAATGTGGAGAGTTGGAATTTGGGTTGTTGTGTGAAGAGGCTTAAAAAGGCTGGACGAGTGGCCCCTCTGTGCTGGAGGTGTCTTTGGAGGGAGCGGAACAAGCGCACTTTTGTGGAGGCTGATTTGGATATTATTAGACTCAAATCAGCCCTTTGCACAGTTTTTATTTGTGGCTTGAAGGAAATTTTTGTGATTTTTCTTTTACTTTTGTGGACTTCATTGGGGGCTTATCTTTTGTAGATGCTGCATAGCTTCTTTTGTAAAGGTATAGTTCGGTTATCATCCATTTGTACTTGGGCGGTACCCCCTTGGTACCTTCTTTATAGAATTTTATTACTTCAAAAAATACGAGTCTAATATCAGTGAGGACTCCGATAATGAGTTGTATGGACCTTGAGAAGATTAACTGTAACATGCTTTTTTAGTGATGTTTTGTTTTTGTTGTGGCCTATGTTATAACCTGATATGCTTGTTGCTTGTATTACATTCAGAATTTCTTGCATTTCCTCATGCATCGTATGCACACCAATATTGGTAGTTGCTAAAGCTGGCTATTTTCTTGAATTCTCGATGTTTTAGTGTCTGTCTGTGGTAATGTCTCATTGCAATCCAGCTGTTCTTTTTTTCTTATGGTGATTTTCTTTGGTTTTGGTTCAAGTCTAAAGATGACTTGCCTACTACAGAAATCTGATGTTAAAATTCTGAATCCTTTTAACTTTGGCTCAAAGCTAATGGAATTTGTTGCTATTCGTCCAGTGTATTATCAGCCATCGAGCTCTACCCTGTCTTCTGAACCTGTTGACCAGTAATTATAAGAAGAGTATCAAGAAGGAAGCTTGTTGGACAATATCAAACATCACAGCTGGAAACAAGGAGCAGATTCAGGTAAGTGGCAAAACCAAGCCTCTTTTTTACATGTGGGTTTATCTAATTTGTAATGGTATACTCATGAGAAAAATGATCAGTAGTATTATTTTTCACTTTTACCATTTATATGGTTGACTCATGATTACTTATCCGGGAAAAAAAAAAGGTTGACACGCTGTTTTTGAAACTCTACAGGCTGTGATTGAGGCTGGTATTTTTGGCCCTCTAGTTCATCTGCTTCAAAATGCAGAGTTTGATATCAAGAAAGAGGCTGCATGGGCAATCTCAAATGCTACCTCTGGTGGTACCCATGAACAACTTAAGTATGATATCAATACAAATATTTTGTTCCCTTGTGTGTGTATCATATATATTTGAATATACAGGACTTGTTTCAATTTTGGTGTCAGGTACCTTGTGAGCCAAGCATGTATCAAGCCGTTATGTGATCTTCTTGTATGTCCTGATCCGAGGATTGTCACAGTCTGTTTAGAAGGACTTGAAAACATCTTGAAGGTTGGGGAAGCTGAGAAGAATTTGGGCCATAGTGGAGATGTGAATCTCTATGCTCAAATGATCGATGATGCTGATGGTTTGGAGAAAATTGAGAACCTTCAAAGTCACGACAACAATGAGATTTACGAGAAGGCGGTGAAGATTCTGGAGACATATTGGTTGGAGGAAGATGATGAGACAATGCCGCCTGGTGATGCATCGCAACCAGGGTTCCAATTTGGAGGGGGTGAGCTTCCTGTTCCTTCGGGTGGATTCAACTTCAATTGAAGGTGTGTACTCTTCATCTCAAATTTCACTACTTGATTCTCCGATTTTACACATCCTTTCCATCTGCTGAATGCTTTACAATTTGCAGGACTTCTGAGAAGCTATTTCATTGAAGTCCTCATTATGTATGGGTTGATAGTTGGTGGAGTTGTGTCCGGCATCTTGCCATCTTGTTTGGGTCCTGCATGGTCCAGTCTTGGGTACGGTGAAAGGGGTTGCTGGACTAGCTTTGGTTTCTCATAAGGGCCAAAAGTAGGTGGTGGGGATGGACATTATGCAGCAGGTATTTTTTTTTGCTTCAAAAATGCCATGTTTTGAGAAACTAGGGTTGTCTTTTCAGCTTTGTCGTTCAGCCTTTGATGAGATCCGTAAGATTGGATGTCGATTGTTTTTAGTCAACTATTGTCATTGTGGTTCTGAATGTACTTCCCTATTTAGTCAGTTGCTGGGTGGTTTTGGCACTCCCAAAACCTATTTTGCACAGCTTTGTAGTTATGAGGTGGGAAATTTCTTTTTACCTTCGAAACTTTTGTTGTGATATTTTTCCTTTTTCTTGCTTTGATATGTCACCTCAGAGTCATTATGTTTTTCATTTTTAGTTAAAGGAATATTGTTTGTTAGTCAGACAGAATGGAGAGCTGTCAAGTTCTTTTGAAAAGAAAAAAAAAAAGGGATGAAGGCAATTGCAATTATCGTTTACACATTCTGGCTAGCTTTGGGTATTTAGTGTTTTTTTTCCGTGTTAATGTTAGCTGCATGTTTTCTCCTGCTGGCATTGTTACTTTCTAAAAAGTGGCTGAGATTATTTTTATTGATAGTAAAATAAATGGTATTTTTTTGTTCTTTGGTCGAGGATAGACACTCCATTACTAGCAGAAACGTTAGGAGGAGAATTGGGAAGGTTTACTAGCCTTTTGCATTCCCTAAAATCTTAACTTGCATCTAGGATTCAGAGATTTACAATCTTTTAGAAACTCCCAGACGTGACGCTTGTACTCAAATTAGTATCAGGGGTCCTTTTTCTTTGCTTCTTCTGGGGAATAATTGCGTTCATTATGTCAGCAGAACAGAATTGGAGAATCCGAGGCTTTTGTTGATCAGGCACAAATATGTGCAGGAGCTGCTATGCATTAGACTTTTTTTATCATAGTAGTGCTGCTGTCTGTTGAAGTCTTTGTTTTTTGTTTTTGTTAATTCTATGTTTGAATCCCGGATTTAATTATTGAAAGAAAAAAGTAAAGGAAAGAGAGAAGGGAATGAGGGATTGCAAATTACTCCTTTTTATTTATTTTTTTTACCTACCATTTTTCATCACAACTAAACAAGTGAAGGAATTTCCTTTCCTTTTCCCTTCATAAATCAAGGAACCAAACACAGCAAAAGGTTCCTTTGGAAGAATACTCGGGATTCCTTGATTTGTTTTGCTGCTAATTTTGTAGAAGCTGGGTGCCTTTTCCAATGGATTCTCATTGGATTCAGGTCCTCTTCATTCAAGAAAGTTGCGTTGCTTCCCATCGATACTGCCTTCCTTTTAGTTGGTTTTTTTTTTTGGCTAACGACTTTTAGATGGGTTGTAGTAGTAGAAGCTGGGTGTGTTTTTTTGGCTAATGATTTTGTTGCAGCTGTGTGTGTGTGTGTGTTTTCCCTTGTAACTTCAGGAATGAATCAAGTAGGAAGTTGTATTTGATGGATCTGCTTTCCAAAGTGTCATTATTTGGTTTTGGTGGTTGAAATTATTTTCACTTGGCTGAAGAGATGGGATAAGGGGATAATTAATTACAGAATTATTAGGAGTAATCTTGTTATTTGATTTCTAAACTCGATCTTGGGATTAGTTCGGAGATTAAAAATCTCGAAACAAACACGGCCTTTTTATTTCAGAAGACTCAAATCGAAAGGTCACCATTTCCCTATCCCGCGCCAACCCCTCCGCCCCCTAATAAAAAAAAAAAAAAATTTTAGAGCTATTTCAACAGTTCAAAACGTGGGCCCTCGTATTAATAATGACCTTTTATTTATTAGTTGGGGAAATTAATTTTTTGAGTGTTTACTGTTGCATCTAATGAACTTCAAGAAAGTGGCACTTCAACAATTACAGTTTGCATTAATAGAATTCAAAGAATGTACCATCTCTTTAATAGGTGGATGTTTTTGGGTCTGGTTTTGCTGCTGTTGGACAAGTATACAGGTTGCTTCATTTTAGGCTATTTTTATTATATTTTCACAAATCAGAGCCACTAATTTCGTTAGATGTATTACTCCTAAAAAATTCAAATCACCGTGAAGAATTTTTAACCATTTGACTCCTCAAACAAATTTTTGAATGTTTTTCAAAGTATTCTGAGAATTAAATGTTTTTATACAAAATTATATAGCAAAAACAATTAAATGATATTGAGTTTTAGCATGTATGATCTTTACAATGATACCCATTAGCTAAAACTTTTATTTTTTTACAAAATAGTAGATTCAGTGGCCAAAAAACTCCTAACAGCACGTGACAGGACAAATAATAGCAACAGCAAAACCTTACTCGATTTTTCTCCAATCCCCTTTGAGGGTTTTTTAAGGTACTGTAGCTTACAATCCCAACTCTTTAATTATCATTATGTAGTCACATTTTATGGAAATTGTTATTACATTGAGTAATAACTGAAATCAGTCCAAGTGGTAATTAGGATGACTCGAAGTGGAAATTGTCCAATATTAAAAAATAATTTTTTATTATAACAAAAGGCATATGGTAAATACACATTACTAAAATATAGATAGGACTCATCAAGTGAGAAAATACAATATGAAATGAGACTTCGTTCTACTTAATATCAAAGCTCAACGTATTGTTCTTGCCACGTCACTTTTAATGTTCTAATTAAAAAGAAAATGTAAATTAGCATGGGCTAGGTGAATCATGCTTTTGGAATTTTATGAGTGTTTAACCTGTTTCTTATTCCAATGTATCAAGTAAAAAACAAAAAAACAAGGGACCAACAAATGTGTTGATAACCGTAGGTGTTGCATGAAGCAAAAATACGTGGTGTTCTATAAGTACTGAATAATTTTTTTTAATTAAATAAATATCTTTCATGACGTGACACACCAAGAGCGTAGAATAATTTTTCAAAATGTAGTATGTAGGAGCTAGACCATAGACTTGAGCAACTTAGCAATCTTTTGGTACTTAATAGCCAATGGAGAAACAATTTGTGAAAAAAATTATTTAGTACTTCTAAAGTGTCATTTTTCTCACTAGGTGGGTCTCTCACCCAAGGGCGGATTTAGGATTTTGGGTTAGTGGAGGCAAAACTCATTTAAAATTGTGATATATACCGCTACAATTTTAATAATATTCAGTGAGAGAAAATATAAGCGTTAGTAAATTCAGTGTGAGCAAAATATATATTTGTAACCTAAGATCAAATAAATATATATAAAAAAATAAAAATTGATAAATCAGTGAGGTCAGCTACTCTCACCGGTCACTTCTTGCATTCGTCCTTGCTCACACTTGTTAGATATAATATTTAATTTCACGTAACAAGAGGTTCTACTATTATGTAAGTAATGGAGCCAGGAGCACATAGTGCTACAACATCCCTTAATAATTTTTTCAATTTGTGACATAATTTCATGTTACCGAGGAACCTGCAAAGGCTCAGCTTTCCACAGATTATGGCCTGAAAGGATGGGGAATTTATAAAGCAAAACACAATACCCCATTTACCCAATTAATTAAAAACATTGGAGAAAGATCCTATCAGCAGACACCACCATCTCTTCTTCAGGCCTTTTTGTTACTCATTCTGCTGTTCTGTCTCCACTACAAAAATAGAAAAAAAGTTGGGAGGGGTGTTTGGTTGTAGTGGTTCTTTTTTGTGTCAAGGCTCTTGGAGCTTTTTGTCTCGTCTTGGGTGGTCTCCATCTCCAAGACAAAGAATAGAAAAAGGATGGTTCACTTAAAAGAGCTTTTTCATTTTTCATTCTGTCAACCAGCTTTGGGCATTTAGTTGCTGGCTTTTTGTCTTTTGTTGGGTCATTGCCGGCTACTCTCTCAAATTAATATTATCGTTCACACGAACTAAGCAAATATCATATATTACATAAATTATGATTAGTTACAAAGAATGTAAAAACAAATTAAATTTAAGATTTCGTACTTAACACAAAAATTAAAAAATCACTGAGTCTAAATTACTTTCGGTACCATTTGAGCTGGGATATGTCATTTTTATTTAGGTCATGCATTTGGATATATATTGATTGGAAGTTGTTTGATTTATGATCTCTTTTAATAAATTCATAACCTTCTGTATCATTTGGGTGGATCTTTGTCTTACTTGAGATGGAGTTATGGAATCATCAAGAATGAGTGTGAGTTTAATCCTTGGATGTACATATTGTTAGGGAAGCTAGTTTGTGAATTGCCAAAATTTACTGTAACAAAATCAAGATTGTCTTGGCAATAAAGCTACCATTAACTCTTTTTTTTTTTTTTAATTTCTAATTGATTAGTATGATAATTATCTTGATGATGTAAAATATGAAATCAGAACTTTAAGGATCCTTTGATCATCAAAAGAGCTAGAGAGGCTCATCTTAAACAACACATCATCGAATCTTATTGAATTTTAATGTAAAACTCCATAGGATAATCCATCTCATTTTGTATGCTAATTAAATTGAATCCAAAAAATAGGGAGCTCATAAATAGCTACATGAGATTGATCTTATGATAGCTGTGTTATGCATCAATTTAGTTCAGTCTAGTTCACCAATAAATTCTCAATAGTTATTCAAAAGCAAGAGATTACTAGGCTCTGTTTGGTGTGATCATGGTTCAAACGAAGTGAATTCCAACTCAATTCTCTACAAATCAAAGTGATTTGAAGACGCAACCAAACTCGCTAGTAAACACTTCAAATTAAAGCCAAAGGAGACCATACTATTCTTGTAGGAAAATTGAAGTTGAGAAGTGGGGTTAAGCTAAGTAGTACTAGCGCTTCCACTCATGTCATTAAGTCATGAGTTTGACTCATTCTCTAATTTTAAAAGCTTTGATTCCAAAATAAAAATAAAAGGTGACCTTTTTTTTTTATTTTCCGTAAATCAAGATGAAGGCAATACTATATGAAAATTAAAACAGTAGGAAAAGGAAAGTTCTTCCCACTGCAGCTAGATTAATCAACATGAAATACCCTCAAAGAACTGTCACTTCAATGTGTAACTCTGAACTTCGGATATGTATATCATACGCTCAGATCCTCAATTTAGTTCCCAAGGCCACATACATACAGGGCATGATGGGAAGGATTAAGAAACAAACAAAAAGAAAAAGAGTTAATTATACTTAGCACTCATTCACTTTATTCAAAATTTTTAATTTTTAATTGCAACAGTCAACTCTTTTTACTTAGGTCATGTGAACTTTTTGTCTAGCATATTAAAAATGCCCATATGGCACTCATGTGGGCTGCCAATTACCTTTTTTGCCCTTACAAGAATCACAAGTAAAAAACAAGGTTGTTATACATAGTATGTTTGACACTTTATAGAGAACACTATTTGGTACGGCATGGGCATTTTGTATTTGTTGAACATGTGATGGCTAACAAAATGTCTATATTGTAACTTAACCGTAAATATAGTGGTTAACTGTTATAAATGAAAATAATAAATTTTAAACCAACATGTTTAGCTTTAAGACTGGCTTAGAGCATTTTCAACACTACTCTCCAAAATAATTAATCAAAATATACTTAAAAAATTCATTATCTATGCCATTTTTTAAAAAAAACCTCTAACAATACTCTTTATTTTAGCAGTCATCTTATAAATTATTTTTTTTCTAACACTTATCTCAAGAAAAGAGAAAAAAAAGAGCAGAGAAGAGGAGAGAAATTGATAAAATAATAATATTTAAAGTTTAGAGAGCCATTTTTAACTCTCTAATTTAAAGAGCTAAAGTGAGGCTCTCTATTTTTAAGATTTGATTATTTAAAATAGTTAAAAAAGTCATTTTAAAGAGTTATTTAGAGATGCTTTTAGGTTTCAAAATAAACGACAATTGGAGGAGAGAAAAAAAGGGTGCCATGTCCTTTTGGCAACGCAAACACCAAATTTGGGGCTCACAAGGTAAATAGTACATTACTTCCCCTTTTATCCCCAAGCCAAAATGGGTCCTTGGACATTTTAATTACCATCAAGCATTATGTCATTCACTAGGAGGGGCACGTAGCTAACCTATGTCCACAAAATAAGGAACATTAGCCCTACTCATCGATAAGAGTGTTATGATACAAAGGTTAATGAAATTGTGAATTTATCTCCTAATATTAAAGCTGATCTTTGATTAAGCTTTTTCTCAATTATTTGAGTACGAATACATAAGTGGATACTATTTTTTTTTGGGGATACATTTGCTGGTCAAAGTACTAGGAAGGGAAGGATGAGTTGGCGAGGGGAGGGTGAGGGGACGTTAAGTCAAATTCATGATCTTATGATGTGAGTGAGGCGTCATTATTATTGGACTAAAATGGCTCCTTTATATAAATCCTATTTTACTATATCATCTTGTTTTACTGTATCATAATATTAAAGTAATAAAAAAATCTAGTATAAGTGGTAAAAGTGGCCAATAAAAAACTATGTACCCAAGTTAGGCTAATTTTTGTCGAGCCCGACATCAAAGATAATATTCATGAGCCTCCAAACTTAAAAAAATTTACAACTCCCTAAAGTGAAGTATTTTTACGTTGATACTCCCTCAACAAATTTAGATCAGCTACTATTCATGAGTGGACAAAATGAGCATAAAACTTAAGTTTATTGACCTTCTAGTCCTATAAATGAGTGGAATAATAGGTTGCTTAAATTTAATTTGAAACACTTTAAAAAATTTTAAATTGTATTCATAATTGATTTGCTTCTTTTTTTAATCAAGTTTGAATAGTTTAATTTTTATATAAACTTGTTGAGTTGACAAACAAAATTCAAAATGGATCTAAATTTAACTGTTTATATAGTAAACTCGTACCTACATTTGTTTTACAAGCCAATTACCTACCCACCTGCATGTTGTGTCTAAAAAATTTTTTTTAGACCAATCAGTCAATGTCAGGCTCTTCCTTCCATTTGCCCTTCTATATGTCCTCGTAAAAAAAAAAATTAAATTCATATTTTATCATGTTGTCCACTCGTGCATGTAAAAGACACGTGGGTGGCGCGTCTTTTTCTTTACCCTTTTAGAATTTTGGAGGGTGTTACGTCACCATATTTTGGGTTCAAGGGCTTTTCAGTCATTTTAACACCCTAGGGTTAGGGTTTCCCATTCGGTGGTTCGGTCCACCGAGCCCACCGAGCTGAGTTTGCTGGTTCCACTAATCTCTTAGCCACTCTCCAGCTGCATGTCGGTCCTTTTTATTCAGCCGTGCTATTAACACAGACCCTCTGTCGACTCTCTCTCTCTCTCACTCTCTCCATCTGATCCATCATCCTCTGCCATAGCTCTTCTGATTCACTGCCAAAGGCTTTAGGCTTTGTTTATCACATCTCTTTCTTCAAAGCAAACTTTTCTTTTACTAAGGTCTTTGCTGTCTTCTCTGTTTTTCCCTGCTACAATCTTGCTCGGTTTCTCTCTCTCCCTCTCTCTGTTCATTTCAAGAAATGATTAGGGTTTTCAGACTCAGAGATAGATCGTATTTGTAGCCTTCAAAACCCAGTACTATACCAGAAAAAACAACTTCTGGGTCGGTTTCAGAAAGCCTGTAGACCTCATGGATCTGAACCAAAAGGTCAGTTCAATATGTGATCATGAGCTTACTCATGTGTGATCCCATGTGTATTCTCAATCAATTTCCCATTACATGCATTGCCTCTGATTCAAGTGATTCAATGATGGTTGTTTGATGTTATTGCTTGTACTGATTTTTCAGGAATCATTATCTGAAGAAAAGAATGAGATCAAGAGATCTTGTGCTGATTGCAAAACCACAAAGACCCCCCTGTGGAGGGGTGGTCCAGCTGGGCCCAAGGTAAATCACCACCACCCATTTGATCACACTCTTATGATCTTGATTTTAATCAGATGGGTTCTCCAATTTATTATCTGTTGGGTTGTTATTTGTATATACTTATGCATGTTTTTTTTTTTTTTTTTTTTGTCCTTGTTAACAGTCACTGTGTAATGCCTGTGGGATTAGACATAGGAAGAAGAGGAGTGCTGTGGTGGGTTTGAACAAAGGACCAGAGAAGAGGAGAGAGAAACCTAACACCAGCACCACCACCAAGGCAAACACCACCACCAGTGGCGATGGCAGTGGTAAGGGTGGTAATTTGGGTGAGGATTTGAGGGTGAGATTGATGGCTTTAGGAAAGGAAGTGGTGATGTTGCAGAGGCAGAGGTCACCAATGAAGAGACAGAGGACTAGTAGGAAGTTGGGAGAGGAAGAGCAAGCAGCTGTTCTGTTGATGGCTCTGTCTTCTGGGCCCTGTGGCTCTGTTTTTGCTTAGACTAGACAATGAAAAAAGGTCAAATAGAACCTCACACCAACCAACTTACCTTTCTGTTTTCTTTTCCATTTCTACTTTTGGTTTCCTCCCTTTTTTTTTTCTTTTTGTAAAGAATCAAATACCCCTGTTAGTGTGTTTAAGGGGTTTAGCCTTTTGAAAGAGACAAGGAGAGGTAAGTGATGGTGGGAATCCTTGTCCTCTGCAATACAGTTGCTGGGGCCAATGGAATTCCATATTTTTGATGTACATATTGTGTAACTTGTGTTATGTTCTAATGAACTAAGAATTTTCTCTTTGCATGTGCAATTTACCAATGTGTTGTTTATTCTCTTGGATATGCAAACAAGTATTATTTATTATTATTGTTTTTTTTTTGACGATTTGCATGTATCAAGATTAATTTTTATTTTGGACCTGTGTAATTCCTCTTATTTGGAAGTATTCTTTAATTATGAAATGTTTACTGGCTAATCTTATTTTATGAAATGAGGCTTGTGAAAGAGGGTCTCATTTAAATATATATATATATATATATATAAATCAGGAATAAACAGATTCCACCTAGTAATATATATTTTGACCAAGGCTTTTGACCCAATAATCATCACCTCTCTTGACTTAGGTGAGATTAAGGATTTGACTCGCGACGAAAGTATTGTGTTTGGAACAAATAACGTCGCGAGAGCAGAGAGCAGCGATTCGACCTGCGACAGAATTGTGGTGTTTGAGACAGATAACGTCTGCTCCTCTTACTTTAACTTTGTAAAATTTAGTCCACTAACTTACTAACTCTCTCACCTCTACTAACATTCCTTTCTTACTAATTATACTTATAATTGATTTTTTTATAAAAACAAAAAAAGAATAAATGTATAAATAAAGTTATTATTATATATACTACATAAGGACATGCCTTCAGGTGCATGTAAATCCCAAGCAAAATCTAGGGGGTCTAATGGAGAAAGGATCACAGGACATAAATGATCTTTATTGAGGTCATAGAATCTCTCTGAAGTTACTACTCAGCCAATCTAACAACTTGACAGGGACAACAGCATTATTTCGAAATCTTCCAGTCTCTCCTGACACCACAGGGGTCCAGGAAAGAGTGTAAACAATGGATTCAATTGCATCACCTGATTAAACACGAGTGACCAAGTGGTCTTCTCAAGTTTGATGCATTCTCTCATCAGCTATCATTTGTATAATATAAAAAAAATTTACATTATTCTTGTGGACATTGATGTTGCGCATTACCCGTTACGAGTTTGAGAAGTAGTCAAACAGATGAACACTTTATATTGGCCAAAAATATATATGTAAATATATTGTATCAATTGATTCTTTTTTTGTACCTTGTTATTTTATTTTCTTCTTTGAATTTGGGTGGCCTCAATTTCCAGCCTTATGAGGGCAATACTGGCTAATGCCAACAAGTAAAAGGGTCCCTTAAATTGGATTTTCTCCTAAATTATAAGGGTATTTGGGTCAGTTCACAAAAAATACCATTTTGAATTTAGGAGCCAATCTAAACCACTAATCACTCGAGCCAAAGGTTAAAGTGTATTATTATTAAAAGGTGTTTGTGTCGTTTATTCTGTAATTATCATAGCGGCTGTTCTAATCTCGGGCCCAGGTCATGTCCCACCTCTAATTGTCATGTGATGTATAGTAAATAGGAAAAACAAAGCCTGAGTTGAATTGGCTTGTAAGAAGGGGGAAAAAAAAAAATTTAGTATAGGTGCGACTAATGCTTTATAAAAAAAAATATATTTATATACATAATGCTTCTCAGTCATATTTGATATGAAAACTTGGGGTAATTTTAATTTTTTTTGTTAGGTCAAGTGGAATCCAGTTATCACGTTAATCTTGATATTGTCTTCTTGATCTAGAGAAGAAGCAATTTTTATCATCTGTTTACTATAGGGTGTCCAGGCTTATTCTATTGAGTTTATACAAGGTTATCGTTCACGTTAACCATATAAATTTTTATGCGTTGCATAAATAATAGTTAGCTATAAGGGGGCATGGAGAGGAGGGATCGAACTTAACAGTCTATTTGTAACTTGGGTGAGAGAAGGGAGGAGAATAGAAAGGGAAAGAAAAATAAAAGAAAAGAAAAATATTTTTCCTTCCCTATTTAGTTTTGTAAAGAGAATGAAAAGAAAGTGAAAAGAAAGAAGAAATAATGATTTAAAATTTTTTCTCTCCTTTCTTTCCCTGTTCCCTCTTAGCTAGAATCAAACAAGGGATGAAAAAAGGGAAAAAAAATTTGTAGTCCAACCAGTGTGTGGAAGTGTTGCTGTAATATAATAATCCGAATGAACACTTGCAGAAAATATAGAATTGCACTAACAGAAAATTAATTTTCAACCTGCACAAAATCATATTACACAATGTTCGTAAATACAGAAACATAATACTAATTACATAAAGTAAACTTACAAACTGCGCAGATTGTTCAACTTTGAAGAAGAAAGAGATCCAACAAGTGTATCATACTCTCTTCTTAAGAGAATTATGCCCCCACAATAGTGCTAATAGTTGGTATGGACGATTGTCTGTCTAGATATAATGATCAATACACGCAAATTTAATACTACAATCTGTGTATTATACAGAAAAAAAAAATTGAGAAAAATTTTTAGTCCCGAATGCAGAGATATACCGTGTTTGTTCGGAAAAGTCACCAACCCACCAGCCAAACATGCCCTTACCATTTATTGTCCCAATGCCGGTCCGATTTAGAGCGGGGTAGCGCGCACGTGGTGGACGCAAGTCTGGGTTGGTTTTTCCCTTCCACAAAACTAGGCGGTCGTCGAGGCCTAAAGCCCACTCCAAGGTAAGGCTATATATGGGTAGATTCATCCCTTCAACAAAACTAGGGGTCGTTGAGGCCTAAACCACACTCCAAGGTAAGGCTATGTAAACTCATTGAAGAATTTATTTTTAATTAATGTGGAACAAGACATATTATCCAAGTGTAAGCATTATCAAATTGGACACTTTGAAGGCCAAAATGCATTCACTTCGCCCTGAATTTAAGCAAATGGATACATGATATTAATCACCTCATAGAGATTAACTCATTACATTATGAGCAAACTATATTAGATTTGTGGGTCCTACATTTATTATGGCTTAAAGTGATGAAATCATCACAATTTTTAACAAAATTTTTCCTTCTCTCCCCTCTTCTCTTCTCCCCTCCCCTAAGTTCCAAATAGGTTATAAAATTTTATTTTTAGTATGAGAACACTACTAAACCACTCTTATGGTTAAGAAGAAGTGAAAAAAATAGTCACTACAAAAATGCGTACATGGAGGTGGCTGCGACAGTAACCAAGATTTGGAAACTTTACTTGGTCGGCCCAAGAACTTCCACTACACAAAGTTATATTTTCCCTTCTTGATGGTCCCAACTTAGCTTGAAACTACAACATTCATTGATCAATTATTTAAAGGAAACTCTTATTTTAAATTTCTCAGTCCACACACAAAATATAAAAAAATTAAATTTCAAAGTAAACAGCTATACATTGATTAATAGAAAATAAAAGTTTAGTAAGTTCACTAGGTCAGAATATTGGTGAGATTTATATCAGTTAAATATTATCAAATAAATCTCAACAAGTATGATGGTGTTGTATAATGCTTAATATAAAATCAGAAATCAATCCAAAAGTTATGACTGAGGCTTAGGTCAGATCAAATATAGTAGAATAAAAGAAAAAGTGGGAAAAAGAAAAAATTAATGCTAATCACTTAACCTACTTTGTGCTTTTACCTAAACCTATTCCATAGGAAACTAAGACAACATGAATCCGTGTTATACAAATTAAAGGTTCTGTAGATCCTTCCTAAATCTAAAAGCAACGGAGCCTTGTGCACCCGGCTGTTTTTTTTATGTTATGCTTTAACATGTTTCTATTCTAAAATTATAAATGGATATGGGAGCCAGTTGAAGAATTATATGGAGGCTAGTGCGGGCTAGATTTAACCTGGTTTTGTTAATCTTTAATCAATTTTATAAATGAGGTTGAATCGGGTAAGGATTGGGTTTCTCTAAGAGTCATCAATGTGATCATCATAATAATGGGTTTCATTAGGCATGTTAGGTTTAGAAAATTTTCTTCCCCAAATTGTTAGGTGACTTCCAAAATTTTTTTTTCAATTAAACATGAAATAGCCGCATACGAAAATTTAATCACTTACAGTCTTACACCACACAAAGTACAAGTGATCCATGGAGTTTGGAGTAATGACTTCCTTTTGAGGCTTGGTGCATGAACACTAGTTGTTCAAACAAAAAACAAAAAAATTTGAACACATATTGTTGGCTCCATTATTTTCATGAAAGTTAAGTGTCAGTTTAATTTAACGTAAAATGTTTTATCAAAAAATAATTTTTTTCATATAAGATATTTTACTCAATTTTTTGTTTTTACTTTTCAGTATTTGTTCAACATTTGAAAAATGCTATTAGAGTTTCTTTTATATAATATTATTTTTGTAGTGGGTGTGGCGGTGACGGTGGGTGCGGGTGGTAGTGGCAGCTGATAATGACACTGGGTGGCGGCAACGGCGGTGATGGGCAATGGGTGGTAGCAAAGATGATGGTGGTGGGTGGTTAGTGGTGGTAATGGCGGTGAGGGGTGTTGTTGTTGGTGGTGATGGCAGCCACCAAGTGCACCTAGGTGGCAATAGCGTGTGGCAGTGGTAATGAGTGGCGATGGCAAAATAGTTAAAATAGTGTTAAAGTTCAGAAGGCTAAAAATAAAAAATAACTTACGAGGTCTTTGGATGAAATATAATTTTGAAAAATATTTTTCATACTTTTTGTTCAATCAAACAACAAAAAATGAATAAAATATTTTCAACTTAAAATACTTTTTTCATACTCTTTGTTCAATCGAGTACCCTATAATAATTTTTTTTGTACTTCTAGTTCAATCAAACAACGAAAAACAAGTGAAATGTTTTCAACCTAAAATATTTTTCTAATTTTTTTTACGTGTTTGATTGAATAAAAAATAAGTACAATAATTTTTTCTAAAATTAATTTCCATCATACCAAAAAAAATGACTAAAGCTTTAAAATTCTTAAATGTTATAAAACTAAAAGAATATAAAACAGATAAAATTACTCGACACAAAGTATAGTAAATAATTCTTCAGGAACTGTCAAATATTTATCATATTAATTCTTTTGAAACAATTAGGACTTAATCTTCTGAACCACCTAAAACTTTATTGATAGAATAAAACAAAATAGAATACATCATGATCTTTGAGAATTTATCTATACTTCTATTCCTTCTATTTTCTTTCTACTTCATTCTTTCTATTTATTCTCTATTTTTTGTTGTACCGTGAATTATCCCATGAGCTCTTATATTTATACTAATTGAAGTTAGCAATTCAAGTGTGAGGCGGCAACGTTGAGACGGTAACAATTGTTAGCCGCCTCAAGGTATCTATTTCACATAACACTCCCCCTTGAATGATTGCAAAATTGTACAATATATATATATATATATATATTTTGCTGGTTATGTTAAAACTTACCTTATTAAAACTTTACTAGGAAAACCCAGCGAGAAAAACCTTAACGGAAAAAAAAGTACAATACTTAACTCCCACTGTATAGTAAAAACTTTGTTTGCTTCATGAAATATTTTTGAGATGGCACATACCAGTGCTATGCACAAATTTATCAAATGTTGCAGTTGGTAGTGCTTTAATAAATAAGTCTGTTACGTAGATAATCCGCAATTTTCTTGAATATGTTGAATCATAGATCTTAGCCAGATACACTCTCGTCTTATTTCATGAATCACAATTATCTCGGAATAATTTGAAAAGGTTACAGTTAATGTTTGCTTTACAGATTACTGTGATATAGCAGTGTTACCATAAGTAAACACATACACAGCTTGAGACCGAGCTTTATATGAATCAGAAAGGTAGCCGACATTTATATAGCCAATTAATTCAGGTTCACTCCTTTTAATAGAATAAACCTATATCAGTTTTCCCTTGTATGTAACTCAATATATGCTTAATTCCTTTCCAATGTCTTTGCGTTGGTGCAGAATTATATCTTGCCAATAAGTCAACAAAGAATGCAATATCAGGTCTTGTACAATTTGCAAGATGCATAAGAGCACCAATTGCAATAAGATATGGTACTTCAGGATCGACAATTTTTCACCATCTTCTCGACGAAAAGGATCCTTCTGTATATCTAGTGATCGAACAACCATTAGAAAACTTAATCGATGAACTTTGTTTATGTAAAACTGTTTTAAAACTTTTTCAACATATGTCAATTGATGGATGTCGCGCCCCTATTTTTCGCACTCGTGAAAACACACAAACGAGAAAAACACGATACTCTCTCGTTAAAACTCATTCTCCTAGAAGAACGAGTGCAATTAGGTTTGAATTAGAAATTGATTTGAACAAGAACGTTTTGAAAAAAAATTAGAGTCGTCACCTAACTGGGTTAAAGTGAGTTAAGTCACTTAAAACTAAGTGCAATCCGAAGATTAAACTTAGAGTTTTTGAAAAAGGTTTTGAAAACTTTCTCAAGAGAGGGATTTTTGAAAACAGGTTATTTGGCAATCTTTAGAAAGATTTAAGCTCTTTTTGAAAATAACTTCATTTTTAGTCTTTCGAAAACTGTGATTTTAGGTTCGGAGGTTAGTTACGTATAGAGAAGATACACTAGCCTATTACCCTATCCTGTTCTTGTGGTGCTTATGTATCTATTCACCTTAAGTTCACTCAATTAGAATATTTGATTAACAAATGTCCCATTATATACACTTTGAGAATAATTTTGAAAAAAAAGTTTAATATGATGAGTGATATGCAAGTGCAAGAAAATGATTTGATTTTGAAAATAGATTTGCAAAGAGGATTTGAAGCTTGAAAAAAGTTGTGAAAATTGAAAACTTAAAAAAGGTTATGGAATTGGAAACTTGAAAAAGGTTATGACCGCACCGATAATGGTTGCCTACGTATCCCTTTGTTGGGAATCAAGTCAGTCGTAGTTCAGACTCGGGGTCCAATTAATAATAAACACTTTGAGGTCTCGTTTGACTTGAAAAGACACTTTGGGGTCTTTGAAAAGTTTGACTTGAAAATAGTTTGATTCGAAATTTGATTGGAGGATTAGAAATTGAATTTTGATTTGAAATTGATTTTGATTTGAAATAGAACTTGAGGAGTACAACTTGGACTTGTTTTGGAAAGTTTGAATAAAATTTTGAAAACATCTTAACTTAGATTGAAGTTTGAAAATCATCTTGGTTTAGAAAAGAGTTAAAGTTTCCTAACTTTAGGGTTAGGGTTGAACTAGAGTTTTGATATCTTAAGACCTTGGTAACCTAGAGTTGAAGCATATACTTGAAATAAGATGGTTTGATTTAGACTTAAAAAGTTTAGTTTTAGAAAGTTTTGACTTAGAAAAGTTGGATTTAGGAAAGATTTGGAAAGGATTTAATTTGATTTAGAAACACTTGATTTAGGAAAGACTTGTAAAGATTTGACTTGATTTGAAAATATTTGATTTGGAAGAATTTGGAAAGCTAGAATTTGAAAAACTTGAACTTAGAAAAGTTTTGAATTAAGAAGGTTTCAAAATAGAAAAGTTTCATTTTAGGAAGGTGTCAAATTAAGAAAGTTTCATTTTAGAAAAGTTTCCATTTTAGGAAAGTTTTCAAATTAGGAAAAAGTTGATTTTGGAAAGATTTGAACTTTAGAAAGATTAAGAAGTTTGAATTTAAGAAACATTTGAAAGTTTAAAATTAGGAAAAGTTTGAAAGTTTGAAAGTTTGATAAGTTGAATTTAAAAAATTGAGATTTGAAAAGGTCTGAAATTAGGAAAGGTTTGATCTCTATTTTCTGAAATAGAAGATTGGATTTCATTTTCAAAAATAGATGATTTGATTTTGTTTCTAAAATTAAAGGATTTGATTTGGTTTCCTAAATTGGAATATTTGATTTGACATGTAATTGAAAATGTTGAGTTTTGAAAATCTTAGATTTGGAGATTTATGATCTGGTAGAAAAAGAGGTTTTGAAAATCTATGATTTGATGTAGAAAACAGTTTTGGAAACCTATGATTTGAGACAAAATATCAAGTCATGACTTTATTAAAGGAATTAGGGTTTTCCAATCATGAATTTTAAGACTTGACTTGAACTCCAAGATAAAGAGTTTTGAGAAAATAGATATTTGAAAAAAGTTTTTAGGAAGTAGATTTTTTAAAAGACTTTTTAGGAAGTAGATTTGCAAAACAATTTAGAAAGAGATTTGAATATGAAGTTTTGGAAATCTCTTGAATATCTCACTTTCCTAAAATGTTTCTAACCATGAAAAGATTAGAACCATTCTAATATTGTAATTTTGAAAACAAATAGGGTTTTGAAATATGGACCATAATGATCACATTGAATATAACACTTTTCTAAAACAACTCTAACCATGAAATGACTAGAATCACTTTAGGAGAGTGATTTTGAAAACAAGTTTGAAAGAAAGAGATTTTAAAAACAAATTTTGAAAGAGAATTTTGATGTAAGTTTGAAAATAACCTTGAATGGAATTTTGAATGTAATGCATGAATATGATAACTACAATGCAATAGGGTCATGAACATACAAGACTAGGCTTCACTACATAATCAAAGGGGTCAAACCCACACTATCAAAGGTTAAACTAGAAGAAAGCCCCCAGCACGGTGACCTTCAACAGTCATTTCTAGGCATAAATCAGGGAATCTCTTATTTCAAGCGTGCAAGAAGAGGAGGTAGAAGATGAGAATTAAAATAGAAGAAAACTCAAGTGTGTTAGGAAGGAAAAGAGAGAATGGGGATTATATAAAAGTAAATAGAAAACCAACCTCGTATTCTTCTTGCTTTGATTGTTTGGTTTGCTTTACTTAACTTGGACTTTGAAAGCTTTGAAGTTGCAGCACTTGACTCTTCAATGGATGTTTGGAGGCTTATGTTTGAGTGTATAAGGTGTATAGAGGTTAGATTTTGAGTGTATGGAGGCTAAGGCTTGAAGAGGCTTGAGAGAATTAGGGTTTGGGGAGATTTCGAGCTTTATTTTCAGAGAAACTGAGTTCTGTTTGCAGACCCCTTTTTATACAGGAGGAGGGTCTGTATTTATAGGCAATTAAAGCAATCTTGGTGCTGTTGCAGTGGCGCTAGGGCAAACTTTCCACTGGCGCCACTTATGAAAGTTTTAAAGTGTCAAGAAATGTATCTTTTGACCCTTGGGACGCAAGACAAAAGATTTAGTCGCCTATCCTAGTGTTTACCATGCAATTTTTGGCTTGGCTCCACTAGGAGTGACTCTGGAAGATCCGTGAATGTTCTAGAAGGCCGGGGATGGACAAGAATCCTTAAAAGAGTGTCCCGGAGGTAACGGACTTAAGACACAATGTTGGAATATTTGAAAAAGGGTTTACCGGCCCACCAAGGCAGAATGGTCATTTGAACCAATAAAACATCGGAATGGACCCAGAGTAACCTATGAGGAAGGTTAAAGGTTGAAAACACTATTGAAAGTATTCCGAGAGATTGTCGGTTTGATACACAGAGCCGGTGTGGTTGGAAAAGATGACCAACCCACTAGGGGCAAAACAATCATTTTACATCGGGCTTGTCGGAATAGACTCGGAATGATTCGGAAAGGTGTTGGAAGGTTGACAATACTATTTGAAGTATCCTCAAAAGGTAACCGGTTTGATTCCAAGAACTGGTGTGGTTCCCAGAGGTGATCGGATGCCTAGAGGCAAAATGGTCATTTTGATCTGATGGTATCAAAATTAATCCAAAATTGACTGGAAGGCACTTGGATGTGCTGAATTATCTTTGGGGCAATCTTGGAAGGGTGGACTTACCGCTCTGAGAACTTAGGTACTTTCTCGAGAAGCTTGCTGAAAAGACCCAATAAGGCAGTTTAATCATTTTTCACGGGAGTGGGCTAGCAGGCACTGATGTTGACCGGGATTTTGAGCGTTTCCGTCACTCTGACGATGTGTGACGAGTTGGTTTTCAAAGGTATGTCATCCTTCGATAAACGTGCCACGGCCAAGAGGCGAGGTCGGTCCTGTGACATAGAGGGTTTATTGGCAATTCTCAATATCGACTTATTTGCTAGTGTTTTTGCCACTTTGACGGTTATGATGTTTACAAATATTTTTATCACTCTGACGATTGCGATGTTTATGAGTGTTTTCGTCACTCTAACGGTGTGCATTCATTCCAGAGAGTACCTAATCTCGAAAAGTTGCTAGATGGTCTTATCATCTGAGGGATCAACTTTCTCAAAAGAAGTGTCAAATAACGAACATTCTATATTGGCGGGCTACTAAGTATTAGAAATGAACCGTTTTACTATCTCAAAGACTTGAGTTTCGTCCCTGTCAACAAGTTTGAAGGGACTTATAGTTTTAAAGAGTTTTCTCGGTAAACATGTCGGACTTGATGAACTTACCATCTAAGGGATCAACTTTCTCGAAAGACGAGTTAGATTGAGTTTGATTGATTTGGATTAGAATTAAAACTAGAATTAAGGTTGAAATAGGGATTTACTGTCTTTAGGAAGACATGCCAACTAGAATTGAACCTAGCAATGCCACAAGGGCATTTTAGTCATTTTGCCTCTATTTGGCTCAGCGACCCCGCGAAGTTATTGATTGATTGGATTGAGTATGAAAGACTGATTTGGACTTGAATGTGTCTGTGTTGGTTTGAATGTAAGTCCGGTCAAGCCGGAGATTGCCAAGTGAGCAAAAATGGGGTGCTTACAATGAACAAGAATTCCATTTGATAAGTGCTCAATCTGTAATCCAAGACAAAATTTTGTTCTCCCAAGATCTTTCATTTCAAACTTCTTCTTTAAATAATTAATAGATTTAATAATTTCTTCAGGGGTTCCGACAAGATTCAGTTCTTCAATATAGACTGCAATGACAACAAATCGGATTCTAATTTCTCAATGAAAATACATGAACAAATTATATCGTTCACATATCCTTCTTTCAAGAAATATTCACTTAGACGATTGTACCATATGTGACAGGATTATTTTAACTCGTATAAAGATCGATGAAGCTTAATAGAATATAAGCTATAGGGTTTTGAGATGTATGCTTTAAGCATTTTAAACCCTTCTGGTATTTTAATATATATATCGTTTTCTAACTCTCCATATAAGTAGGCTGTTACTACATCCATTAGATGCATATCTAATCCTTCAGAGATTGCTAAGCTAATTAAGAATTTGAATGTAATTACATCCATTACAAAAAAGTAAGTTTCATCATAATCAATACTTGGTCTTTGCAAGAAATCTTGTGTTACAAGTCGTGCTTTATATCGTACTATTTTATTTTTCTCATTTTGCTTTCTTATGAATACTTATTTATATCCAACTGGTTTTATATCTTTAGGTGCTTAGACTACGAGTCTAAATATTTTACATTGTACTAATGAATTTAATTCTGCTTTGATAGCATCTTTTTATTTTGGCCAATCATTTCTTTGCCGACATTCATCGACCGTCTGTGGTTCAGTTTCTTCATTATTTTTGGTAATATTAAGAGTCACTTTAAATGAAAATATATTGTCAATAACCATCTTATTTCTGTTTTAGCTTTCTTGTATTTCATATAACTTATTGAAATATCACTATTTTCAGGTACCATTTCATTTGCAGGAGATATCTTTTCAAGAGGTTCCTCTTCTGGAGATTCTTTTTTAGAATTTTTTTATTTACGAAGTTTAGATATTATGTTCTCTTCAGGAGGACTAACTTGCTTATACATTTTCTCTTGTGTTTTTCTTTTTCTAAGACTAGTGTTTTTTTATACCAACAGGCCTCCCACGCTTCAAGCGCACTTTAAATTCATTTGCTATTGTACTAATAGATTGTTCTATAGGGATATCAATAGGTGTTGGAGTATTAACAGCTGGTTTATGTGATTTTATCACTTTCTTTGTGTCGGTAAACGCATCATGCAATTGATTTGCAATTGTCTGTAAATGAATGATTCTATAAATTTCTTATTCATGACTCGTTCGATGATCAATATGAGACAGCTTTGAAAAGTGCCAACTGATCTCTAGTTAAATTTCTAATTGCATATTTTTCCCCCTAACAATGGAAAGACTGACTCATTAAAATGATAATTTACAAAACATGTCTTGAAAACATCACCTATTAAGGATTCTAGATATCTAATAATATATGAAGAATCAAAACTAACATAAATTTTAAGTAGAAGCTGGGGACCCATTCTAGTACGTTATGGGGTGAAATTGGAACATATACAACGCAACAAAAAACTCATAAGTGAGCAATATTTGGTTATTGACCAATAACAAGTTGTAATAACGAGTATTGATGATAAGCAGTTAGTCGAACATGAACTAATGATGCATTATGTAATATGGCATATTCCCAAGTAGAAATAGGTAATTTTTTTTGGTAAGTAAAGGTTGAGCAATTAACTAAAGTCATTTTATAAAAGATTCTGTAAGACCATTTTTTGTATGTGTTGAGGAATTGGGTGTTCAACATCAATTCCTATTGACATGCAATAATCATCAAAGGCTTAAGATGTGAATTCTCTAGTATTATCTAGTCATATTATTGAGTTATTTGAAAACTGTACCCATAATCGAATAATTTGATTCAGAAGTTTAGCAAAAGCAATATTATGGGTAGAAAGCAAACAAACATGTGACCACCATATGAATGTATTTATTAAAATTATAAAATAATGAAACGGTATACATAGAGGATGTATTGGTCCACAGATATCCCTTTGAATTCTTTCTAAAAATTATGGGGATTCAACAACTATTTTTAAAGGAGATAATTTGACAATTAATTTTCTTTGTGAACATGCAGCACATGTATAGTCATCTGACAAAAGAATCTTCTAGTCCTTTAGTGAGTGTCCATGTGAGTTTTCAATAATTCGACGCATCATTGTTGCTCCTAAATAACCCAAACAATCATGGCATAGTATAAAATTCTTTGGGTAAAAGCACTTCTAATGCATTACTACATCTAATTCCTCAACTTTTATAGTAATATAATATAATTCAAAAGACAATGTAGTAAGTTTTTCTCATATATACTTCTTTCTTGAAATATAAGAAATAATGTAAAGTTGTTCTACATTATCTTCATTTGTCGTCTTAATATGATATTCATTACGATGCATATCTTTAAAATTGATCAGATTCCTTGTACATTTAGTAGAGTACAACACATAGCTATGTTCCTTTTGGCAATATTATATTGGCCCTTCCAGATCCTTCAATTAATTTTGTTGTGCCAGATATTATATTGACATTAGTTTTAAATAATGTCAAGTGTAAGAAATATTTTTTCTCTAAAAAAATTGTATGTGTTGTTCCACTGTCTATCAAATATATGCTTTCACCGTTCACTTAGAAATAGTCAAAATGTTGGTATGATGCATGCATCTATATCCAAAATTTTGAAATTGTTTATTTAAAACCAATTAGTTCATTAAAAGGACAAAGCATATGAAGAAAATATTACAAAAGATGATAATTGTTGACTACATGCCTTGATTTTGATGATAACAAAACATGATTTAATGCTCTAATGATTCTACTTAGTGTGCAGATTATGTATTGCCTTTATCTCAATAGGTTCATGACTTGAAACTTGTCACACTAGAAGATATTGTATTACTTATATGTTAAGAAGCTTGTCAAGAAGAATTGAAGGTTGATGAGTATGATGGGTTGACACATTTAACAAGTTTATGTTTACAATCTCATCTCGAAGAGATTAAGGATGCTCAAAGGTAATGGTAGATTAGGCGGAAGGAAGATCACAAGACTTGGAAGCTTTCTTTAAAATTTTGGTGAAGTCTTGAATCAATGAAAGAAGTGATGTTGATTGTGGAACCCTACAAGTAATCATAATGGATTGATTTCATCTCGAAGAGGTTGAAGGTATTGTTGAAAATCAACATGCCTTGAAGAAGTCATTTCAATACTTAGAAACCTTAGTTGGATGATCCATGACGTGCTTGAAGACTTTAAAAAAGATCGAAGAAGTTTTGCAAAAGTTAAGATCCTGAGCTAAAAAGATTCGACTCATGGTTTACAGGAGTCGACACATTCAGACAGTGGCATTGGACAAGAGGACTTTGATAAAACAAAGTCGATCCCTCCAAGTCAGGAGTCGACACATTGGTCTAGAATGCAAAGTTTTGAAGAAGGTCCAAAAAGGGTTGACTCTTCGTTTCGCAGGGGTTGACACCTTTGGACAGAGCTTTGATGAAGTTTGGTCAAAAGCTAAAAGAGTGGACTCCTTATTCTTTAAGGGTTGATACATTCGAATAGAGCCCTAGTGAAGTCAAACAAAACTCTAAAAGAGTCGACTCCTATTTCTCAGAAGTCGACACATTGGGATAAAGAGCTACTTGTAAGTTTGAGCGAAACTTGGACAAAATCACTTGGAGGGTTTGAGAGTTTTGAAATAGCTTTTGTAAAGAGTGAGCTAAGCACTTGTCAACTAACACCTGCTGTGTAAAGAACTTTTACATAGTGGAAGAGTTTTCAAAGGAATCTTGGGAGTGAAGACGTAGGTGACACATTGTAACTGAACCTCAGTAAATCTGGTATTCATTTTTATGTTCTGTTTATCATTTTAGCATCTCATTAATTGTTTGCATTGCACTTACACTATTGGATTTACAGTTCCTTTGGATTATTAGCTATTAGATTGCATTATTGTGAGAATAATTTTGAAAAACTCAATTCACCTCCCTTTCTTGGGTTGCATATTTGAGCCAACAATAATAAACTAAAAAATAACATTAATTAGTGTGGACATTTATATCACCAATTAAATGGTCTATTTTTTTACTACCATCGTCAAAGAAATTTAAAACATTCAGATGAGTAATATCAACTAGGCCATCAAAATTCGTAAAATGCATTTCTGTATTGTTTCCTTTATCTTTAATTAAGGCTTGATAAAGTTCTCTAAAATGTTTGAGAGAACGAAAAGTACGTAGCCAATGTTCTTTCATTCTACACCTATAACAAGTATCTTCATAATTATTGAAAGTTTTATTCTGTAAGTGTTTTCCCTTTTCTTGCTTTACTTTAGAGTTGTTTCACTATTGATGGTATGATGTAGTATTCTTAAACCTCATATGATAAGTGTTACATTCACGATAATTCTCATGAATTCAAAATTATTACTGCCACGGCCACGTCCGTGTTCACGACTATCAAATGAGATTGCATTCACTTTAGGAAATGGAGCAGAACCTGTAGGTCAGAACTAATGATTTTTCATTAGCAACTCATTATTTTTTTTAGCCACAAGAAGACATGATATTAATTCAAAATATTTTCTAAATCCACACTCTCGATATTGTTGTTGTAAAAGTACATTCGAGGTATGGAATGTGGAGAATATTTTTTCAATATTTTTCATCAGTAATAATTTTTTCACATAACTTTAACCGTGAGCTGATTTTAAATAACATAGAGTTGTACTATAACGTGGAGTTATACTAACAATTTTAAAATCTTACAACCTCAAGTGCATCCAATTAAATCGGGCTCTTGAGAGAATTACGGTCTTATGATGCTCGTATCTCTCTTTTAAATTTTTTTCATAATGTTAATGGGTCTTTTATCGTGAGGTATTCAAATTTTAATTCTTCATGAAATTGATAACCAAAAAAATCATTGTTTTAGTGCGATCCTACTGAGACGCTTCATTTTTCTCAGTTATTATTTGCCCAAGGTCCTTTACAAACAGCTAGATCTCAATATCAAGAATTCAAGATAAATAGTTATCGTAAAAAATGTCAAGAGCGACAAATTTCAATTTTGTGATGTTTAACAGTTTTAGAATGCTAGAATAATAAAACAATAATATTAAATCAAGATAAAATTATTAAGAGCACATATATATTAAAACCACATAAAATAATAAAAGGAGCACTACTTAAAAAAAATGTGTCATCATGAATATTAAATATTCATTACCTTGTAAAAATTTTACACCTAGTAAAAGTCATCAAGCATTAAATGCTATGAGATGTATATGCATATGTATACTCATAGCATCGCACTGATAACGTGTTATAAAAATAAAATTACTTAACACAAAGTATAGTGAATAGTTCTTCAGAAACTGTTAAATATTTAGTGTATTAATTTTTCTAAAACAATTAGAAGTTGATTTTCTAGACCATCAAATAATTTTTTAATAGTACAAAACTAAATAGAATACAATATGATATTTGAAGATTTATCAATACTTTTTTCTTTATTTTTTCTATGCTTCTTTCTCTATTTTTAATTGTATTTTTAACTATTTTCTGAACTCCCGTAGTTATACTAACTGAAATCGATAGTTCAAGTGCGGGGCGACAACGTTGAGAGTAACAATTGTCAGCAGCCCAAGTCATCCATATCACGTAACACAGAGCCATTTTTAGCTTTCTGTCCGCAGCACCATTCAACCCTTCGACGTTTCTACACTCTTGAGAGCAGAAAAATGGAACACCGCGAATAGCCATCGGAGGAAATTAAGAGAGAGAAACAGAAGTGTGAAACTCTCTCTCTCTTTTTCGCCAACTGCGCCCTCGTCGTATACACACATAAATTCATTTACGTGTATATATACAAACATATATCATCATGACATCGACCACAACGCCATTATCATCAGGCATGATCTCTCTCTAGACTTTATCTCTTCTCTGTTGTGTTCGATTCTCTCTCTCTTTTTATTTTTATCTCAATTTGTCCCTAAATTGTTAGCATTGCTATGCTTTCCTTTTTTTTGTCCCCCTTCCCTTTTGCTAATTTGTTAAGGCAGAGGAATTTCCATATTATTGTTGCTTCAGGTAGTTCCACTTTCTGTTGAACCATAGTCTTCCGTTTGGTTCCGGAGAAAGTTATCCAAAAGAAAAATGAAATTCAAGAGATTCTTTTTTGTCGTTCGGTTTCTCGGGAAATGAAATTTACTGTTCAGAATAAAATGCCTTATATTGTTTGTTCCAAACAGTAGAAAATTTTCTCCTGAAAACATTTTTCAAATGTTAACGAAACACCTGAGAATAAAGTGAAAAACAATTTCTTGAATTAAACTTTTTACATAAAACCCCAAAAACATATTTTACCGAAGCCTAAAAGTCCATAGTCATGATGATTATTGTTTTAAACCCGATCAGTCATTGGAACACCATCTTCAATACTTACTTCCATGGCTACTATTGCTAGAAGAGATTGACTAAAACAGTAACTGATGTTACTTCTTGTATATTCGATGTTATATATAATTTTTGTGGTGTCCTTCACTTCTAAGTCAACTTAGCTGAGTAATTGAGTTATCAATATTTGAAATAGATATGATATCCATACATCGTAATTGTTTACATCTATTTGCAATAAAAGATTGATATTGATTTGCGCATGTTGATTAATTGTTTAAAATTTTTAATGATGGGATAATTATGAATTTTTTCCTTCAACTAACCTGCTCTATAACTTAATAGATATCACTCACCTGTTGTTGATGAGTGATTGACCTGTAATCTTACTTTCGATCCATATAAGTATTATTCCTCGAAGTCAGCTCAGAAGAGTAAGCCCTTCATTTGATTGATGGTAAGACCTTTTTACTCTTGCTTTCAGCCAGTGTGACATTTACTGCAGAATTGCTAACCCAATTTGAACTAATGTTAATGCGTGCTCTGTTGAAGTTTTTGGGTTAACCTGAAGAATCACCACCTATCATCAAGTGAATCCCTGTTTGGTTAGTTAATTGAACACTGTGAAAACTATAATCAAAGATATAAGGTTGTAGTAAACTTGTCTGTTTAGGTAAAATATGAGCACAAAATTAGTTGATTAGCCATGTGATATGGATGATAGCCCTCCACTCTTTACAAATCAAGCTAGTAATTTAGGTAAACTACTTTTGACAATCACAGGGTTACCTTCAGATGAATGGATCTTAAGATGCTGTAGCCATGGCACTTGTGCCTTGATTAGCCCACAATGCATCATCACAAAATATTGGTCAACATGCTCAAAGTAGCAATCACACGCTGAAATTCTCTGAATCTTCACCACTTATTTAAAACATGAATTCACCTTTTGACTTCTGGATGCATACTCTATATGGTTGGAGTTGGTGTGTCATGTCTCAATTTGAGATGTGTTCAAAAGGGCACTGTTTGGAGCTTCAAATAGGGAAAAAAATGCAGTTTATTGTGTCCTAAAAAACTCATATGATAAAACCTACATGACCGTAGAGAAGAAGACAGTTGAACTGCAAATGTTTAGTTGGAATTTGATTATGTTATTGGGGTCGGACCACCACTTTAAAAGCCCCCCTGAACACTGTGCTGCAATTGGTGTAGTGCAAAGGCAAATAAGAAAGAGATGTAGGGAATTTGGGAGTACCAGAGTTTGTCGGGTTGGTTTTCCTTAAAACCAATCAAGAAAAATAAAAAAGAAGGAACATCATGCCTTCAATCATCAAACTGTCCAGCTTTGTCATGGCGTCGATGGCTATAATCACTCTCTTTCCGTCTCTTCAGTCATTCCCACCTGCAGAGGCAATAAGATCTTCCGTCTTTCCGTCTCTGGCCTCATCACCCACAATTCAATTCATCAATTTTCATACAGGAAGTCGTTGGAATTCAAGAATGCAGCCTCAGTCCAGTGTGCATATCAGAGAACTTCACCAGTTTATGATCCTTATTTGATACACATTGCCATGACTCTGGATGCTGACTACCTTCGTGGCTCCATTGCCACAGTCCACTCCATCCTCCAACACTCACTCTGTCCTGAAAATATCTTCCTCCATCTCATTGCTGCCTCAGAGACCAATCTTTACAACGCCTCATCAAATCTATCTTCCCATCGTTGTCATTTAGGACCCTACTATTTTGACCCTGATATTGTCAGGAACAAGATATCTTCCTCAGTAAGGCAAGCCTTGGAACAGCCACTGAATTATGCTAGAAACTACCTAGCTGATCTTCTTGAGCCTTGCATCCATAGTGTTATATACTTGGATTCTGATGTAATTGTAGTTGATGATATATCAAAATTGTGGAGGAAATATCTTGAGTCGAGAACAATTGGAGTGCCTGAATACTGCCACGTCAACTTCACCAAAGTATTTCACAGCTAATTTTTGGTCACAGAAGTGGTTTTCAGGCGTGTTCAATGGCTGGAAACCGTTTTACTTCAGCACAGGTATCATCCTAAACTTCTAATATTCATTTCATTAGCATAAAGCTTTAAGAAAATAAAGACAATTTAAGAGATTTTTACCTATTAAAATCCTTAGGTGTGATGGTAATTGATCTGGTGAACTGGAGGAGGAATGGGTACACAAAGAAGATAGAAGAGTGGATGGAGGTTCAGAGGAATCATAGGATCTATGAACTCGGATCATTACCACCATTTTTATTGGTTTTTGCTGGCCACATGGCGCTAATTGAGCACAGGCAGAATCAACATGGGCTTGGAGGTGATAATGTGAATGGTAGTTGCAGAGATATGCACCCTGGACTTGTTAGCCTATTGCATTGGAGTGGGAGTGGCAAGCCTTGGCTCAGGCTAGACTCAAACCGGCCATGCCCGCTTGACACGGTCTGGGCTCGGTAGGACTTGTACAAACATTAATGGTTAGTTTTGCTGCTCTTTTCAATTGAAATCTATTATAATCTTCATTTGACTTGCATTTCTTCCACCTCCTTAACGTGCTTTTTTTTTCCTTTTTGGGTCAATTTATAGTGTGTGATGTAACTGATATATGTATTCTGTTACTTTATTCATGCACCATCTTCCTAAAGTTGTTAATTATCAAGTATATAAATCCTGTTCTATAACTATCAAACAAAATCTTGAAAGCATTACACAATGTAAATGATCTTTATTGATGTCATAGAATCTATCTTCCGAAAATTCTTAATTATCATGTATAAAAGGTCTACTTTAAGTTAAAAACATTGACAATGTTGCATATTCAAGATGACAACGACAATTATGGGAGATATTCAGTCAACATCTACGAAAAGGCAAATTAATTCTTATAGAAGTTGGAGAGTTTATATTTAAACTTGGACACAAAGTTGATCATTGGCAGTGAATTTGGGTACTTGGATCGATGTTGGCCCTTTTGTTGTTCTTCAAATCGGGCTGGAATAGAAAAGATTAGAACATTCTCCTGAAGAATTTATTGTTTACGTGGTTTGATCCATTTGGCAGAATATTTAAAACCCAAAAACAAAAAGAAAAAAAGAGCAAGAAAAGATGAATTCACTGAATCAAAAAATTACAGACAAATTTGACAGACTTCAGGTTCGGGTAATTTAGAACTTCCCAGTCTGTACAGGTTTGTAAAAGTTTGCAAATATGGATGAAAACCCACATAAATCAATGTATCAACAGCCACATAAATCAATGTATCAACAGCCAGTGATGGATGGTACAATCCTTGTTAGTGGATTAAAACATAGGTTTAGAAATTTATAAAGTGCTGCATGTGTTCATTTTGTTTCTGTTCTTTTGGGGCCAAGAGTCCATTCTTTTGTTGCAAAGCACCTTTGGTATTACATTTTTCACTACTTGCTCTTTGTACTTACTGGAGTGAAGCATTTTAGACTATATATTTTTATGATCAAACTTGGCTGAAGTAAAGATTGATCCATATGGACTTACCCAAAGAGTTTTGGTGTATTTGTAGTTAATCAATTTCTTTCACACTGATGACAATGCTTTCTAAGTACCAAGTTTTTATGAAAATTAGGCAATAATAAAGAAATCACTGCACTACTAAAAAATTGTTTGATATCTTTATATTTTCAAGTTTGACTGAAGAATTTGGAACAGAGGAAAAGGGAAAATCTTCATATAAGCTAAGTAGAAGTCTGTTGGCAAGAACCCACTTCTTTTTTTGAACAATGCTTGTATCAGATCGGATTCAGGGGAAAGATTTTCTATAATATTTTTGTGATATCCTTTCTTTATGCTGTGTTTGGATCTTGGATTTGGTGAGAAAAATAAAAAAGAATGGGCAAGGGAGAAAGAATTTGGGGATTCTAAATTTCATGCTCGTTTTTGGTTATTTGGATCCATTGTTTTCCCCTCTATTTTCTGTTACCCCTATTTTTCAGACGAACAAGTGTCTGAATTTCATTTCATTTTGCCCTTTTCTTTTTCCTGCAGGTTCCAAACACAGAATTAATGTTTCTTTTATATGATTCAAATGGATAAAGAATTTATATCAAAGCATCTCTAATGATTTCTTCCAACTTCCAAGCATTTCAGAGAAAGAAAAAAATGTTCATTTCATAGGGAGAAAAAAGAAAAAGAAATTGTAGAAACCGAAGAAGAGGAAGCCAACTTCAACCAAATAAATGGTGATCAAGACACTAACAATAAAGATGGAAAATTACTATAATTGAGCATCATCATTGGATGAGTTTTCTTATCTTCATTGTTCTTTAATTGCTAGTATATATATATATATATCTTTCATCTCAAAAATCAGAATCCTTATATTGTTATACTCTTTCAGATGAATTCAATAGCTCTTACAGGTACTTTCATGACTCATTTGTGTGCACAGATTATGTTTGGTTTGCATGGAGTGGAAGAAAATTTCAATACCTTCCCGGCCCCTGGTTTTATTTAATTAATCATAACAAGCTTAGTTTGCTAGGCAGTTCATACTAGTCCTTGCATGGTGTGATGATCTGCAAGTGCTAAGCATAATTATGGAATTTGGAAGTGGTTACTGGTACAGGACATGACATTGAAGACACAAGAAAGAAGACCCTACGATAAGACTTCATTAGGGGCCACAAATTATTTTAGTACAATAACTATTTTTAATATGTTAGTACACTATCTTAAATTTAAAACAAATTCTCCTCTTAAGACTACAAAGCAATCCCTCACGTGTAAAGCCTCATTCAAACAGTAAAATGCTATATCATGGACGTTTGAAAATAGTCTAAATTAATTAACTTTTGCTTTATTGAGAAGCAATATTGGGGTAATTAGGACATTTTAAAATTTATCTATGCTTGTTTATGAAGCCTGCTTCATGTGCTGGAGAAATAGATTTTCAAATCAGAAAGACAAACTATATATTAACTAATGTTTGTCAATAAAAGTTTAGGCTTTGTAACCTCTTTTTGAGAGAGCAATTTTTTCTTTTCATTCTTTTAAACCATGGTGAGGTTATTAGACACCTGATTAGAGGCTTGATAGTAGACTTATAAAAAAATCATGAGATTTTAACAGTCATTAGGACTGACTTCAGGAAATACAAAGTATTTCAGACAGCCATAAGGAGAGAGGAGACAATATTTAGTATAACAATTTGCTTACATGGTATCAAGAACCTATAAAATCACATCAAAAACTTGGATATTTTTCATAATCATCTGAAATCACGTCGTTAGTAGAAATGTTTTCTTCATACTACTCTATAATTGACGTGAAATTTTTATCTATTTTATTGGCTCGTGATACTATATGAACAAACTATTGTACTACATATTTTCTTTTTTAAGAGTTTCATTTCTTCTACTATCATTAGTGGTTTGCACAAGGTAGTATTTTATATCTAGTTAAAATATAGTTAATTACACAAGCTGGTTTTAATTTAATTTGACGATGTTTGATTTTCAAGTCTTTCTAGTGTGCGGAAAAAAATATTAAGTCAGTAAACAAAATCCATGTTTTTTGCGGTATTACTTTATGTGCGTTTGTATGTCGCTCACTGTAAGTATTAAATCTTACTCCACTAAATCACGACTCATAATCGAAGTGTCTTGTGCAATCTCATGCCCGGCCATTAGGATATAAATTTGGCCTGAGGCTCGTAGGTTGCTCAAGTCCAGCCCGAGTCTGACTTGCTTAGCTTGGCCCAGGTTCGGTCTCTTTATGAACGGGCTTGGGCCTTGCCCTTAGTAGTCTCAGCCCAGCCAGCCTCGAGTCCCGATCATAAATCCATCCAAATTATAAATTTTTAATAATATTATATTTCTATATAATTAATAGCTTATATAGATTTATATTAATCAATACTTTATAAGTTTAATCATTATAATTTTCTGTATAATTTTTGTACGTTTGACTCAGTCTCTAACTTAATTTAATTATTATTAATTAAAAGTATATTTCTTATATAATTAATAGTTTATATAAATTTACAATCAATATTTAATAAGTTTAATCATTTATTTTTTTTGTATGATTTTTATAAGTTGACTAATTCTCTATTAATTACTATTTTACAAAATTAAAATTGAACTTGAGAACTAAAAATTTTTAAAAAAATTGACTAAGCGCGCCCAAAAGACCAAGGCCGAAGCTCAAGGCCCGAGCCTGAGCCAAAGCCCAAGGCTCAAGGCCCGGCCCAAAATTTGACGAGAGCCCGCAAAGACCGGCCCTGGTCGAGCCGGCCTAATTGACATCTCTACCAACGATCATTAAGTCGGGTTTGGTTGCCTATGGTTATAGAATTGCTCATAGAAACAAATTAGATTTCTCAATTCTCTACGACATCTAAATGATAAAAAAATTATCAGGAACAAACAAATCATAATGATTTTTGTGTCTATTTTCAATTATCCTTTGATGATGTCTTGGGATAGATTTATCAAAATCTTTCTTAACCAGTTCTGACTCTTTTCAAGGTCACCTTTAATGACAAAGTCCTAGTGATTATTCGGTTTGTGCAAGACAAGAGGACAACATAAGTTCTGAAATTAGTTGAGGAGCGTACAAGTTGACCTGATCACCAAGTTAGCAGGAAAAAAAAAAAAAAACTTAATGCACCAAAAAATTTGTCACAAGTATTCCTTCAAAAGGATATCAAAAGCATATTCTAAAACCAAATCTGTGATGACCAAAGAAATGTTAGAAAAGTGAACGAAGCACATGGTCAAGTTCGTTTAATCTTCCCAAACACATAGTTTAGGACCAGAATTTGCCATGTGATGAGTTGTATATGTGAGTTTCACGTTCCTGCGTGCGGGAATGCCTAAAACTTATCCACAAAATCCTCACGCATCGCGCATTCATTAACAGAATCACGTGCTATGATCCCGATAAATTATCTTAAGGTGCGAAACACCACGGCAGCCTCATTTAGATGGTGATCCTAACTTATCAACTGCATGCATAACAAGCTTGAATGTGTTAACAAAATTGTTATTTTTATTATTCTAAAAGTTATATTATTCAATACAAGAATAGGGGTAGTATTTATGTGGTTTCGTTGTATTTAATTAGTTACTCTACTACTTTAGTTGTTAAGGTATTGACTTCAACACATCCTAATTATAAATATGTAATTGTTGGATTGTTATTTGTTGTAATTATTAGACTTTATCGGAGAAATTGAGTATGCGGTTATGACATGTGTGTACAAAACTTGACAAAAAAGATTGGGTATAGGATTAGAACATGTGTCCACAAAACTAGGCAAACTCAGAAGCGATAAACCCATATATCAAGACTTCAAATTTTGAAAACACTTTGGAATCGTGAAAACTTTATTAAATCACCTGGCTCTAGTGTAGATGGACTACGTTTTATCAGATTGACGAAGAAATTAATTGAAGTGTACGTAAATAAGTCCAAGCAACCTGACAGCATAACCCAAAAAGAGAGAGACAGAAGAAAGTGAAAAAAGATAAATAATTTTTTTTAAAATTTTCTTCTCCCTCTATTTCTCTTGCCTAGAAAGTAGAAACCAAAGAAAAAAGAGAAAAATTATCATTCTTTCTCAATTTCAAAACAGGTACTACTGTAAATTCTGTCCGGTCAAATCTCACAAAAGAATTTCACTTAAACAAAATTAGAAAACGTGAGGCTGAGTGGTGGGCCCGAGGGATGGGTCGGGGCTCTTGATCCGCATTTTTCGGGGCTTCGTTTCTTCTACTCCTTCCCTTCAGTTGCTTCACGACTCGACAAACCCATCCATGACCGCGCTACCTCCGGAATCATTTCTCACTCCACATAACTTCCTCCTTTCTCTCTCCATATCGATGCCTGTATAAATGTATGCATAGTCGCACAAGAGTTTGAGCAAATGCGGTTATGCTTTTCGAATCAGTACCAGGCATGTCTCTGTCCATCTTATCTACAAATCTATAACGTATATTTCGGTTTTTGAGTTGGAGTTTGAGATTGATTTTGGCGCTTTAGTGACAAAGTATGTCTGTTTATTTCTCTTTTGGGTTTGATTTCCTGAGTGGGTTTGATTATAATGGTTAAGTGTTTGATTGGGTTAGCAATCATTTGGGATTAAAGTTCATACCTTGATTGCTGGCTTTGCATTGAGTTAGTAGTAATAATCTCTTACACTTCTTTCAATTGGTATATGAAGATTATATTTGTTCATTTCCGTTTGATTGCGATTTTGGCGCTTTATTGATTGTGTGCCTCTCGTTATTTTTCCTTTGGGTTTGAATTTCTGAGTGGGTTTGATTTGCAAATGTTGTAGATCAAGTTGTTTTGATTGTTAGTAATGATTTGGTATTAAAGTTCAAACGTTGATTGTTGATTATGCACTGACTTGGCATACTAATCACTTCTTTCATTTGGATTTGATGGAGTAAAGATTTTGTTCCAAGGTGATCTTTTTGTATTTAATGTTCTTTGAATCATTTGGATATTATACTTCCTCACGTATTTATTCAGACTGTCACTTAGATATTTGTAATTTTTTTATGTCGGTACAATTGCAAAAGACCTTTATGGTGGTGGACTGAATTATATAAGAATAGGCTTTCTTATACATCTATCCAGTCTTGCTTGATCATCTGTTTATTCTAGTTCGCATCGGTTTTCATGTCGATGTGCCATTTAGGTAAAGCCACATTAATTCTTGGCATCTGACTTGGATTGTAGAAATGTGAACCTTCAATGTGGGGGATGGATTTTGTAGTTTGGGTTCTTTGCCTTCGAGTTTCCAAGATTCTCACTTGATATGGGAATGTATTTAAGGGTTATGATAGGAACAACTTGTGTAAAGTATTCCCTCTTGATATGAGATGGCTTTTGAACATAGAAAATTTTCACTATAACAGCTGTTTGATATGGCCATATCCTGATTCCAGTGTTATTCTGGAGCCCGGGTGGATTTATAGAGTGAAATTTGAAAGGCATTTGTATGGCATATGACCATTATATCATACTTGGTCACCCTAAAATAGAATGGGTTCTTACTGTATTTGCCACTCAATATGCTTGAGAAAAGTATAAGGGGTATAAAAAATTTTGCAAATGGAGTTTGGAAATTGTTAATGCAGTAAGATTCTCTTAAAATATTGACAGGGAAGGAGAAGTTCAAATTTCAATTGATGTTGGTTTATACCTGGAAGATTAACTGGTCCAGAGTCTAAGATTTGGGCAGAAGCTAGGGAGGTAGCTATTCTGCTTTTTTTTGTTTTGGGGTAAGTGAGCTGTAGTTTTCTTCTTTGTAGTTGGTCAGCATTTTAATAAATAGTGAATATTATAAGAAGTTCTCAAATGCTGGAGAAGTGTGGTTCTGGTGTTCTTTCAGAATTTTAGAAGGCTCCAATACTACATAAATTGTTCTTCTGGACATGATTCTGAGATCTTTATTGACTACTGAATTAAGGGTGGCAATGAGAGAACAAACAAGCTCTTTGTACGAGATATTGTGTTTGAGAGTTCCGAATTATATGCATTATTGTGGTTTATAAGGATAGGGCATTTGATATCTCGGGTTTTTTTTTTCCTATTGATAAAACTGGCAATGAAGTACCGAAAAATTCTAATGCTGAATATTATATATACTGATGCTGTTAAAACTGAAAATTTAAGGATAGCTTTATCTAAGATTAAAAGTGAAACTCACACTTTACAAAGAGTATTCAATGTTCATTGATAAGACAAGCATCTCTAACTTAAAATTCTCAGCCTTCTTAAGTGGTTTTCATTTTAAGTGGTTTTTGAATAGTTTTGTAATTCTTGTAAAAAATGCTTCATATGTGGTTGTCACCTTGAGTTTTCTGGCGTGTGTTTGATTAGAAATCCTTTGTTTGTTTTGGGGAGTCGGGTGAAAGAGAATATCTCTTCCATTCCATCTTTCAGCCCTGTTGAATATTTTTTTCTATTTTCCTGATATGAATGCAAGGGAAGAAAATATATATGTCTTTCTATAATAGTCATTTTGGATCAGAGAGCTGTTTTACAATGAATACTTATGCTAGAAGCTCTGTGGTAGGAGATTAGTTGGAGCAGCATCTTGGATAATGAGCATATTGGGAAGGAAGCCTTTGTGTTGTAGGAACAAATTCAAACTCCTCTTTTAATATATTCAAATTTGCTTTCAAAGGATGTGAACTCAAATCATTGGTCAAATACCAAATTAAACCTAATCTTTTGTTCCAAGGGGGTTTACCCTTGAGTTTTACTTATCTATACTATTCTAAAAGCCAATGTTGGGAGTATTGTGAAAGATCTGTCACGACTTTAACATTCCCACAAAGCCCTGAAAATTGCAAAAAAAAAGTAGTGCACATCTGATTTGACTCACAAAGTCAAAACAGTAAAGTGCTTACTCAGATTTTGTAACAAGCCGCTACACACTCCTTATTTTTCCTCTCCACTTGCATAAACTGGTCACCCAAGTAGTGGGGACACCCTTCTAGAGTTGTTTGACAAAGGACAAGGATTCCATGATTTTAAGTTGTAGACCATAGTAGTTAGAATGTGGCATATGTGTGTATGTACATAGATCATCTTCTTATTGGGCTGACTATGCTAGTATTATGTGCCTAATGTGCCTATATGAGTGACTAACAGGTCCAAGGGTTCAGGATCTAGTATTTCAATTTGCTTCTTAGTCAAATTCTGCCTTGTCACAGCATAGGTGGTGTTTGGTGTTCAGCAAAAGTATATTCCCGGATGGTCTTGAAAGACCAACCATTTTTGTTGTGCGTTCACCACTGTCTATAAGTATTTCATTGGCAGCACTTCCATACTTATTCAAAAAAGATGGGAAGTAGCTTTCTTTTTTATATTCAGTCTCTCTCCAAGAAACAGACTGAACATATCATTCTGGTTCTTCTCTAGTTATGTGCACTCTCCCAACAATATGTCTGAAAGGTGTCACAAATATAATTTTCTATAACAGTTTCCTATAATAAATTGAAAAATTCAGGTCTAAAGTTTAAGGTGTCTCAGTTACATTTGATTATTTATTTCTCATATGTGATGTATAAGTTTCATCGTGCACTGGTGCTTGATTCAATATGGTAGATACTTCAACTATTGTGGTTTACCAGTTTTGTCATAACACCATATGCAGGTCAATGCCAATTGACTATGTAATGCGGAATTCTTCACGGGCTGAAATCTTATTCTACAGTGATCATTGAGATCAATGAGAACAGTTGCCATGTGCTTTTCAATCTTTCAAGTGCCCAGATGCAGAATCCATTCCTTATCTAGTTCATGGTTTGAACGTTTCCACAGTTTAAGCAGGACTGGTGGAAACAATTCTAGCTTTAGGCTTCTTGGGGCCGGTACCCATGGGAATGGGCTTGAAGGAGGACACAGTAGGAGATGGAGTAGAAGACCTATAGCTACAAAAACAGAAGGAAGAAACAAAAACTCCCTGACGAGCAAAACAAGCAACCTCAGACCAGAAATAGCAGATGGATCACTTACAACAGGCACCAAGTTAGATATTAATAAATCAGAAATAAGTGAATTGCAAAGGATTCAGTACTGTGAGATCCAACAGAAGATTGGTGAATCCAGAGATTTGGTTGGCCTAACAGTCATGGTGTTCGATATTGAGACAACTGGATTTAGCAGAGAGAATGAACGGATCATTGAGATTGCACTGCAGGATCTTCTAGGTGGTGAAAACAGCACTTTTCAGACACTAGTAAATCCTGAACGCTATGTACCAAATCCACATATCCATGGCATTTCAACCCATATGGTCAACAGACCTGACGTTCCTAGGTAATTTTTTCTGCAACTGCTGATAATTTTCTTAGGTTCTTGTTTTTAAGTAATTAGTCCATAAACTAGTTTTCTCAAATTTTGGGCACGAAGTGCTACCTGATTTGATTGCATGGGATTTTTATCTGTTGGATTTATTTGGTTATTTTATATTGTCTATCTCTCTGCTGAAAGAGAGATTGTTAAAATTACATGTTCCTCTATTAATGGAGGACACTGAAGGCATACACTTACAGGTGAAATTTCATGTTTTAGTAATGTTATTGGCTCATAGAAACTTCTGGCAGATTCTAGCTGTAAACAGTAACAAAACTTAAAGAGGGTTTTAATAATTGGTAGGGTATATACTATTTGCATATTAAACACTGAAAGCGGTGTTTGCAAGGGCATGATGCTTGGTTTGGATGTGAACAAGTTTGTATTTCTTCTTTACTTCTGGAATGTGCAGATAAATTGTGAATTGAAGCAAATGATTTGGATTTGTAGAATGCATATAATTGACAAATTTTTGCCTCCTTCCATGCATAACATGTTACTTTTATGTGGGTGTAGATATATAAATTAATATACGTATCATAGGCAAATATGTAAATAAATCAATGTTAGCATTTAGCTTTTGAGGGATGCTCACCCCATATTTGTTGTGTGTTCAGTTTTTGTGCTTGTTAGCTGGTGCACAGAAACAGTAGTAACAAGATTTGCAAACAACAAAGATTTAAATCCATTACAGCTGAAATATACTGGAAGCTTGAATTCTGCAAGTAACTTTGAAGCCAATTAAAGGTTTGAGGACTCATATTTTAAGTGGACATATAAGAGATGACTTAAATGATAAGTCGGAAATTTTTGCTAATAAATAAGGATTATATAGTTTTGTGCATACTAGGTTCTATTCCAAAGATTGCATGACCAATTATTGCAAATCTGAACTGAACAGATGCAAAACAAAGATTTTTAATGAAAACTTTACGATCTGAGTTTTTCAAAATAAGGTGGGCTGAGAGTCTTAAGACAATGTGTGCATAATATGAAGGGGGATTACTTATCAAAAAAAGTCGATAACACGAACGGGGAGGGTAAGAGCAAGGATTGAATGGACAGGATCCTGCAACATTTACTATGTACTCATTTGTTTTTAGAACTATATAGCTCATAATAAAAGAGATAAGGCTGATGCTCATAGTATCAGAGCTGTGCGGCTGGGTATTGTTTGGCTGCTGTGTTCTTTTTAATAAAAGTATTATCATATTACACAATTACAATAACAGATGGCATTTGCAAGGATGCTTGATGGCTTTCAAATAGGAAAATTTAGAATGAACACCATTTGATGAAATTAAGGAGAGGTGACTAAGACATATTCAAACTGTTGTGCATAACTGATCAGTTAATAAATACAAAGCTCTTGAACAATTTAATATCTTCTGCCCTAATCTTACTTCAATGAACTTTATGTAGGATGAAGGAACTTATTCCAATCTTGCTGCAGTATGTCAAAAGCCGCCAGAAACCTGGTGGACGTGTGTTGTGGATTGCACACAATGCTCGTAGTTTTGATGTGCCCTTTTTGACTAAGGAATTTAGTCGCTGCTCCTTTGAGGTTCCTGCAGATTGGCTTTTTATGGACACACTTCCTCTGGCACGTGAAGTGATGAAATCAGGAGGTCTCTGTGTGTGTGTGTGTGTGTGTGTGTGTGTGAGTGCTGTGTGAGCTTGTGTGCACATGCCAACACTTTTGCGAGTGTTCTGACTTAGTTGAGATTTTGTGGACAGGATCAAAGCTTCCTTCAAAGGTATCACTGCAAGCCCTTCGTGAATATTATGGGATTCCATTAGTTGGATCGGCTCACAGAGCCATGTCAGATGTGAAAATCTTATCATTGGTTCTTCAAAGGTTGACTTTTGACCTGAAATTGCCGGTTTCTGGCCTTGTTGAAAGATCTTTCAGTGTATCAGATATGATTAGCGTTAAGAAGAAGAAAAATTCAGGCTAGTTTCACTGCATTCTCATTGCTCCTGTAATATCTATTCATTGCACTATTCAACACATTCTCATCAATGAAATCTCTGCCCTTGATTCACGCAGTCTCCAAACCTTAGTAAGTTAGGAGAATCAAATGAAGCGTGAATTTTGCGACCATTAGGATCGGAGTGATTGTTGACATCTTGCAGGATGTCCAGGACACTGTCTTGTAATGCAATTTACAGTATTTTCAGCAGTAAGGTCTAGCTAGCAGTGGCTTTTGAGGTCCACTGGTTTTTCCCTTACTGTTGGTGCTTTGCCCTCAGTTTGTGTATGGTTTACTAAATCGTGCTGAGTGTATGATAAGGGGGTAACTTGATTCAAGTTGGAGGAGAAAGGGGTAACAATAAGGTCTAGAAAAGGTGATTCACTGTTGAGAGAAAACAAATGATGATTTTCTATTCTACGAAGCCCGTGAACATAGAATCAGATGGGAACATTGGGAAGAAGATCAAAGTAGCTGATTTCATAGCAGTTAGGGCATGGCAGGATGAAGGTAAGATCTAAGTGATCCTCAAGGGAAACAAGAGCCAAGCCCTCTACTATATTACTTTGCTTGGGGACACCCTTTTGAGTGGCTGCTGTCGGGGCTCAGTTGATGTGACATTCATTAGCCAGGCGACTGTCCAACAATTGCGATTGATGCGAACAAAATCCGTAGAAGAAATGATTAGAAAGAAATTGTTTGATCTGTGACACCACGAATGTACTTTTAAATGCAAGATCAACGACCAAGCTTGGGATTGAAACTTGTGGAATAAATGCAAGCATTTCCATTAAAGATCGCCATACATGGAATTGTCTCCTTAATCTAACCTCGCAACTTTGTGTTTGTGCAAGCAAATTGAACCATTGCTGAGTCTCTCTGTTTAAGAGTTGGTGATATGTATGGGGTCAAGTTTCTCTCTCTGTTCATAGAAAAGGCCAAAAAAACTCGATCAGAATAAAACAAACACTACTGTTTTCGTTGAGAGTTGAACTCAAGACCTCCCGCTTACTAAACGGGTGCTCTAACCAACTGAGCTACAAAAGCTTCTTGGCTCACAAATCTATTTCTATATATATTGTTTTTTTGCAGGATTCACCCATAGAACCCACCTTTTTAATTTTTTAGCCAATGTTAATTATGAGAAGATCCAGAAAAGCAGAGAGTAATATAAATTGAGTTGTGCCCCATGTGATCAAATAATGACCATGTCCGGGTCCAACCATGCGTCTCACATCTGATGTGATCCTTATGATTCTTGCTTGTTTGAAAAATGTCCTTTCTAAGACATTGTGGCAGCAACAAACAAATGCCTTACATGCTCTCATAATTAAAGCTGCTCCAAGTTGAAAACATAAAAACGGCTCCGATACTGCAATCTCGGACTGCCTGCCTACAAAGTTACAAGCTGGTGCAACCAATATCTAATACCAACTTCAAATTGAGGTAAAATGTAATTGTGAGAAATTGAGATCATCACCATATTCCAGGAATTAGTAGTCTCTGATATTCATAGCGAAACTAACATTTAAAAGCATGCAAAACCTTGGGTATGCAAAATAAGGTTACGACTGATTATGTTCTAGCTACTCTAAAAGCATATCACAGACAGTATTCTAATTTCAACTTTTCAAAACCTCATAAATCAGAATACATCCTCGTACATCAGTATCCATAGAACAAATGCATAAGCATACAGGCCTTCTACATCCTAAATACTGGTTTAATGATCCATATGATGCATCATTCTCACGCATCAAAGCTACAGCAACTGGAAGTGAGTACTTCCTTGAAAAGGGATGCTTTCCATTTTATTACAAGAAAAAAATTGATACATGAATTTAATTTCTTCACCTCAGAAAAATGAACATTTGTGACAAAATTACAAAATCTCCTGGGTAATCAAAAGAATCAATACCAATCCTTTTGCAAAAGACCCTCATCCGATTACAATAAATGCTCTATACATGGGCCCGTAGTAGTCACAAGTAATACACCCTCCTTCTCCCACAAAGAAAACAAAAAGCAACAAAAAGTAATAGTAATAAGAATAGAAAGAAGAATAGAACTAATCTTGTGCATCTATCTGGGGCAATTCAAAATCCCCCGGCATTCCAAAAAGGACACCTCAGCATGTAAAAGTTGAAGGGGATAGTTGCAGCAATAAGACTTGAAGCAAGGTTTATAAAGAACTGTCTTCGTAGATCAAAACAATATTGCCTTTAGAATTAGGAGGACCAACATGATAAAGCACATGATGATGAGAGTCGTAGCACACATCACCATCCCCCCTTGTTTTTGTGATCTTTCTGCCTGTGTCCAAACAAAGCACAACATGACATCACCACAGGAAGAAATATGAGAGTGAGGCATGAACAAGAGCTTAGCAGAAATTTTAACCTCGAATTATATACAATGGCAAAACAAGGAGAAGATTAGAGAAAAAGAAAAAAGAAGAGAAAGGGGACCTTCTGCAGCTGTTTAAAGCCCTCCTCCACTGAGGCTGCAACATTCTGAATATTGTAGTCTATCCTATCGACAATAGTGCCCTGTTTGGAGCATAAATTCAGTTCAACACCTTAACTCTTTGAAGAAGTTCCTGACCTACTAGAAAGGAGGCATAGCTTCTAACCTGGTCAATGACGAGCACTGACAGATCTTTCATAATCTGAGCAAGTTCATTTACTGATTCTACAACCTACCAAAACCAAAACAACAAATAAAAGAAAGCAAAATTCATTTCGGTCAACTGAAAATGAAGCATCAGGTAATGAGGAAAACAAAAACAGTGGTGCAAGAACTTCCATCTACCTGCTGGATCTCTCTCTCCCTTTCTGCAGTGGACGCCTCACTTTTCCTTAGTTTGGCCATTTGATGTTCATTAAACCCCTGAGAAATAATTTGTAAGATAATGTTGGTGCTTTGCTGGGAAAACGATTTTCTAAAATTGCGTATATCAAAATTCAATATTGTCAAAGTGCGGAGAAAACTCCCAAATTTTCTGGCAAAATAATTCTGCTATTCCTGCCAACCCCAAGACCCACAGAAGAAAAAAGAAACCAATGCACACAGCCACACCCTTTTTCTTCACTGACAAGCCATATTTCTTTTCTTCACTGACAAGACACACCCTTACTATGCATACAATTCTCTACTCTACTAACTATATCAGCAACTACAGCCCAGTTGGGAGGTTTCTCTCTCCTCAAGCCCAAAAGCTACGTATGGCTGGCGTTCAACGTATGGGCTTCTTAGCCAAAACAAAAACAACTAAAAAGGATGCCTGAACAATGAATAGTTAAAACTGAATTCTAAATATTTGTTTACAAGCCGGGCACTACCCTAAGTAGTCTCTAGCAAATCTTCCATGTAAGAGTATGGCTGCAAGTCACACAGGAAGAACACAAACAGCCCGAGCTCAGCCCAGCTCAACCCTTTTTTCAGGCTTGGATAGGTTTTCTCAAAACACCAGACCAAGCTTTGGCTAAAATAACCTCAACCAGAATTGACTTTGGGCCAGGCCCAAGCAGAGCTAGGCACCAACCCAAGTCTGATCTCATTGGTGATGTGTGTGATATATGTGCGTTTAAGCACATCCTATAAAACAAATTGATTTTGTTGATTTTCTTTCTCAGCCATAAGATCCATTCAGAAAATTAATGTGTAACTTAACAAGCTACACGGTGTCACGTCAAGTCTTCCTCTCAATAGAAGCAATCCTTGCAAGTCTCCCAGTGGCAACAAACAACCTCAAACCTTATCCAACTTCTTCTCAAGCCCAACAACTTCCATGCAATACCCATTACTATTACTCGAATTAAACTCTCTCTCTCTGACTGCCTGATTATATTAGGATGTGCATCTACCATCCGCATGTGCATATAGGGCAAAATAAATTGTGACTAACTGTTTTCTTAAAGCTTTTTAATAAATCCTATAGTCCACAGATTTTTTTCCCTTTCCTCCTTGATCTAATCTTTTGTTGAAGGTTGTGACAAATTTCCATGCAACTATATTGAGACAATTTGAGCCTAACCAGAGTCCAGATGTTGAGCTGAGGCTGGGCTAGGACTGGTGTACTTCATGCTCCAGGTTGGGCTTGTTCGTCCAAGGCAAGCCTGGTGTGCCTGGGCTGAGCCTGGTCAGAATCCTGGCTCGGCCTATCCAGCTCGAGTTGCAACCCTTTCTAAGAGATGGAGGGTTCAAGTACCCATCAATCTCAACTGAAAGAAAGAAAGAGGGAAAACCTTCCCCCCAAAAAAACAGTAATACCCTTTAACGTAGCTTGCAAGATAACTGTACAATGCTTAAGTCCTTAACTTTTTAACTGTAATAAAACCCAAAAGAAACTGAATCTTCACATCAGGTATTTCCGACCCATATGGTTAACTAACAATTTGATTCATTTTGCTTGTCAAGCAGTTAATTCTCCTTCAAATTACATAAACTTGTGGACTTACCTTTATATATGCACAAGGTTTTAAGTAATGGTAGCGGTCACCATAATGGTGTTGGTTGCAGTAGTGCTGTTTTGGGGCGTAACCGACACAGCATATTAGAAGTGGAAACCAGAGCCATGAACCCTTTTTTCGTCCTTCACACAACTCTTAAATCTTACTGATATGCATGATCACATAAATTAGGGTTTAAAATGGTTTTGGTGTGTTTGTTTGATATGTATGTAAGTATAGATACGATTTGATATACAACATTTATGCTATTTTTAATTCTCCGTGACGAATACAAGTATGAATCAACATCGCAAACATTAAAATATGGAAATATATAATCTATTCAAGGATGTATTCATATGTTAATGAAAACATAGAAAAGAAAAAAAAAAACCTTAATATTGTCCTATTTGATTGATTAAAAGGATAAGAGCTCAAGAAGAGTAAATGAGTAACATCCAACCTCAACAAATCTTACGTAAATCCAAGTAGCTCTAAACAATATTAATCTACCATTGTTAAACTCAAAAAAGAGTGAAAAAATACAAATAATAAGAAAACAAATTGACCTTGTTCAAAAGGTTTGGGTTAAAGATCAAGAGACTCAAGGCACAAGTTTAGAAGTAGATTTGTGCTTAAAAGTTGAAAAACTCAGTTGTTATGAGTATTTTAGAACTTTGGGGATTTTGTTAGTATAAATGTTTTACATCACCGATTCCTTTACAGCCCGCGTTAGTGGTGCTAACAAAAATCACAGGCGTAATGGCGTACATAATGGTTACGGCCCATTTTTAAAATCATGTATATGCATACATATCTACACATACACACATAAACCATAATCTTCAAACTTATGGAATTCTCCTTCATGTGGGTGAGAATGTAAACATATAGACATATATGAACAAAGAAGTGAAGAACTACAAAAGTCAGCTTACCATGTCATCAAAGTCATCATCCTCTATTCTGGAATTCTTTCCGTTCAAGTTCATTTCTAAGTCAACCCCATCTGGACCCTACATCACAAAGCAATATTAGTAAAATTTTGGAAGCATCCACTCCATGGACTACTAAGTATTCACCTGATGGGAAAGTGGAAAAAGATAAAGCAAGAAAAACCACAAGATGGATGCCAATTAGCTGCTGATAAATGAAGACAACAAGAGTATGTTCGAGCAGCACAGTAAATCATGCAAGACAACAAGGGCCAAAAAGGACAGAAATGAATCAAAGTTGTGAAGTGTGCAAAGCCAAAATTGTCTGCGTATGTCAAATCATGGTCCTGATAAAATTTTGTCCACTGAATGATAAAACAGGAAAAACTGCGCAGACCTCTTTCTGCTGCCGGAGGCGCTTCAAATAAGTTGATTGTTTCTTGCGAAGTTCCATTGAAAGGCTCTGAAGGTCAGTGGCGAGAGAGCGCTGCAAAGGAAACATTGAAAGCCCATCAGAATGACCCATCCCTTGTGAAGATACAAGCTAATAGACCTTCATAATAAATGCCGTCATGACGACTCTAGAAATCACCCAGCTTAGAACAACCAACAAAAAGACAGGATACAATCAGTAACTTTGACCAAGTTAATGGAAATTTCCCTGCATGGGAGATGCAGTCCACCCCAAAAAAAAAAAAAGAAGATGACCTTTTGCCTGATTCTTCAATATCACTGAGGAGGAGAAAAGAGGAATGAACAACCAGATGCCTATAAACTGTTAAACTGTATAGATTCCAGACTCCATTACATCGGGAGCAATCAGAGAAAGGCAGACTAGTGGTTCATGTTGATTCAAATTGAGCAAAAATATGAAACAAAAATCCCTAATACAAGGAAAAAAATAAATAAGCCTGCAAACATACAGATCTTCAGCGACAGGAGAAGAGGGGAGGAGGGGGCATGCTAATGAATTATTATAGCATTTATTTAAAAATAACTAAATAAGTGACAAAACTTGGGCACAAAACAAAAATCTTAAATCAAGTCATCAAAGTTTTGCATGCAAACCTGCACATTTTTCCTAATATTGGAGTCCTCAGAAGGCCCACCAGCAGACAGTCTCTGTAATCTCTTCTCTGATTTTTTTAAAAGATCAGTTATCTCTTGAGTAAGAGCCTCAATTGTGCGTTGATCTTCTTTACCATCTCCAAATGAAGGCATTAAAGCTTTTGCATGAGCCTTGGCTAGCTCAGCCATTTTTGTCCGCACACGTTGCACAGTTGCTGCTATTTCTTCAGATACATCCACCCAAGCAGGAGGTAAACCCACAGTAAGTGCACCTTTACTGCAGCAAAGAACTTTATTTTTAGCTCTAACCATTGGAGATATCCATTGACTTTTATCAGAAGAGTGTGCATGTAAAGTGAAGTAAATGGTAAACTCATCGGAAGTTGTGGGTGTCGCCAATGGGACACCCAAGTGGTCTACTGGCCTCCTCCCCAATAATTTGGCCCGGTTTCAAGTCTTATGAAAATGAATTTCTAAACTTTACTTGACAAAAAAATTATATATGTATGTGTGTGTATATATATATATATAGAGAGAGAGAGAGTGAGAGAGAGAGAACAAAAAATTGGAAGTTGTAACCAACCATAAAGGCCAAACTCTGAAGAAAATCAAATGATAATTAGTATGAATATCCATGCATATGAAGCCATTCCCTTCGCTATTTGAATTCACTCTTACCATAATACTGTACAGGAAACTCGAAGTTAAATGATTTTTCAGATAAATCACAGGATTCAAAAACCCAATGTTTCATTCCCATGATCTGTAAAATCACCTGCTCTTGTTAGCTGACTACTAGTCCAAATCAATTTTTTACAGGAATGCAGACCTAAAATATGTCCATAACCTATGAGCAAGGTTGACTCGACTTGTCTCTTTGAAAGAAAAAGGACTAAGGATCATGTCCCACATCCATTCTGGACTTGGTGATTTGGTGACCCATCAGGGCAAAAATTTTGTTGAATCGTTGGTAACATATCTGAAATCTTCTTTGTTATTTTTATTTTTTTTGGGTGGGGGTCAAAAAAATCTTTGTTTTGGTGGGTGGGGTGGGGGTGGTCAACAAAATCTTTGTTAATTGCAGCAAACATTTTTGTGAAGAGGACTAATTCAGTTTGTAAACCATTTTGATGACTTGCAAACCCATTTTGCAGTGATCTTGCATTCAATCTCATACCCATTTGACAGTGATATTGCAAAGAAGTTTCAGGGAATTGTCCATCTATATATGGATGATTGTCATACTGTGTAGCTTATGGTATTCAAGGTATTGTGTAAGTGGCTGATAGACTGTAAGATTTGCGTACTTAGGAGGTGAGCAATTGTTGTGATCCATGTGGCAATGGGTTGGTGAGTGAATTACAATTTCATTTTCAGGAAAGTGTTTTTGTAGTATTTGGCTGCTTACCCATAATTTCACCACAACTTCATTATATATGAGGGTTTAGTGATATCGTTGGTTGACTCGTTGGATTATGAATTATTGTTCCGAGTCCACATGGGGAATGATCATGGAAATTTAATTCTAAAATTGTTCAATGTATGGCCATTTTTTCTTCTTCTTCTTGAAGTTATGGTATGGCCTCTGTTTGAAATCATTAAAATTATATATGGTATTTAGTTTCTTTTTTTTCTCCCTTCCTTAAGTACAACATGTCTTGTGTATAGAATAGATTACACACATGATCGACTACAACGGTGACACTGCCAGAGGAAGTGACAAATACAATAGTGACGGATGATTCAAATCTCTCTCTCTCTCTCTCTCTCTCTCTCTCTCTCTCTCTGTGGCATGATGTGTGGTCCTTCACTACTGGGTTATAACTTATCACAGCCTTTATTTATTTGATTACTTGTTTCCCATTTTGTTTAGTTTAAACACTTTCTATTTTCGAATTTTATAAGTATTCCATTTATTTGGCTTAGATTTCTTGTTAAGCTTGAATATGATGAACTATGTTGTTGAGGCTGTGAGAGAGAGTAAAGACAGTTCGTGTGTGTCTGTGTGTGTGAGAGAGAGTTATTTACGCTAAGAGAGTGGTGAGTATAACAACATTTCAACTTTTATAATGGTCATATGACTGTGGGTGCAATGTTCATGCACAATGATAATTTCTCTTCATTTTTTATTGCAAACAAAGGGTAAATTTGTCAATTTATTTAGTCAATTTGGTCCATAAACGGAAGTGGCCAAAGTTGACAGCTGGGGGTCTAGCTGCTGCTGATACACAAAACCTTGCGGGGTCTAGCAGCCTATTTTTAAAGTTAGTGGGTGTAGGTGCCAATATGCTAAATCTTAGGGGGCCTAGGTGAAATTAACCCTTTAGAATACCAAATGCGAAAAATAATAAATATGATTTAAGACATATCAATTAGTGAGCAATGGCAATTAAAAATGCAAAATAAAAAACGCAATTGGATTATGAAAAAAGGGTACACCTTTATTGGTCCTGAAGCCTACTAAAAAGCACGAGCCTAGGGCTTCATGTTTGACTATATAACATTTTGCAACCCACCACCCATAAATAAGATTGGTACCTCTCCCGAGAACTCCCAAACTATCACAAATAAAACCAAAATCAAACCCCACACATAACGTTTAATTAGATTTCAAAATTAGAGAAGGAAAGAAAAACAAAATCTAACGGACTATGATCGTGCCAAAAGGACAAATCAAGGCGTGTAAAACTTTCCTACTTGAGGTAATTGAACCTTTGCAACTACATCTCATATTTATGGGGCTACTAAGCACATAATTTATTACGTAGACACCTAAAATAAAATGATCTGCCATTGGTGCACGTGTTGACGGATAAAATAAAATCACAAGACACTAAATCTTTTTTGTTGGATACAACCAAACTCCCACTTATCTCAAATTTCACACCCCAGGGGTGTTGTCTCTTATGGATAAAATGAAGTTCAACAAAATGTAACAATCCTCTTGACTAAACACAAGTGTTAAAGTATGTATACTTAAATAGTTCCCAACAAAAATCCCTTTCTTATTTTAACAAAACTATACATCCAGTATCACTCCTTTCACAGACAGATTTCTCAATCAATGTGCACTTCCCTAAATCCCCTCCAACTCAATCTTTGAACTTCTAATTTCTTAGGTGACAACAATTGACTATAACAAAGATTTCATTATACTCCCTTATATCCAATGTGCACAGGTAATTCAAACATCTGTACCTGCAGTCCCCTAAGAGATAATCGAAATAGAAAAATGTTAACTCCAAGCCAAGGAAAATTAACCATTACTTTTATCCTAATTGAGCTAGAATTTTAATCAAAAGAATCAGTAATATGTACGATACTTAAGGGGCAAACCCCTGTATACACGAGAAAGACAACCAATTTCTTAAGGAACTGCCGAATACAGTTGGGCTCCAAGAAAGAAACTCAACTACAGAGATAGTTATAGATGCGTACACACATAGGTACCTCTAGACGTCTACGTAGGTATGTATGTGCGCGTATATACATATATACATATATATATATATAGAGAGAGAGAGAGAGAGAGAGAGAGAGAGCTCTACCTGGAGCTTCCGGGATCCTCAGTACTGAGAGGAGCATAAGAGCGGTTGGGATTAAGAAGCGAAGTGGTCGACAATTCAATCACGGGACCGCCGGAAGTCGAAGACGACGGCGAAGAACCCGATGGAACCCGAACGCTCTTCAATGCATCTCTGTACTTCCTAAACAATATAGTCCTATTCCTCGACGCCATTTCGATCTAAATCTCAGAATTCAAAAACCAAAGACCTATACACTGATCAAATACCAATTCTCTGTAGATCTAAAAATTATCTGGTCAAAGAACTGACGTCTCATGGTTGGTTGGGTTATAATCGTTCAGCAGTCGAATCGGCTAGAGCTAGGGTTTGGTGAGATGCCCATAGTGGTGACTACGATGTGGACACTGAGATCGTGGTGCCTGATCGGAGATCGGCGACTGACGGTGCCCGTGAAGTTGGAGATCGCCGTGTGAGGGAAATTACGGGTTCATAAAAATCGGTTGGTAACTTCAGAAATTATTTTAGGGGGTGTTTGAAGCTAATTTATTTAGCAGTATATTATTTATGTTTATGTTTTTTTAAAATGCGTTTGATTAAATGATTTTAAAAAGTAATTTATTTTTAATTACGTTTTTAAAAAAAATTATTTTTAAAGATAATTTTTTTAAAGATAACTTACATAAGGCTTACAAGTTCTCAGTGGATGAGTCGGGTGGGTCGGTCCTTGCAATGGGGGAACCAAATGTACACATGGATCTGTTATGAAATATATATATATGTATGTACATGTACATGTATATACAACTTTTTTTATGCGTTATAAATTTGGCAGTTGAATATAATGTTGTGTTTGGTAAGAAAGAAATATAATAGAAGAGAAAATAAATTAATGAGAAGAAAACAAATAGTCTATTTTTTATTTGGTTGGGAATAACGCAGAGAGAAATTTGAGGGAGATTATTTGATTGTTTAGTAAATTGAAACGTTGTCTCCAATGTTTCTGGCACTCAATGAAGATTTTTAAGGATATGAACAAATATTCTAATTTTTTATTTAAAATTTTTCTCTACTCTGATAAGTGAATCAAAAAATAAAAAGAAAAAAATACATAATACCCAATTAGTAAAATGACAAAATATTAACATTACGTTGAATATTCTATTGGCTCTCCTTTGACTGTCCCTCATTAATTTTTTTCTATTTAAGAAAGCACAAAATGTTAACTAGTTTTATGACAGTAATAAATTCAACCCCTTCCAACTCAAAAAGAATGTATTATTTGACGTCAAATGATGTTTTTGCACATCTTAAAATTCACAATTATTTATAAATATTTTCTTTTAATTCAATTAATTTGACCATTTGAGTAAAGTGACTTCTATTAATTAATGCTAAATCTCGAAATTCATTTGCTATTATTGCTTTTAACTCGTTCTTATACGTGTTTTGTTTTATATTTTCTTGATTTTGTATTCAAAACTCTAAAAAAATGACAAAAACAAAAAAGTCCAACATATATTCTTATATTGAATTTTTCAAAAACTATTTTAAAAACAAACTTAAACTTAATAACAGGTTTGACATATCATTTTGATTTGTGTTTTGTTTTATATTTTCAAATTTTGCATTCAAAACTCTTAAAAAAACACACAAAAAAAGGTTCACATATAATTTTATATTGATTTTTTTAAAAATTATTTTCAAAACATTACCTTAAAACGAAAACACAAAAATATGTATATTTCTTCCATTATTCTTGTAAGATTTGTTTTAAAAACAAAAACAAGAAAACATCCAAACGCGTTACTCTTTTAAGGATTATTTTTTGAAAAAACGAAAACAAAAAAGCACAACAAAATATATTTTTGTATTTGAAAAAAGAAAAAAGAATATATAAAATGGGCGAGCAAGACGAGTAGCTCTTCCCTTTCGGAGATTTTCCCCTGCGAAGCACTCTCCGTCTCCCACCTCAGCTGTCTCTTCCTCACTCCTCGCAAATCATACGTACCGCCCCTGTTCTCTCTCTCTCTCTCTCTCTCTCTCTCTCTCTCTCATTTCCTGGTTTTCTTATATTTTTTCTTCTGAAATCGAAGATCGGAGGGTCCGAGCTAATCTCTTGAAACCCTAATCAATTGGCACTTAATAAAAACTTCGATTTTATAAACGACTCTCAAATTTTCAAGAAATATAAGCCATGGACGCTGATTCTTGGAGTGCTCGTCTGTCTTCTGCCTCAAAGCGCTATCAATCGGCCCTCCAATCGCGATCTGGTGAGCTACAAATTCTTCAATCTATTCACGGTCGTTGTCACACACACATATATCTATGTGTATGTGTTTTTTAGGGTAGGTGCAACTTTATTTGTTTGGGTTTTTTTCTCGACCTTATTGAAATGGGGTTGGTTTCGGTGTAGATATGTTCATGGAATTTGAAGAAATCGAAGGAGATGATGATATAAGGGAGGAGTTTCCGTGCCCTTTCTGTTCCGAGTATTTTGATATTATTGGATTGTGCTGTCACATCGACGAAGAGCATCCTGTAAAGGCGAGGAATGGGGTATTACTCTCGTTTTCTCGTTTTATTGTGTTCACTGTTTGCCTTTTTGGTTTTCATCTTTCTTATTTTTATTTTCTGGGTTTTGGTTCACTTAACAGATTCGTTTTCTCACGCGTAGTAACTTTTGGGCGTTTGCAAGTCTAAGCTTGAGTTTTGAAAATCTCTTTGCATTTATTTAGTGTTTGCTTGGCTTCAGAGCACCGACGGAACTCGAATTTGCTTTGTTGGTGATGTGGGGCTCGCATGAATTTTTATTTTTATTGTTATTGTATGACATAAATTGCTACAAGTGTTTATCCCTGATAATAAACAAAAAAGTGGGTTTCACAAAGCTCATGCTCGCTAGCGATATTTATTATGGAATTGGAAGGTTGGTTGAATTGATTTTGGGGTGAAATCACACATTGTATGAAAGCAGGATTATAGCTGGCTTATAAATTGTCATTAAAAGATGATATGAAGTTTTTTTTCTTTGCTGAACGTTAAAGAAAAGTTTTTAGCTATCTTGCAGGTGTTTTTTTCTGTTTTTCTTATTCTTTTCCTTTTCCTTTTCCTTTTCCCTCTTATTCTCTTTAATTTTTGAAGCTTATCTTGCAAATAATAAGAGGAGTTCTTCCTTTGCAGGTGTGTCCAGTTTGTGCATTGAGGGTGGGGGTCGACATGGTTGCACATATAACCTTGCAACATGGAAACATATTTAAGATATCCTTTTACTTTTAGTTCTTTTTTACTGTTTTGGGCTTTTGAATCCATCCTTCCACTATTCTTAGATCAGTTCATTTTGCAACTAAATTTACACATCTAGTGCATGTTCAAATGTCTTATAGGGTGTTTCAGCCATTTTTCGCGGAGAACTATTGAATTGTAATCAAATAACACGCACTGTCTCTCTCTCTAAACAGATGGATCTTTTTTTCTTTTTTTTGGTTTACTAAAAGCTTAACCTTATTGAAGCTATAACCATATGCTGGATTTCTTGACTAAAAGTTACATGCAGCGCAAGAGGAAATCCCGTAAAGGTGGATCCCATTCAACACTTTCTTTGTTGAGAAGGGAACTGCGAGAAGGACATCTGCAGTCCCTTTTTGGAGGGTCTTCCTATATAGTTAGTTCAACCAATGCAGCACCGGATCCATTGTTGTCATCATTTATTTTGCCTATGGCTGATGATTTTGTGAGTGTTCCGCCACACTCTTCAGCTGAAACAGTCTCTGTCAAGAAAAGCACAAAGGAGAATGTTCCAGAAAGGTATGGGACGGTATTCTTACCTTCTTTCCTTTTCTTGGCTAAATATGTGATCTTTTCTAAGTCTGCTTACTTGTCTTGTAGTATTATAGGTTAACTTGTCCCTGTTTTTTGGATAATAGCAGTCTCCTAATTGGCTTGTACCTGCTAGAATAACAGTTGTCCACATAGCTTTCTTCAAACTTGGTTCATTTAAATCTAAGAAGCATGGACACAAACACAACATGAAACTGACACACCAACATGGCAATTTTCAAAAACTCTAGGACACAACAAGACACGGACACGGACACGACAAAACTGTAAATTTTATATATTTTTTTTATATAACATATGTATGAATGTTTGCTCAATGATAATGAAAAATTAGAAGATAATACTAATGAAAATTTAAAATTTTATGTTTTACCTAGCGACTAGCATAAACTCTGAATTAGGTATAACTCCACATTGTTTTTGTTTTGCAATTGGATCTCAAGCTATTTTTTCAAACTTACTATGTGTTTTGGGTGTATTTAAGCGATGGACACGCATGTCCTTCAAATGGCCGTATGAAATATGCTCCAGGGCCAGATGCATTCCATTTATACATGAAAGTGTGATGGAGATAATGGATTATTCTGGTTGAAGTCTAACTAAACTGAGGAATAGAGAGGTGTCAAATGAACCGAGGAAAGAATTATTTTCTCCCTCGTGTACAAATATGGAATTGAAAGTTGCAGTGGGAGAGAATGATCAAACAAAGACTTAGGAATGCATTTGGGTTATTTCAGAAATGATTTGGCTTCTTGTCCCTTTCTTAGGGTTTCACAGTGGGAAGGAAGGGGGCTTTCTAGCTACTCTTGATGTTCCCTTCTCTTTCATCATGATAATTTTCCTGCAAAGTCTGGACCAAAATGCAGGCTCTGCTAGACAACTGGCTCTTTTCATCATGATTTGGCTCTTTTCGTGGCCCTACCCTAAAATTGGGAAGGAGATCCCACTTGAGCTAGACAACTGGCTATTGGTCCTTATTTGTTTTTTCCCCCTCAAAGCATATGATGTTGCCCATAGTGAGACAATGCGGTTTGTTTGGGAGAGAAGGCAAAAAAAAAAAAAAGAATTTTTAATAAATATGTGAACGTGATAAATGAAGGGTTTAGTGGGGTTGGAATACCTTGAAACATTTTGAGGTGAGATAGTCAACCTTTTAGTTTAGATTTCAGTAGGGCGAAAAAACAGTTGAATTCCACACTGTTTTGTTCTTTTTTTTTTTTTTTTCCCTGATAAATCCCTTTTTGTGTTCTTTTCTTTAATACAGTAGAGAAGAGGATAAAGGAGATAAAAGACGAGGAAAGTGAATTTATTAATCCCCGTAATTCTTTATACATAAGGGAAAACAAGTTAGGAAAAGAGAATTCTATTTGTCCTGTGTGTTAATTTGTAACCTAACTACCTAAGTTCATTCTATAATTTCTCCCCATTTCTCATTGTTGTCCCAGTACGTCTTTTTTTTTTTTTTTTCCCTTGTTTAGTTAACTTATTTATTTATAAAGAGTGATTTTGTAGTACTCCCCGGTCTCCCCTGCTTGTTTCTTTCTTATTAAATGAAGCTTCAGGACTGATAAAAATTTATGCGAGCATTCTACTGATTAATGGTTCCCAAGGAGTGAGAAACAAGGAGGGAGGTTGAAGAGGATGTTGCCCTAAAAAGTGAGCGCAATGAAGAAAATCATGCTCAGCTTGTTCATTGTTTGATTGATGTAGGTTGCCAATGAAGGGAAGATTTAAGGAAATTCCAACCATTGTTTTATGTTGTAAAGTGTTCTTTAGCTGGAATCTTGAACTGAGTATATATGATGGAAGTTGAGATGGATGTGTGATCAGATAAAGAGGATGAAATAGGAAATAAATGTAGTAATGTATTTATGTGAAGTTAAATCCAGACTAGTCTGGCGTAGCCAAGTCTACATGGTGCCTGAGCTAGCTTTGAAAAAAGTCAATATGAGTTCCTGTTCAAATTGAGTTGTTCAAGCTTTTTGGTTATCATGTTCAATTACGCTCGTATATGTGACTAACTTGATTCCTTTGCTAGAAGAAGCAAACTGCCCCTGCTGTTAACAAACAGTCCATGATTGATTGCTGGGAGAAAAAAGAAAAGCAAACAGATAGGGAGAAAGTTGTTGTCCAGGATGGAAGATGAAAGGAATATAAATCATGGATTTGGCATACTTGGAGGATATATGAACCATAAGTTGAAGCATGAGAAGTGAAGACTTAAATCCATGCTGATTAATAGTTTTGGCCTTTTAGGGCATATCATACCTGATTAGTTGTGATGGACAGCATCAGTGCCTGCAATTGCATCGTAGAGGTAAGGTAATAAAATACTTTATTTTTCATAGATTTTGGGGTGGGGCTGTTGAGGGTCAGGTTCTTTTGGATACCACATGTAGTTCCTTCTTTCTGTTAATAATTTTTTGTTCCCTATAAAGTAGAGCCAGGGGCTTGGAGTATAAAATCCAAGAGGAGTGTTGTGCCAGCAGAACTTTTCAACCATGGTAACTCCCAGCCAAAACACAAATATAAGAGATTCTTCATCACCGTGCAGAATATTCGGAAAAAGATTGGAACCCCTTGTTACATTCTCGAAGTAGTTCAAGCGGTGATGGATGTTCGTGTTCACTTGAGTCTGAAATTATACAAGGTCTAGTTGGTTTCAGATCAAGTTCTTCCCTCTAGATTTTGTGTCAAGATGTAACACTATTCAAAGCAGCCCACTATTGACGTGTGGTGGGGCAGATGGGCTTGTACATATTTGACCTATCAGATCCCCATTAAAACTGAAGTTACTGAACTGCTGCCTTTCTAAATTAACCTACCATACAGCTTTGGGATCTAGAATCTTACTATGACTCAGTTTTCAAGCCAAGCACAAGCTTATTCATGGGAAGTGAGCATCAGCTAGATTTTGGAAGATAGCTAAGGTAGAGGAGATTAATTGGAAGCACAAGTCTAGGCAGTTATGGCTCCAAGAAGGGGACAGGAACATTCATTTCTTCCATGGGATGGCTAATTTTCACCGGCGATGCAATCTTGTTGGCAAGATCAGAGTTGGGAACAGATTCTAGAGAGATGAGGAGATCAGGAGTGTTATTGCAGGCTTTTATGAGGCGCTTTATCCTCATCCTAGGTGTTGGAGACCCAAGCTTGAGGGGATTGATTTTGGCCATATTTCCTTGGAGGAGATTTCTTGGGTTGAGCAGCTTTTTTCAGAAAGGGGAGGTGGTTGAGGCCATAAAATCTCTTAATGGAGATGAGGCCCTGTGATGGATGGTTTGACTCTTGCCCTTTTTTAGCATACTTGAGAGGAAGTTAGGGGGGAGGATATGGTCAATGTTTCACTCAGTTTTATGTGATGAGAATTCGAGTATTTGGGTGAGTCATTTTTAGTAGATCTTCAGGTTTAAGTGGTAGGTGATTATGCTTCTCAAACACAATTATGAAAGGATTGAATGCATTTAGTTTTAAGCACTTAATTGCATTATCAAGCATAAACAGTTTGTGTTTGTTGACAAAAGAAATCAATTTGTTCGAGAATAACAGAAGTCTCGAAACAATAAAAAGGAAATATGTAGCAAGAACATCAATCTAGTGTTGTTTTTTCTTATTTTCAAATTATTTCTTTGTTGAGGAACATAAATGAGGGGCCATATATCCCCTTCTATTGTAGTGTTTGGTGATCTGGCCTTTATGTTGTTGCTACCTTCTAGCTTGTAGGTTGTACATCAATGAATTACCCTTTTTTGCACTATTGCCTTGTCAGACTTTTCTTTAGCTTTCCTGAAGCTGATATTGATTTCTGGTGACAGGATTGTCCAATCTTCTCCTTTATCAATAGAGGATCAGAGGGAGAAGGCGAAGAGATCCGAGTTTGTTCAAGGTCTGTTGCTGTCCACCATTCTCGATGACAACTTGTGAAGGTCTAGTGTGGCTGCTGTGGTCTACTTCCAAGTTTACAGCCAAGAGCCGCCTGAGCAGTGCTTGTGCTTGTTTGTAGCATGTCACTATATTAAGGTAGTGAAATAAAATGTAGTAATAAATGTAATATGTGCTGGATGTGGAAATTTAGTAGTTAAAGAGGAGACAGACTCGTGTATTCTGTTCTATTATTAATTCATATGCTTCGTTGAGAAAAAAAAGTTGAGAACATATACCTGTGTTGATTTCCTATTTAACTTAAAATCTGTATCGAGTTTTCTTCTTGAACATATTTATATTTGTAGGGTGTCGTTTAGACAGATTTACGGTCAAATTTCATCAGGTTTTTGTTCTCTGGTAAGGACTACAGACATTTGGAAGCAAGCTAGCAGCGGTGGGTTTGCTGTTCAGTGACCAAAATCATGATCTTGGGCAAGTTTTGGTTGTGCTACGCTAATCCTAAGTTGATGACATGTTCGCCTTAGAACTGTGTATATATATATTAGAGCGAAGGCGAACATGTCGTTTGTGACATGTAGAACTGTGTGTATATATAAGAATTGTAGGATGTCGTTTAGACAGATCTTGGGCAAGTTTTTGTTTCATTTTCTTATAAACAAAGTATAATTTTTTTAAATTATTTGTGGTCCTATAAGCTTTCGGTAAAAGGGAACAGTAAATTATGTATTTTGTTGTTGGTTGAAATAACATTTTTGTATTATGCTCGTCAAATGATTTGATAAATACTTCACTAAAAATTAATTTTTATTGAATAGTTAAATTTATTGCCATATAGTGAATATTTTATTAAAAAAAGAAAAAAGCAAATTAATTAATAATTTTTATCTAAAAAAATTAAATTTTAAGTAAAAAATTTACAGCTAATATTAAAAATGTAAAAAGTATTATTTAATATTTTTGCTTTAGAATATTTTTCGGCTCCCTGAAAAAACTTTTGAATCCCTTAATGTACTGTGTACCAACGATCTAGTATACATAAACATATATATAAAGTTACTAGCTACATAATAAATGTGGCCTCAACTCAATTCTCATTTACTACTTAACAATTGAAAGTTGGGAGATCTAAATCACTATCACCACATCCTAATGCACCAACCACCCTAAAAGATATAGAAGTAAATTTTTTTTTTTTTGTTTTTGGGTTTTCCACTCTTTTGTGGGAGTCGTAGTCTGCTTCTTCGCACTCCATAACAGTCCAAACTTATATTAAATTTGTGCCTAAGAGTTGCCCAAACTTTTTCCAAGCATTGGCCAAACAATGCTTAAGACAACTCCTTAGTACCTCAAGGATGGCCTAAGACACCAGCAAACAATGTAGTCAAGTAGGGGCCAATTAATCTCACTTTAGCCAATGCTAACAACAAGAGTGAGGGGCGAGATAATCTCACCAACATCCAACTATGTCACAAGCTGCACTTCAAGGTCGGGCTCATACCCTTATTTTTCAGTCTAGTGCTAACCCAAACTTGTTTGTACATATTGTATAGAATCTAAGAATGTATGTTTGGTGTCGAATGTATGCATAGATTTTCCCTTATCAAGGTGTGCGGCATTCAAGTTAGTCGTGTCCAAACCTTATTGAGGAGAGGTATTGTAATTTTTTCGAAGGGTTAGAAAATTAGTTTAAGGTCATATGTAAATGTATGTAAAAGGATTTTGTCAAATTCCTTGTAAATATTTTTATAGACCCATTATGATTCCTCGAGGGGGTGTCATATTTTCTTGTATTAGTTTTGAAATGACTCAAAAAGCATATATAAGGAAGGGGTATGCTGCTCCTACCATCCTCCACCCCATTACTTTTTGTATGGTTTTGAGGCATGTCTTGTACATAATGTGAGCTACGTAATGATGCTTTTATCAATGAAATATGTTTTATTACTTCCACCCATTCTCCAAGAAGGTTACTTGACAGTTGGCCTATAATGCTCAATTCTAGCTTCCAAATGATATGATCCGGGTTTGGCTGGCTTGCCAGACGGACTTAACAAATGCCACATGAGCCTCACTTTTGACTGCTTAGCTCACAAAGTGTCGACCCGTGATAGTTGGCATCAAAGTAATAGTTGGTGGGAAGTTACAATGAGATAGTGGCTGACCCTATGCCCCACAACGGATCGTGAGAATGTAGTTGGTGTCGTCCAGCTACAAAATGAAAGGAAGTAATGGAGGAGCAAAAGATGGTGACTCAAGCACGGAGAGTGTATGCCGGTGGGCTTGGTGGATGGAATGTCGCGGTGGCTATAAGGCAAGACGGTACCCATCAAGAAGTGTGGTGGACAAGCCCAAAAGGACGGGCAAGACTCGAGAGACTCCAATGGTTGTGTCTGTTGGCCCAAGAAGGTAACCCAAGAGGGGGGGTGAATTGGGTTTTATAGAATTTATATCAAGAATTGCAACTAAAAACAGTTTATGCAATGTAGTAGTGAGCAATCAAACTAATAACCCAAGCAAACAAATAATATAATGTAATACAAGCAAGTATTGTAAGCAAAGAGATGAAGAACACCAGATTTATAGAGGTTCGGCCAAACCTTGCCTACGTCCTCTCTTCCTCGATCCTCTCGAAGGTATTCCACTATGTAAACTTTCTTTACACAGCTGCTAGTTTTTCTTCAAGTGCCTAGCTCACTCTTACAAGAGCTCTTCCCCAAGCTCTCAAAACCCAAGAGATTTGGTCCAAGCTTCTCTCAAACTTACGAGTGATTTTGTCCAAGTTTCACTCAAACTTACAAGTGTTTTTCCCAAGCTACACTCAAACTCACAAGTATTTTTCTCAAGAACACTCAAACTCACAAGTTTACAAACCAACCCAATAATAGATGAAGGTTGTACAATGAATAACACTCTCTCAAAGAGTAGATAAACAAATTTTTAGCTCACTCAAGAACCCCCCCAAATAAATAAAAACAATGTATAAGATGTAGAAGATGAAATCTCACTTGTAGCTCTTAATCTTGGGTTCTTCTCATGTTCTTCTTGCACCAATATGTGTTGGGGATCTTGTATATATAGCCTTGAATCTATTTTAGTCGTTGGAGAAGTATGGGAGTTGATTTGGTGGCAGATCGGACCATTACTCCTGTCAGAAAAACTAGTTGTTGGTGTCGGGAGTCGACTCTTTTGGAGCAGGAGTCGACTCTTTTTGTGTTTCTGCAGATTTTTCAAGGCACTGTCCAAATGAGTCGACTCTTTTGGGCCAGGGGTCGATTCTTTTTGTCTAAAACTGCAAAATCAACTCTCTGTTTGAATGAGTCGACTCTTTTAACTTCAGGGGTCAACTCTTTTTACCTCCAACAGATTTTTCAGCCTCTGTTTGAATGAGTCGACTCTTTTGTGCTAGGGGTCGACTTTTTTTAGGAAAATCCTTAACTTTTGCAATACTTCTTTAATCTTCTTCAATATTTTCAAGCTCTTTAATTATCATCCAAATAAGGCTTCTAAGACTTGAAAAGACTTCTTCAAGGCATGTTGACTTCAAGAACACCTTCAACCCTTCAAGATGAAATCAATACACTTTTGATTACATTTAGAGTTCTTCAATCAACATCACTTCTTCCATTGATCTAAGTGTTCTTCAAAATCTTCAAGAGACCTTCTAAGACTTGAGATCTCTTTTCTTCAATTGATCTTTCATGCTTATTTGAACTTCTTCAATCTCTTTACTTAATCTTCATCAAATTGATTTCTTCTAGGATTCTTTAATCAATATAACTTTTTCCATCAATTCAAGACTTCAACATAATCTTCAATGAAGCTTCCAACTCTTGTGATTTTTTATCAATACTTTCAAGACATCTTCAAAACTTCTAAGAAAGCTTCCATGTCTTTAAGTGAGTCTCTTCTTCTTCCATTCTTGCAAGACATCTTCAAATCTTCAAGGTGAGCTTCCATATCTTGTAAAAGTTATCTAAATGAAGTTGTAACCATGAGATTGCTGAATGTGTCAACTCATCATACTCATTGTCTCTATTGTTTCTTGACAAGCTTCTCACCACAACTTTTTCAACATATTCAATGTGACAAGTTCTCCATTGTTACTTGGCAAGCTTCAACTCATTGCTCCCCCTTTCCTTTATGCTTTATGCCTTAATGCATTTTCCAGATTTAGAGCAGAACAATCAACCAATTTAGAAGTTCATAGCATACATGATGATATAGTGGACTTGATATGGCCATGAGGATCGAGGGTCTTCATAGTGAAGTGTAAACCATATTTGTATGGTGCCAGCTCTTCGGTCTTCAATTCTACTTGAAATCCTTTGTTGTATTTGCACTTCTATTTGTACTTTAGTCTTCAGGAATTGATTCCATGTCAACTTGAAAACTCTTCAAATAATCTTGTGTGAGTGCTTTGCTTCTTTGAATAACTTATTGAATCATTATAAGATCTTCAATCACTTGCATCTTTCTTTTCAATACTTGTTGAATTCCATGAGCATCTTCAATCTCTTTAAGAATAAGATTGCCTAAGTAATCTTCTTGTTTGATACTCAACCGATCAACTTAATTATTTTCTTGTTATCAAATGATTATAATCTAACCTGCACATTTAATTGAAATCATTAGATAACAACCACATGGTTTTGTTATCATCAAAATCAACATGGGGATTAACCTTGAGTCAATAGTGTCATCGTGTCATCGTGTTGACACACCCTTAAATAGAGAGTGACAAAGGGGGCAATAGAGCAACGGTGGGCCAAGCACAAGTTTAAAAAGTGCAAGGGCCAAGCCATGTACCTACGTGTGCTAAAGAAACAAAGTGAGACCAAAGCATCGGTGGGAGACACGCCGCATGCGAGTGCTAAGTTCTTGTACCAACGAGTCGACGGAGGTATAGGGGATGCCAAAGAAGATGAGAAGGCATCCAAAGCTACGACGTGCATGTCCAAGAGAGCCATGGAGGTGGAGAACGACGCACGTGGAGCAATAGTTGGACCTATGTAGTAATGCCAAGATGGGAGGAGTTCAAGTGGAACTCAAGTGATTATTCTTTCCCAGAACAATAAGCAAAAAGGCCAGCGGGCCTAATGAAGCTTATTGTTCCTTGGTGCCAATTGGGTGATAATGTTAAGCATGTTCTTTGCCCAATGCTTAACACAAGAGACATGTCCATAAGGGACTAGTTGTTCTACTTCCTGGAAAAGTCTGCAATTAGGGCGTGGGTGCCCAAAAATGTAATGGAATGCCTTAAAGACCATGTCTTTGAGCCACAATAGCTTGGGAAGTGTGAACCAGCAATGGTGTGAAAAATGGCAAGTCTCAAGTATACGACAAACCCAAGAGTGGGGGAGCCACATCAAGAATCATCTCAAGTGCACAGCAAACCCAAGAGTAGGAGAGCCACATCAAGGATCATCTCAAGTGCACAGCAAACCCAAGAGTAGGAGAGCCACAAGTGCCAGCAAGCCCAAGAGTGGGGGAGCCAATGTCGGGTTATCTTTCAAGGAAGAAGGATGGAACAACAACAACTAAAAGGGCACGGGAAGGACTTCCATCAAGAGAGGGCAAACATAGGGGTCCCATTTCTTGTCACCCATGCAATGAACCGTATGGTGTGCACCTGTTAAATATTTGAAGCGGAGTTAAGGGTCGTGAAGAGTAATGGTTGGCCGGTGAGCCACACTTAGTGGGGTGTTTCCTTACTCCAACTCAGGCAAGAGTGCCAATGAAGGGATTTGACTTCAAAATTGTCGAAGGACTGTGCAAAGCTCGTGTGGACATAATGTTTCACCTTGTTTGAGTTCGGGGTGCATTGTCGTTAGTACTTAGTAGAGTATCTTGAAGCAATCGGAATATGGTAATGGAGTGAAGGGTCGTCAAGGGGATGGTTGGCTTGCGAGCCACATCTTGTAAGATATCACTTTGTTACCATTAGGGTGGTGGTGCTCAAAAAAGTTTTGAGAACTCATGGTGCATATTTGCTTGTTGTCGATGAGTTGGATTCATCAAACTCACAAAGCCTAGAGTGGCAAGAAGGAAATGTTCCAACCTAGACATAGGGAAGCGGTGTTGGACTCCAAGTCTAGAGTGACAAGAGCGTCGATACCAAATTAAGGCCGTATCGATGGGACAGAGAAGCCTTAGAAAAGATTGCTTTAACCAATTCAATGTGGGGATATCAGCAGCGTGTCTAAGTCAATCCCAACGTCAAAGATTGCTCACGAGGGGGCATATCCAGCAGTGCCCATGGACTAGTTGTAGCTATCCTTGGGTTAGACTTCAAGAAGAGGCCATGACTGCCTTGGATTGGTGATTGCCATGTTGTCATTCCACTTCTTGTATGACAGATAACACAAGTTGCATATTGTTCGCGCCATGCCCACTAACAAGGTTGGAAGCTTGTTTTCAACCACAAGATAGTTGGAGGCCAAGAGTGAAGAGCTGAAGGGACGATGGTTGAGACAATGAATTCTCAAGATGCTTATCAACAACTCCCACCTAGGAGGAGTGGAGATTTCAAGCAAGCACTGAGATGCTTCGGAGCAGGGAGCAGTTCCCAAATCCATAAAAGGGTCTTGGAGACGAACTTTCAAGGCCAAGCTGAGATAGCAAAAAAGAGTTAGCCCATGAAGGGGCAAGGAAGAGGTAGTGGTTCCAACTCCATTCAAAGGTCTTAAAGACGGACTTTCAGGGCCATGCTAAGAGGATAACCAACACTTAGCACATGAAGGGGCAATGAGTAGGTAGTGTTTTCAACTCCATTCAAGAGTCTTGAAGACGGACTTTCAAGACCAAGCCAAGAAGGCAAGCAATGCCCATGAGGGGTATGAAGTTCAAGTGTGAAGATGCATTCAATGAAGCAACTTAGAGACGGGACTTCTAAGGTGCCCAGCCAAAAGTGTGACCAAATTGACCCAGCATTCAAAGTGACAACCAAGAGACGAACTTCTAAGGTACTTGGCCAAAGTGTGGCCAAACCAATACAGTATTTGAGAAGGCAACTTGGAAAAGGACTTCCATGATGCCTGGCCTAGGTGACCAAAACAATCAAGCATTCGTGGTGGTGACTTAGAGACGGACTTCTATGGCGCTTGACCAAGGTGGCCAATTCAATTCAAAAGTTCGAGGAGGCGACTTGGAGACGGACTTCTAAGGCGCCTGGCCAAGGAGGGCAATCCAACCACTTCACCAGGAGGAATGGACTTTGAGCACGAGCCCCATTTCAGTCAAATATCTTCGAAAGGTAAGAGCTAGAGAAGCAATTTAGTGAGTGCCGAGATAATCTGAGAGGCAACACAATATCAAATTTCAAATTTAAATCATCAAATTCTAGAGTCACCGAGGACGGTGACAAGCTCAATTGGGGGAGAGTGTCATGGTCCGCTTCTTTGCGCTCCATAACAGCTCAAACTTGTGCCAAACTTGTACCCAAAAGTTACCCAAACCTTGTCCAAGCATTGGCCAAACAATGCCCAAGACAACCCCTTGTTGCCTCAAGGATGGCCTAAGACACCAACAAACAATGTAACCAGGTGAAGGCCAATTAACCTCACTTTGGCCAATGCCAACAAGGGTGAGGGGCGAGATAACCTCACCAACATCCAGCCATGTCACGAGCTGCAATAAGGTCGGGCTCATGCCCTCATTTTCCAATCTCGTGCCAAACCAAACTTGTCTGTACATATTGTATAGAATCTAAGAAAGTAGGTTTAATGTCGGATACATGCGTAGATTTTTCCTTGTCAATGTGTGCAACATCTAAGTTAGTCGTGTCATAGCCCTATTGAGAAGAAGTGTTGTAATTTTTCTACATGGCTAGAAAATTAGTTTAAGGTCATATATAAATATATGTAAAAGGGTTTTGTTAAATTTCTTATAAATATTTTTGTAGACCCATTATGGCTCCTTGATGGAGTGTCATGTTTTCTTGTATCAGTTTTGAAATAGCTCAAAAAGCATATATAAGGAGGGATTACGCTCCTACCACCCTTCACCTTACTACTTCTTGTATGGCTTTGAAACATATCTTATACATAATGTGAGCTATGTAATGATAATTTTATCAATAAAATATGTTTTATTACTTCTACCCATTCTCCAAGGAGGTTGCTTGACGATTGACTTATAAGGCTTAATTCTAGTTTCCAAATGATATGATCCGAATGTGGCTGACTTACCAGACAGACTTTACTCGACGAGTCTCACTTTTGACTGCCTAGCTCACAAAGTGTTGGCCGTGACACAGGCATTTGTATAGCAAGGAATTTGAAACCCCTGACATCTCAACCAAGGGGTTTTTTTGGATTCAACTAGTAGAGACTTATACCTCTTAAGTCACCACCGGTGCCTGCAAAATGAGATCAGTCAGTCGACGGGACGGTACTTACTCCGAATATCCTGGCAAGTTTATAATTGCGACTGGAACCAATTTTTTCGGCCGCCTAAACATAAAATCTTCTAAACACAAATGATTGGACAAAAAACGAAAGAAGCAAGCCCCAATATTCTACCTAATGGACAGATAAGTCAGTTGAAAAGAGTCAGACGTTGCACATGACATTTGTGTATGCTATCACAAAGCGCCAAAAAAAAAAAGAGTTGCATTGGAATATTCCACTCCTACTATTTCTATATCAGATTCCAACTACCATGTTCCTACTATTAGCCGATAAATTTCCACAGAACCACATACCACAAAGTAGAAGAAACAGAAAACATATACCATTAGTCATTGGAAAATCTGAGCGAATTATGCCAACGCTCTCTCTCTCTCTCTCTCTCTCTCTCTCTCTCTCTCTCTCTCTCTCTCTCTCTCATGTTCAATGTCAGTGATTTTCACACATTGAAAGAAGAAATATACAGGGTCATACTCATGTAACTTGTTCTAAAGTCTGTCTGAAATCTAAAAACCATAACCAAGCCTTACATTGGTCAAATAACAATATAAACAGTTAAAGGTCAGTAGTTTATGATAAGTCAAGGGAGAATTATCAATAAGAAAAATTATGCCTAATCAATGACTAACTGTTGAGCGGATCATATAAATACAACATTTTTTTCCATTTTCATTGTCTCTGATGTAGACAATTTAACCACGTGAAACGATGTACGCAAAGATAGCCAATGGACAGAAAGAATGGTGAGCCATCTCACAACATCAATGCCTAACCCTAAAACAATGGAGGCACTCGGGTGTTCCTTATCTCCCTCACTACATGCCTCACAAATGAATCGAAACAAGATGAGCAGCAACCTTTCATCAGGCTCATCTGTCCACCTGCAGCTGTTCCTTCAACATGGTTGCATATTGAGGGAGGCTGCACAGGAAAAACCTCGCTCCCCCGGTGCTCAAGGCCACATGCAGCTAAAATGGTGTGTGTAGAGTTCCTTGCAATGTCCTTGAAGGTACTGTAGCCTACACCAAAAGAGTTGGGGCAATTCAGCATCCCAGAAACATGTAGATCATTATTATTCTGCACACATGACAAGCTTTATATGCACTTCAAGCATAAAACAGTACATATTACAGTTACCAAAAGATAAGCATGTCTAGTAAAAAAAGTTCGATACCCAATTGAGATGCTAAAATATCACTAATATGCTTATATCTAAGAGAGAGATTGGATTTTACGCAAACTCAATGCACTGCAAGGTGAACTAGAGCCACTCTCCAAACTCTGAATACTCGTCTTCTAAGAAAGGACAAAGATGCAGCAGCCACCAAGGTACGGCAGGCATTGAAAAAAACAAATGATACTCACACCCCCTTCTTATATGCAACGGGATATGGTGATGCTGTTTGAGATTTGACACATTACTAGTGGAATACCACCACCAAAGGATATAAAAGCCTACAAAAAGACCTACATATGAATAGGCATGACTTGATTTACCAATTCGGAAAAACAATTTTACCTTTGAAAACAGAACAATTTGTATGCAAACTTTGCCTTGCCTACTCAACTAGAGGTTCACACTTGCACTGCACCATTTCCACGCCATTTAGTTGAAAAGAAAAAACTGCTAACTTGACATACCTAACTCCATTTCTCTGGATAAGCTTTTTAAATGGCTTCTAACCATTGATCGCACTTGTTCCTTTTCTACATTAAAGTGGCTCACCTCTCTATATCTCTGCGGGGACATGTTATCATCACCGATGCCTGATCTGCTGCTACTGCATGGATGGAGTTGCTCATAATCCAATCTTGTATTGATACCCCTACTGATCCCAGCAAGTTCAGCTTGTAGCATCCCATCAACAGAAGAAACGGCAGATGCAGAAGTTTGAGCTTGATTTAGTTGACCGCCTGAATGGCTTGACCTTGCAGAAAAACGATCCCCACTCTGGACGAAAGGTGTGAAATTGTCCTGTAACCTTCCCTGGGAAAAGGTTTGATGAGATGCTAACCTTTCTGGTGCCATTGCATGTTGAAATGCTATTTCCCGACCCCGCCCTATTTGAGAGCCCAAAAAATTATTTCCCGAAGTTGTAGCTGACATCCCATTGGTTCTACCACCCAATTGGCTTATTCTGTTATTAAGTAGATGGTGTATCTGACGCTGTATCCTGCGTCTTTCTAATACAGTTAAGACCCCGGCTCCTGATGTTGGAGAAGCAGGTTGAAAATCCACAACAGGACGTCTAGGAGATGAAAAAAACCCAGTTCCCTGAGTCGATGGTGTTTCAGGCACATACACTGAGTTAAGGTCTATAGTTTCCCTAACATTCTCAACAGGAGATGATATGCCAGACCAGTTGTTGATTGTTCTTTGATCGGGTGTAAGATTTGGTGCTTGTGGATTTGAGGAACCAAGAGCAGTTGGTCTACAGCCTTCACAATACCAATTACCTTCTGGTACCTCGCGTCCAAGACCAACACAAAAAGTGTGTGCTGGTGAATCACAGAGATCACAAAGTAACATAAGAGCATCATCACCACCTTGCTGGCATTCAGTACAAATCACATTTTCATATGGGTCAAGATAACCCCTAAGTTCTTCTTCGGATGGTTGATAAACCTGCACATTGCAAAACCATTTCAATCAGTAAAATGAAGAAGAAACACACACACACACACACACACATATAATGAGAATTAAAGAACAAAATTGACGCTCCTGTTTCTGGTACCAAAAATATGAAAATGTGGTTGCACAAATATACCTGATCACGTTCCGGGACCTGGAACACCATGGTCCTCAAATCAAACCCCGTGTTCGGTCTTGTGGGTTTACTGATAGTCATGAACCTTTGCTTGCACAAAGGGCAACGAGATTCCACCTTTGACCACTCCATTATGCAAGCAAAACAAAAATAATGACTGCAACAATTTAATGTTCCTCGAACAGTCTTCTTCCCTTCTTCTGACAAACAGACCCCACAAACCTGCTTTCCTGCTTCATTTTTCAAATCCTCTACCTTCTCCTTGCCCTTTCTTCCTGGACATTTTCTTTGCTGACACAAAACCCCTTCCTCTTGTAGTCTATTTGTTGAAGAAAAATTCCTCAAACTAATTGTCAAATCTCTGCAAAATTCACTGGCTTCTTTCACCTGTTCTCTCTCTTCCTCAGATATAGTATACTCAAAATCAGATGATACAGAGTTCATGAAATCTGAATCAGAATCTGCCATGAATCTCCTCTTTCTCCGAACAGAATTTTGCTTACTCCTTTCTTTCAGGTTCTTCTCTGCTAATGCCCCATTATTACCAGCAGCTGATTTCCTCCTCAACCCACGACTCTTTGTTTGCTTCTTTCTCATAGGCTTTTTTACAACCTTAGAATTCCTCTTCCTCTTTCGCCCTTTTACAAGACATGTTTCCTGCAAAGGGGGCCTCCCCACCTTCTTATTCTTCTTCCTGACTGCCAACTCATCTTCGTCATCCAAATCAGTTTCATCTGGCGTAAATTCCTCATCATCATCAAAATCATAATCCTCATCTTCGAAATCCTCATCATCTTCTACTTTATATGAAACCTTTCTTTTCTTGCGTGCCCTTGCAACCCCAATTTTCTTCCTACCCGGAAAAACCTTTCGCCCTTTTGACCTACGAACCTTCCTCACTTTCTCTTCCTCCTCCTCCTCCACCTCCTCCTCTTCTTCTTCTTCAAATTCACCTAAACTCTCTTCTGATTCCTCTCCAACCAAAGAAGAGCAATACTCCTCTGAATCATTGAATTCTTTATCTTCTCCCAGGGAATAATCCTCATCCGAGTCATCTGATCCCTTGTCTTTTGACCGAATCATTCCCTTACTATATCGCTTGTTCCCAACCTTCCCTCCCCTCCCCATCTTCTTCTGCACCCAAACAAGCACAAAACCAATAGTCAATCAAACTGGATCATATAAGAGTCAATACCTGTAACCCAAAAAAAGAAAAAGGAGTCAAATCTAATTAAATTAAAGCAAATAAATGTCTAGATTCCACATTTAATCCATTTCTTGTCTAAGCTTTCCACAAATAAGGTAAGTTAAAATAATCAATCATTCATCATCATCGATCTGTGTTGTTAAAAGAAAGAAACAGCAACCACTAAACCAAAAAAAAAAAAACCCTAAATCTCTATTCAAGGGGTTAACCGAGATGTGGATCAATAATTCGTCTGAATCGCGTCAAATCAATATAAAATCAACCAATTAACCATCAATCACACGGCAATTACAAGCGAGAAATCAAACTGAATTTACCAACGACCAACATCAAAACAAGAGCATAGAATAATTCGATTACAAATTCCATTTCGCTTTAGAGAGAGAAAGTTCATCATTCAAACGGAAGTTATAATCGTATCAGACGACGAAACAGAGTTATGCATCGGTAAAATTTTCGAATTGGATTTGGTCAGAGAGAGAGAGAGGAAGAGAGAGGGGTACCTGAGAGGAGGAAGAACCACCGTCGAATGCGAAACAATGATTTACTGCCAACGATATAGTATTTTGATTCGGTTTATATATATGTAATGTTTTTTCGCGTTACATAAACAGTTAATATTACAATTTCTTACATACAAGCACTCGATACAAATATTACAGAAGCGTCTCTACACACAGAATTTGACATTTACACCATACGCAGCTACACCTCCTCTTCCTGTAAAATTCCGAGAATACCCCTGTTCATGGTAAAAGCAGTTAAACTGAAAGTTTGACTTAGGGTTGTGATACTATGCGATGGGACTAGGGTTAGATCGAAGAATCTCCCAAATCCAATAGCTCCGGAACAGCAATTCAGGATGATGACGTGGTGTGCCCAAATTATTAAAGGTGAATACTTTTTATATTTTTTGCAAACTCAATTATACGAGTAACAAATTTGAATATAGGGTTAGAAAATTTATTAACCCCATTACATTAACATTAAAAATGGAATAAAAAACTGTAATATGAGTTATGTAACACGTGATTATTGGTAGGGCGTCATCATGCTGGTGTGTTCGAACTCATAAGATAATTTTTTAATGGTATAAAAGAAAAAATGAACAATTCCTTGCAGACCAGGAGTAGAAACCTTCTCAGGCATGTGGCAATTTTTGATAACATCCCTTATAAAATAATCATTAGAAAGGGAAAAATAAAAATCGAAATTTTTTTTTTTCAATTAACTTTGAACGATACGTAGGGAGTATTTGAATGTAATTTATTTAGTAGATTATGACTTATACTTATGACTTTTTTAAAATGTGTTTGGATAAGTAGTTTAAAAAAATAACTTATGTCTAATTATATTTTTTTAAAAAAACTATTTTTAGAGATGACTTTTTAAAAATAGCTTATAACTTATACCTTATAGCTTATAAACTATCATACCAAACAATCTCATAGAGCAGTAAAAGAACTGACATCCTAAACCGTTTGATACGCTGCCACTTGTATAGATCAGTAGAAACTCCTTCAACTCATACTCCAAAAAAAAATCTCCTTCGTCTATGCAAGTGCTAGTGCACAATGGTAGCAACTAGCAAGCGCTTGGCCATCTTATCCAATTGAAGGTGATACAAAAATTGAAGAATAATTACACTTTATTCTGTTGTAGTTTAAACAAAAAATTTATAATCCTCACATAGTCTAAAAATAAACACATAATCCCCCTATGAATTCATATCAAAAAGATGATTTTGACTTTTTATATCAAAATAAATATTTATCTTTCATAAAGGCATTTTGGTATTATTTCACCAAATATGTCATAGTCCTATTCATTTTACAAATAAGTTTAAATAAAAAAAGAGTTATGTGTTAAATTGAAACCAACAAAGATTATTTGATTTTCGCTCAATAAGAGATAGTGTAATTATCTAAAAAAATATAATATTGTGGGACCAGTACTAATTCTCATGATTAGATAAACTCAAGATTGAAACTTACACTAATTAGCCAACAACATTGCCAACATGCATGGAATTGTGTGTATGTATGTACAGAGTGTTTTTTTTTTTTTTTTTTAACTCAAGTAAAAAATTTTTTAACACCATTAAAACCTTTGAATATTTAAAATTTTGAAGTTGAAATTTTAATCTAGATTATTTTGGTTAATATATATTTTAAAATACTTCTCATTGATTGAACTAAAATAACTAAGTATTTAGTAATATTAAATCTTTCTAATTTAAATGAAAATATTTTTAAGGACCCGTTTTGTTGTTTGAAACACATGAATTGGACTATATGAAACTCAGTCATCCATGAATTAAGTAATTTGATTTGTTTAGTTTTAAAATGAAACAACTGTAAAATTTATGAAATTAAAATTTACTTTTGATGGTTTAAATAATCATTGAAGATTTATGCTCTGTAATTTGGTCCAGTTAAATCATATTTGATTTGGACCATTTAAATGTTGCGTACTTGCATGTAGTCCCATTTTTTCAATGCTTTTATTTGATCTCATCTAGTAAAATTATTTTAAAAAATTATTATTTCATGTGATAGTCATATCGTGCAACGGTAAAAATGACAGATTTTAAATTTCATTTACGAGGAATTTAAATTTTGTTTTACGGGGAAGATGATTACACAACAGGTATGAATTTTGTTTGGAACTTTGGACAGGAGAGGGAGGGGAAGGGAAAGTAGGGAAAGAGAAAAATAAGAAAAAATATTTCCTTCCCCATTTGGTCTTGTAAAGAAAATGAAAGGAAACTTAAAGGAAAGGGGGAGAATAAATTTTTTTTCCCCTTACTTTTATCTCTCTTTCCCTTTTAGATAGAATCAAATAGGAAATGAAATTTTTTTTCCATTCTCTGTACCTTTCCTTCTCCACCCAAGTTCCAAACAGGCTCTAAGGAATGAATGAGAAAGAGAACTCATGACTAGAACCATGGGCTTGACCTCATGTTATACTTGCTCCTAGTAAAATAATTGTTTTTTTTTTTTCCTGAATTTTGAATCGGAACCGTAGAGTTTATACAACCGGACTGCAGTGGATAATCTCGACCGTTCATTTTGAGCATCTTAATTGGAAACCGCGTGACGGCCGTGGTTTTGAGTGGTGGAAACGCACGCTCGTTCTCCGCGTATCCCGACTCGCGAACCCCGCAACCGCCTCAGAATAGGCTTCCTTTGTCGGAATTGTTGGAAAACCACGTGCTGTCCCAAAGCTGATATTGCCACTGAATCTTCCAAGGAATCACTCCTCTTATTTCATATTTTATATCAGAAAAATAAGAGATCTTGGACTATTCTAATTGAAAGCCCAGTTAGATTAGTGCATTTAAATTCTCCTTTTTGGGGCTTGTTCATAACCGGTTTGGGTCGCAACTTAAAACTGTTTTAAACGAAAAAAAATTTAGTGGTTAGGTAATACTGTGTACTCGGTGGTAATCTCTATTAAGTAATGACACGTGGTGAGTGAATACATCAGCAACTTAAATTTGTAATGTAGTAAAAAAAAATTTAAGAAAAATATTACAAGGCAAAATTTGATAGGAACCATAAGATACTTCCTTAAAAATGTATTCACTACAAATTAAATTTAGATTGTTGATGTATTCATTTACCACGTGTCATCATTTGATAGATATTGCCACCTAGTACTTAGTTAATCACTAGACTATTTTTCATTTTAAACCTTTATGTTGTATTTGGATCAAGAATTTAGATAATTTGGTGAGGAAAAAAAAAGGGATAAGAATATGAAATTACATAATATGTTTGGTTGTTAGAGAAAGTAAAAAGTAAAATAATATTAAAAAAATCAAGTAAGAATTTAAAATTTCTCATTTTGTTCACTTTTTTCTTTCTTTTTTTTTTTCTTTTTTTGTTCTTAATAAATTTAGTTTCAAACGTAGCATTAAGCGATTAAAAATTGCATTTAAAAAGCATGTGAGCCGACTTCGTTCAAGAAAAGTGCTCGAAATATGGTTAAAATCAAACAAGAAGTTAGTGTTTTTTCAAAATACAAAATAACTTAATAGAAGTGAACCTGATCTAATCTATTTTTTGGATTACGCAAACAACCTCATAGCTAGTTTAAAATTGTGATTAATCTGAATTAATGAGCATATGATTGTTTCATTCTGGTATTTTTGTTTTCCACTATTCTGCCAATTTCTTTTGATTTGCACTAAACCTTTTCCTTTCCCCATCTTTTTCTTTTTTTGGAATTAAGTTATTATTAAATAAAATGACATTTTATTTTAAGTTTACATTTTAGTTTCCTTTTTTCACTTCTGATTTTGTGTGTGGACAATAATATCCAAAATAATGTGGATCTAATAAGAACCAAATCCAAGACCAAAAAAAGACTAGCCCAATGAGGTCGGCCGATGGGTGCCGACCTGTCGCATTAGGCCCATGCCGACCAGAGGCAAGGATCCAAAAGGACTGCCCCATGAATCTTAATTCAAAAGGTATTAAGACTAATGAAATCCATAATATAAATTTTATTCCTAAGTAAATTAGGACAAATAAAAGATAAGTTTAATATATTAAACTGACTCAATCAATAAAGATTTCTAGGAAGAAAGTGATTTCAATTCCCAAAGAGAACATAATATTTTGAAATTTATAAATACCCCCATGCACTAAAGGTGTAAGGTACGTTCACTTAAGTTTTAGCTCTCTACATTCTATTCGATTCTTTGTGATTAAGCTTGCTAACTTAATCATCACAGTGCCTTCGGCCCAAAGAAGGTCGAGTCATTCTCATTGTCTTCTTCTCTTGCAAATTGTTTGTGCTCATCGATTCGATTTGAGAGTTCAACCAGACTTTCCTAAAAATTTCATCTATAAACAACGTGCTCCACTTAAGTCTTAGAATGACCCATAATCTGAATTGGGCTAACTAATGTAACTTGTTGGTTTTGTTTAACACTTGAAATTGCATTTGTGGGTCTAAAATTTTCAGTAATTTTTTTAAAAGGGTTATTTTTAGAATCTGTTGCCTCTCCAAGATATGATATTAAAATTAGTCCATTTGGCAACATTGGTACATTAGTAAGATCTACTGTGTACTATTGTTTATAATGAAATGCAATGAAGTAGTTATTTTTCATTAAAAAGAAAAAAGTAAAAGGCTAGAAATAAATTTTCTAAAACATATTTCTCACTCTAAACAGAAGTGCATGGGTCTCATGTGCATTCACTACTATGAGTCCCACTACCTTACGTCTCGAAGAGAGAAAATATGATGAAAAAAAAAATCTTGATGTAATATCTAAAGAAAAAATAGACCCCATAGCCATGTTATTGAAGATTTTTCATGTTGCCATGAATTAATGTTTCCTACATCTTTTGGGGGCTTCAAAAGACATGGAAATGATTAATCAGTTTGAGAAGTGTGTGAAGAGCAAGGTGTGAAGTTGTTGTTGGGAACAACAAGGGTGGTCCTATGGTTGGTTAGTTATCATGTTAAGCAGGTTCTAAATTCAATTCCTTCCCACGCCTTTTTATGGCTAGGCAACATTCATTCAAATGCATTAAGTTTACTTAATTCGTATGAATAGTGACTTTGCAAGAACTCAATAAACTAGTCGGTCGAAGATCTAAACACATTATAACACAAAAATAGCAGGAAAAAAAACTATTGTTGGGAAAGGACAAGATAGGACCATAGAGGAGAATAATGTTGCATTGCAAGGAGAATCCAATAATGATGGTTGTATAATAAGAAAGACAGCTATGCATTGGCAAAAATTGGAGCCTTAACCCTCACATGTGAACATTTGGAACTTCCTAAATTTGCAAACACAGACCATATATACAACCATAAATTTGTTTACACATGTGATTGTAGTGGGCTTTGATCATATATGACTAAATTTGTAAACAAATTTATGGTTGTATGAGCTTTGTTTACACTGGCCACTCCAATATATTATTCAGGATAGGCTGGTAATTAGGTGCAAATCATGCCACTAACACTGGCCACCTGTCTTCCCCTTACTGGTGTCCAGCATCTGACACTCATTAAACAATATTGTTGCTAGACATGATAATTTGGGGGCAAAAAAATCAGTAGATTATAAAGACAATTTCACTATTGTGTTCTTTTTGTCTTCAGAGTAACCCGATACATAATATTATTTTGAAATAATTACATCTTATCCCATATTTAAGTAAAAATGACATTAACCCATATGGTAAACCTCTATGTGGTTTGAATTTAATTTTACAATGAATAAAAACCGTTAGAATTGATTGTGCACAGGTGTGAAGGGTTCGTTTTTTTTAAATTTTATTTCGCAAAAAAATGACTATCAACAAGAAGATTTTGCCATTTTACGTTAAAATGAAGGGTTGACCTCTATAAGTGTTTTTTTTTGTCAATTCACCAAAATTTGTTCTTGTCCCATTTATTTTGCAGTTAAATTTAAAACTCAAGAGTCATGTGTTCACTTTTGAATCACAGAAAATTAATTTAATTTTCACTAATGCTACAAGGACAAAGTGTAATTAGCCTTTTCTTTTCCTTTTTGCTTTTTCTCAAAGATTGGGAAAGTAAATTTCATTTTTAACAGTTTTTATGGTCATTTTAAACATTATAAGTCTTACTATAAGATAAATATTTAGTGGTATAGTAGTACCAACTACTGCCATTCAAATTTAAAATTTACAATGAGTGACTCATCAAATAAATAGATAAAAAAAAATTATAATAACTAAAATTGCGAGTTCTACTTTCCTACTATATATATATATATATTTTTTGCCTTTTGACATGATGATGTATGGTTATGGAGTTGATTACTTTATTTTCAATAACAGGGAAATAAAAATTTACTTCTCAACTTTGATTGTTTTTTCATATAAGCACCTATGCCTCCAAGATAGCGATTAGGCATTAATCCTGGATATACCCATTTTCATCTTCTCCTAGTGACGCCCATTAATTATACATATGTATAGTATGTAAATATTGTTCCTTGTTTTGATTATCTAAATTCAAACACTTTTTTTTTTTGTGTTGTAATTTTGACAAGGAAAGTCCATTATTGGCAGAATCCTTTGTTTGGAATTCTTTTCATTACATTTGCTCTTCAAAGTATTAAAACCAGAATCCAATTGTGTCTATCTGTTTCCTTCTGTGTTCAATAATAGTCACATAACAGTTTATTAGGGCTGAATTCTGGTTCACGTGTGTATATATTTGATTCAAAATTAACTTTGTTAGTCTTTTTCTGAATCACCTATGGATTACTTTCCAAATAGAAAATTAACAAAATCGAAATAAATATTTCTTTAGTGACCCACAAAAAAAAAAAAAAAAAACTACCAGCAGTCGTAGTAATGTATAAGATTGTTCAAACCAAAATTATGTAAAAGTAAACTTCAGAAATCTTTCTATGAAACTTAGGCTAAAATTGAAGTTTCATATTGCTATTCTAATAATTGGGATGAAATGATAAAAGCACTTCAATGAAGGAAAAAAATCCAGACTCCATTGAAGGGAAATCCTGACTTCGCCACTGGCTAGAAAAAGATTGATCTAGCTAGTGATGGGAGGTTATTTGCTGTATTTTAAAATTTTGTTCTCTTTTTTTAAAACATATTTTATCAAATAAATTGTTTTACAAATAATTAGAGAACTTTTTAGTGCAAATGGCTAAATATAGGACTATTGTAGTCTAGAAGATAAGACAGAGAACAAAGTGGTAACAAGTAAAGGATCTTGAATCAAGGGAAGAAAAAAAGGTCTCAAATAGTATAATAACTTGGTTTTGAAATTTAAAATTGGTCTGATGACATTTTACTCCTTTTCGATGGGTATGATGCCTAATTGGTCAGAGGACAAAAGAATTTTTTATGTCTACCATACCATAGTACAACAGGTCATGGACTGTTTGGTTGATGTTTTTAGAATCAGAATGGGTCAAATTTACACCCCCACCAACCATCTTTTGTGCTTTGCCTATCATAATAACATGTTTCATCCAAATTCAAACAATGATATGGAAGATCATAAAATTGAGGCCCAAAGCCTATACCAATTACTTGGTTTCACCTTTCAGGCCAAGCCCAACTGAACACCTAAAAACATCTTCCCAAGGTTACTTTGCTCTTGAGTCGGATTGAATATAAAAAGAATAGCCTAGTGCATGAGACTCCCATCACTGCAGGTACAGGATCTCGAGAGTATCTAATGTAAGAGGTCTTTCTTTAGGTGTGACGAAACTGTTTTGGTGCACAATAGATTTTTATTTCTTATTTTGACCTTTTTGGTGTAAATTTGTAACAATCAAAACTGAACTGAGTTGTAGGCACTTCGCAATAGGCACTTCGCAATTGTGACACCAATGGGTATGTATGCACAAATTTGTTTACTGACCAGAAGTAGTGTGATGGGCTTTAATTCTTTTGGGCGATGAATCTTTCTCTTGTGAAGATGGCCCATTGGTGGGTGGTTGGATATTTTTGGCCAGAGGTTTTGGACCAAATCCATTAAAAATAGTGTTGTATGGCTAAAAGGTTTGAATTTGAATGATTGACTTCTGATTCTTTTAATTCAGGAAAAAGCACTAATAATGGTGTGTTGAGCTCACTAGACAGTCAACTTTTGACATAAAATTCATGGATTCATGACTGTTGGCCAACCTTTTTAAACACACAAATGTTGATTGCGTCATTTAGCTTGTAGTTTAGGCTTTGATCTCTCTCTCTCTCTCTCTGCTTCTTTTCAAGCACTATCATACACCAGTAGTGTATAAGTAAGAGCAATAAATCCAAATAATAACCTTAGCTAACCCTTTTGTGTGAAAACTCCATGGTTGTTACCCGAACTCTTTTCGGATATGAAGTGTCCAAATAAATGAACAGAAACAGAAATACCAAGGAAAATACAGAAGCTAGAGTGCAGACTGCAGAGGACTTGGAAATGTTGAATGGCCGCTATTAAATTCTGTAACATTTTTTGAGATTCTGAGTATGCAACTCGTGATAAGGAATTTAAGATTACATCCAGAAGCTTCACTTTTATATGAAACCTGACTGTTTCTGAGTTGGAGCAATGCATTATGCATACAAGATTTGGAGTTCTTTTCAGAGAAGTCTTTGTCATTGATCAATATTTCTCTAGGAGAGAAACAATCAACATGTTATGTATTCCAATACCTATAAACAAGGACCTGTATGCAGAGTTGGAGTTCCTCAAGAAGACCCTTAAATTTCGAGGTTGGATTTGTATTATGTTTGTTCTGATAGGGTGCTAGAACTTCAAGAGCAACTCAAGATGTCTGATGTATTTCTTTTATGAGAAATTTATGCAACATATCCGGAAAAATACTCTGTGTCTTCAGAAGTTACATGACCGGAGCTTTTGTGGGACTGGCAGGTCTCTCCTCCCCTCATCTACAATGTTTCATGCGCGTTTGTTTAGAGAGAAAGGAAAGGAAAAAAAGTTGTGGTTGATGTTATTGTTTTTGTTTTGACCTAGGGACTACTACAGATAAAACCATAAAAGGCTCAAATTCAGCATCAGAATATGGTTGTGATTGCAGCAAGTCTTGGAAAACACTAATAACTTCTGCAACATTTTCATGGAAAATGTTATGGTCTCAAATTACTGTTAACATTGCACACACTCACATTAACCTGTTAGATTATACTTACCACGAAAATGCTTCCAAACCAACTTCTAGTTGTAGGTTTATAGTCAATGATTTTTATCAATAGATACATGGAATAATCTTTTGATGTTTTGCTCACCTGTCATGTGGAAACAACTCATCATAATTCTCCTTTGCCCCCCACAACATAGGGGCTTTGGGGAGGATTGAGTTGTCCAGTTCAATGACTTAAAGTGCTAATGACAACCATATGGATGTCTCGTCCTTCATTTCTTTCAGTGCATCACTTCATAGCCAACCCAAACAGGGGACCATTCTAGTAATACTATAATGAAAGGTACCGTGAATGAGGCCTGTGATCATCACTTCATAAAAATGAACCTTTGTCCCCAAAAAGAAAATCAACCCCATTCAGAAGCTTTAGGACCAAGTCCCCTGATTTATTAGTTCTCTCTCTCTCTCTCTCTCTCTCTCTCTCTCTCTCTCTCTCTCTCTCTCTCTCTCTCTCTCTCTCTCTCGATGTAGTATGTCATTAAAGGTTGTTGAGCATAATAATTTGACAAGTTGTTTGTCATGATAAAGGGTCTCACAGAGTTTGACAAGTTGTTTGTCATGATAAAGGGTCTCATAGAGCTTTAATTTTCTATTGGAAGATCTAGAAGGAACTTCCCTAATCTAGCACCTAGATTTTGCATTATGATATGAAAAAACATGGTCCAAATGGATAATGACCTAAGTAATAGAATGTTAAATTCATGAAGCGACTTCGACACATGGGCTGCCTCAAAAAGAACATATGAGATGACAATACTTTGAATTGAACATCATGGTTAAGGAAATTCGAGTGGAGAGTAGTCATTTACCCTTCTTGATCTTGCATTAGTTTATAGCTTGATCAAGACTTTAATTCAAGATATTTAAATGTTTTGCAGTTTCGGTTAGGCTCCAAAAAATATTCAGGCAAAGTGTTGGACCCTTGGACAAAATAATTTCAGTTTGTGGGGAGTTAGAACTCCCTTTAGTAACCCCATCATGTTTTGGTCGGTCCAACACATTAAGTTCTCCAAAAACAAAGAGAAAGTGGAGGCTGCCATGAACTCTTAGGAATAAGTCATGATTGACATCCCCTAATGACATTAAAATATGACAGTTTCTTTTCCTCCCTCCATTTGTTTGATTTGTTTTTCCTTTTTCTTTTACTGTTTTTTTTATTAAGACTTAATTAGATTAATCCTTACAAAACATTAATATACTGTTAAGAATGGGATAGTTTAAGTGAGATCACGAGAACAGAATTTTCTTTTTTTATATTTATCTTTTATTAATTTTATGCTTTTTGAGTAAAGTAAACCCTGGATTCTTGGGGTTTTGATAGAGTTTGAGAGTTTCATTATGAATTTTAATGAATTTTTAACAGAAAATAAAAAAGGATTATGGGCCATGTATCGGCGGCACTTCATATGATATTCAAGCCACTTGTTGAAAACTAAGAATCACCCCCAGCTAAAAAGTCTCAATCAACAACTAATTAGTTTAACTTGAAAAGAAAGCTTTAGACATTCCCATCTAGCCAACTAGGAGCTAAGTGCTACTATCATTTGAGCTTGAATAGATTATCAATGGGTGAAAATTTGTGGGGTTTGCTCCTATTTCTTTATCAATTTTACAGACTCTCAGTATGTTTGGAAGTCCCATTCAAAATTGTTCCCTTTCATTTGGATTGGCCTGAATATGAAGAATGTGGATCATGGTAGTTCAAAATCATTGTTAAGGAGCTGATATGTTTTGTCAGTTGTTCACCAAGCAGTGTTTGTGCCCATCAAAATCAAGAGTCAGTGAAGTGTTTGGTGTAAGTAGCCCAAAATTTTGCTTGCCAATGCAGTTGCCAAAAGAGATGTGTGGAAGCTTGCATCCTCTAGGCATGGTCTTGAAAAGTTCTTTTGGAAAAGGAGAAATTCATTTCTTTAGCTTGGTCGCGTTAGGAAAATGAGAAGAAAATGAATTGATGTTAGTTGAAAAAAATTTACTTTTTCGGTGTGATTACTTGTAAAATTTGAATATTTAACAAAATAAGATCCAAACATAACGTAAAGCCAAATGTGTGAGAGAGAGAGAGAGTGAAGCAATGCAAGTTTCAAGTTGTTCCAAGATGCCATTTCATTTCCCTGTCTACTGCAAGCTGAATCCATAACCTCCAAGTCTTGACATGCTTGAAACTTATTTATTATGTTTTGATACTCTTGAATTGTTTTTTTAGATAAAAATTAAACTAGCTATACAATGTTAGAGATAGAATTATTAAACTAGCTATACCCTTGAATTGACTTTTCATTTATTACATTATCTTGGTAGTCCATGTCAAAACTCCTGCTCCCTTCAAGATTATAACCCTTTTTAGTTAATTTTCTCAATTTTTTACCAAACAAAATTACTTAACTAATTCTTTTTTGGAGTTTGAAATGTTTTTATTTCATTATTATTATGCCTCTCTAACATATAACTATATACATGTCAGCAAGTGCTTAGCAAATAAATAAAAATAAAAACTAGTACAGCAAGTTAGCGACACGTTTTTAGCGGGACTTTTAGCCGCGGGAATGGGTCTTATTGGCTGGGAAGGCTGAATTTTTGCCGGCAGCCTTATTTCGCCGGCATTGGGATTTTTTTTGGGTCCCACCCATTTTTCCTCCTTTACGGGGCCGTTACCCTTAATTTTTTTAGTTGGGTATTTGAGAGCGAAACACTCCCAAACCAGTATCTTAAGCTCATAGGTTCGGGTCCGAACCAAACGTTTGAATATTTTCGAACGTTGAATGTCAGGCCAATTGAATTGACTATATAGCCCTCATTCTTGTTTGGCGAATATTTACTAGTTAAGACTTGAGAGTACCAAACTGCCATTCAGATTTAAAATTTACAGTAACGTATCTATCCAATATGTAAAAGATAAAAATCATAAGGAAGGTAGAACCTCAAATGTTGAATTTGATTTCAGATTGTTGATTACGTCCTTTTGTAAAGATAACTATCACTGGGAGTAAATATTCAGTATGACGATAGGATTAATTACTACATTATTATTCAAGTTTTACGATAGAGATTATTCAATTTACAGAAGATAAAAATCATAAAAGAAATATCCAAAAACAAGGTTGATATGTTCCCATAAAATATTCTTCCTCTCACTAGCATGGGCAGTTGATGTGGGGTGGATCAAGAATTGTGCATTGTCTCCTAATCCAAAGGAAAAGAGAAAAAAAAAAATCAATAATTGCAACTGGTGACCTCTCAATCCTTGTCTTGATGGCTTGACTTTCTTTTATAAGAGGAAAAGGGGAGAGAAGAGTAGGTGAGGGAATAACTTATTTTTCCTTTTTTCAAGAATATAAGAAAATATTAGTTGCTAAAAACTAAGTGTAAAATTTTCTAAATATACTAAAATTTGACGAGTAAGATAGAGACAACATAAAAACTGCAGGAGCAAAGCCAGCAAAGCTAGGATATAATAGGATCAGGGCCGACCCAGATATTTGGATTGTCCTACCCGACCTTGAATATGGTTGTCCTCTTACTATTAATTCATTACCAAAAAAAAAAAACATACAAGTTAAAAAAAATTTTCTTTACAAGAATAAAAAATAATTAATGCTGTTAAATAATATTTTTCTTTACAAGAATAAAAAAAAATTTTTTTTGAACCTGGGATTGCCAAAGCCTAGAGGTTTGTTAGGCTCACCTAGAGTCAGCCCTAAATAAGATGCCCATGAATGAAGGTCTTACATTAGATATGACGAGACAACCGAGCCAAGCGAGGAAACTAGAGGCTCAGGCAAGAAGCCTCGATAGCGGAAAACAAAAAATTAGAAGTTTTATTTAATGAAGCTAATTTATGATATACCTAGCTAGGAGTTGATTTTAGCTCATATCCAAGAAAACTATAATTTCAGTCATGTTACTCGGAATAACAAAGGGTCAGATATTTTACTCATACAGACATTACAGAGGTGAGGGTTCAACAGGATGAAATGGGATCTCGGAAGTCTGATAGGAATAGTTTTGTAGTTTTTGTTTTTGGTACCCAAAAAAAAAAAAAAAATTGTACATTTTGATAGGAAGGCTCCACTTAAAATTAAAAAAAAAAAAAGTAAAAATTGAATGTATTGGTTATTGTAATAACCCAAATCATGGAAAGATGCACATATCATGTGCTGCAAAGTTGTCTGTCCAAACAATCTTATCAGTGGAGAGTGGTAGGAAAGATAAAGGTACTACTGGTACTCCTATTCCTTGGCTGCAGGTTATTACTTTTCCTATTGGTCCATTTTTTTCTTTTTTTTTTCTCCTTTCCCTTTTTCAACTGTCTTCATCACCTGGAACAAAGTGGCAATTAAAAAAAAAAATTGGCCTCCGTAGGGTTACATACGTGCAAGGGCCCCCTATTCAATTGTACTTTATGTTTCCTGTCTCTCTCTCTCTTCTACCTTTTGTTCACATATATTTCAATATATGCAAGTTTGAGAGGAACACTCTAAGAAATATGACCCAACTCTTTGACATTCTTTGAATTAATATAGATTAGAAGAAACCAACATTCCAAGTTCTTTTCATTTTAAGTAAGAGGTGTTCTAAAATCTCTTGTCGGGTTGGTTCGCGATTAGGACCTTCATAGACTAATTTCACAATTTTGTCGTTAACCACCGTGTTGATGATTGAATTGACCATCAACCTAATTATTGAGAATCATGTAAAGATGGTTTTTTTTTTTTGTCTTTCTTTTTTAATATTTTCTTTATTCAGTTCGCGCCTTTGGATCAATTTATTTAACTAGATTTTCAACAAGATTTTAATTTTTTACTTTTTTTTTTATGAGTTTTTGGGTTATGATTTTAACGAAACACCGTAAGCTACTTAAATAAGCTAATTTATTGAGCAGATCCAAATGAATAAAAGATGCACAAGTATGATTTTTTTAACTTCTCTTTAATGTATGAGAATTCGAGGAAATCATGTGGAGATGAGTTGATGATATAATTGCATAGGAATATTCATAATGAAAAGTTGATGTTCATCCATCCATAATCTCTATGCTAAAATTGAATAGATCTTAGCTTTGAAGAATCAATTGATAAAAAACATTAAGCCATAATTGAGTTCCATAATCGTGGTTACATGTGTAGACTTTAAATTTAAGCAAGGGGATACTCTGTATTATGGCCCATTTGGGAAGACTTTTCAGCTTAGTGTTTTTTTTTTTTTTAGCTTATAAACAAAAAACTAATTTTTTGTGGCTTTTATGCTTTTTGCTTATCTTTAGCTTAAAAGTAAAAAAGCAAAAAAAATTTACTTTTTTTTTGCTTATAAGCCAAAAAACCAAAATAAAAAAAACTAAAATAAATGTTGTACCAAGCGGGTCATTATAGAGATGGAAATCGTCGTTTGACAGGGGAATTAGTTATAGGGAAACTTAGTCAATTCTATTTTAATGCAATTGTGGTTCATTTCTTTTCTCTTTAATTCTAAATCTTAAAGAATTGTAGGTAAGAACACATTAAGATGTATGCTAAATCGATTAGAATTAGTCATGGCATGATGAGAGAATGCGCCTTCTAGATGATCTAGCAATTATCTTCATTTGATTGGTTTGGGTTGATTCTTTGGTTGTTTCAACTTAGCAAATCGTTAATTCCAGAACTGAACCGATTTGGTTGGTTCTGAGATTTTTAGACCAATAATAGAATCAGGTCTCTGTTAGAAATGAACAACCCAATCAATGAAGACCGATTGGTTTGGTTACTAGTTAAATGGTTCTTTTGTGCACCCATAATCTTCAAAATTGTCATATCCTCTTTTATGCTAACAATGTTTTGATTTTGTATTAGCTTCATCTAATGTTGCACAAATCTAAGGTGATGCACTATCAATTATGTTCTACATCCAATGTTGTACTCTTCTTGTTTTAGTCTCTAACTACTAATTTCAATAGAATACTAGTTTTATTTTAGTATATTTTATCATGAAAAGTAGTTTAGCTCACTTATTTCATTTTTCGTTTCTACTTTTTTTTCCCTTCTCTTCTTTTTCCTTACCATCCATATTCGGATTAAAATGCATAATCAGCTGGTGTTGCTCATATTATGTTTGAAACTTAAATTTGTAATTAGTTGAATTTTATTGTTTTTAATGGGCACACAAGAGCCTATATTTGAATTATTATGTCTTATATTTGTTGATTCGAAGTTACAAAAAAGTGCCTAAGAAGAAAAGACCTAAAGTGCACTTTTTGAACAAAACAGGTAGTCCTAGCTAGAACCATCTCCCAAGGCTTAGTGAAGCTCCTTTTTTTTTTTTTTTTGTTTTTTGAAGTATGCTATACCAATTGAATTTTTGTATAGAATTATTTGATGGTATAACGTTCTTTCTTTTAAACCAAAACACTCACTCTTTAACTCATAATTCTAAAAGTACGGCACATCATTCGGTTGGAATTTTTTTCATATAAAAATTTTGAAAGTAATAGAATTTTTTTTTTTTTTTTGAATTCCTTGTCATTGTTTCAGTTTTCCTTTGATCATTGGTGCAGCCATATAATGACATATTCGGAGTTAAAAGTAGTTGAAAAAAATTAATATGTAACCCCCATCTTTTAAAACTAGTTTGAAAAGTCAAAACAAAGATGTAGACTATTAAAGAATAGAAGGGAAAATTATTATAAGCATAACTAAGTGACCTTTATTTGCCTCTATGAAGGACATGTCCATCCAATAATGGGACATATTGTAAAATCTAAGTGGGATTTGTATAGGTTCAAAGCCTATGTCCTGAGATAAGGCCTCTATGGGTCATGTGCTATATAATTTGATTGTTGATTGCCGAAATACCCAAAAAAAAAAAAAATTAGCACAATGAGAGGCCATGTGTGCATTTATAATAGCATGACAAAATCCGACATCAATAACCTTTTATTTTTTATTTTTATTTAAATGACTGAAACTGTTTAAATCACATTGCCTAATCAACACTAATACAAGAACAAATTCATTTTCAAGGTTTGTATAGTGATGGGCTCACTTTGGTTCCACAGACAAAATAAATAAATAAATTTTGTAACCAATTGAATAAATAAATTTTGGGAACTAACCAACCAAACATGGTTACCCAAGTTCAAAAACTAGGGGTAATTTCGGAATAAAAGAAGATTGGGTAACAGGGAAGGGTAAAAAAGCAGACAAAATTAGGCATTTCTCTAATTTTCTCTACCGCGCAAAATATTAACCGTCTGGTGTCCGAGCCGAGAGGCTCGGAACGAGCTTCGACGTGTAGTTTCTCAAAGGTCTAGAGAGAGAAAGCTCACACACAAGATATACAAATATATTGAGAGAAGAAAAAATTAAGGTCATGGCAGAGGAGAGAGAGAGAGTGAAAAAGAATTTCTGTATCTCTCTCCCTCCCTTTCTCTACTCTTCCTATAACTTCCACCCTCCGTTTCTCTCTCTAGCTTCTTCACAGATCTTGACATCGAAATTTCAAAACTCTGGTCCTCTGTGTGTATACATTCTCCTTGTCTTGAGAATTTGGTTCAATTTGGATGATTTTGAGAAGAAAAGATTCGGAATTCGTTTTGGTTCGAGCTTAAATGGTGAAATATTGGATTTGAATTTTTTTTTTAAAAAATTCGGCAACATTTAGATTTCTTGGTCTTGTTTTCTGGTGGTGCTCTAATGGCGACGACGGAGGGAATTTTACCGTTTTCTTTGGCGTCCGTTGTGGAGGATGTTCTTCAGCAGCACGGGAAGCGACTTTGTGACATAGATTTGGCGTCGAGGAAGGCCGAGGAAACTTGTACGTTTGTTCTTTCTTGATCCTTCTGAAAAGCTTAGTGTTCTCATTGCTTTTTGTTCTGGATTTTCAATCAACCTGGTTGATTTAAAACCTGAATGTTGTTTGAATTTTTGTGTCGTGATGTGTATTGACATTTATCTCATAGCTTTCCGAGTTTGATTGAATCTGTTGTTTGTGTTCCTTGTCGTACATGTTCATTTAATTATCAATTAAATGCTGTTTATACTTTTTTGGTATGTAGCAAAAAGTCCCAATTTTATTGGTTGTCTTTGAACCGCACGATGATATGCCAATGAGGCTGAAGAGAGGCCATGCACAGCTGCATTTTTTCTGTTTAATTTGCCAAAGGCATAATCCCTTCATTTTCATTGAAATAATTTGTAGTTTTAATTGTAGCTTCGAGAAATTCACAGTGAAAAGTATTTTTTTCCCCTCTCTGATGTTGGTTGTTGGAACTGGGATTTTCTTGTCTTGATTTTATTTGGTAGCATTCAAAACTCTAAGGTTTTGGTTTGCAGCTCTGAGAAGATATGAAGCAGCTGGGTGGCTAAGAAAGACGGTTGGAGTTGTCGGGGCTAAAGATTTGCCAGCTGAGCCTTCAGAAGAAGAATTCAGGCTTGGGTTGAGAAGTGGAATAATTCTTTGCAATGTCGTCAACAAGGTTCAACCTGGTGCCGTATCAAAAGTAGGGCTTGTCCCATTCCTTGATTTGACTTAATTTCTTTTCTTTTAATGCTTCTTTTTTATTACGTGCTATTTCTTTCATCTTAATGCTCGTAATTGCCATTTCACTCAGGTAGTTGAAGCCCCATCTGATTCTGTTATTGTTCCTGATGGAGCAGCTCTATCTGCATACCAATACTTCGAAAATGTAAGAAACTTCCTTGTAGCTGTGGAGGAAATGGGGCTTCCAACCTTTGAAGCCTCTGATCTGGAACAGGTAAGTTGATGAATGTTGTTTCTGACAATAGAAGGAATTTTTGAAGAATGCCCATTTCAGTTTGACAATTTCTTGTCATAAATGTTACATGGAGAAATGAATAAAAATCATGTGACAAATGCACCACATTCTGAAAGTTCACTCTTTCTCTTTGACATTTTCCCCATCTTATAAATATTCAGGGAGGGAAATCTTCAAGGATTGTGAACTGTGTACTAGCACTTAAATCTTATAATGACTGGAAACAAGGGGGTGGAAATGGATTGTGGAAATTTGGTGGAAATCTGAAACCCACTAGCTCTGGAAAGCACTTTGTACGGAAAAACTCAGAACCATTCATGAGTTCCTTAAGGAACATGTCAAGTCAGAAGTCTCTTGATAGTTTGTCTAGCGAGCAATCCTCATGCAGTGATCTTGGGATTGACCTCAATGAAATGGTCAGTGAGCTTTTTGCTTTATGTATCCAAAGTGCTGTTTGACATTTTGAGTTGGAAAAGTAACTCTTTGATGTTTTTTCCCATTTTGCATTTCAGGGTAGCTCTCGTCCCTTGCATATGCTTGTCCGTGAACTTCTTTTAGATAAGAAGCCAGAAGAAATTCCAATTGTAAGTGCCCTTGTGCTTGTTATATCAATTCCATTTTGATGTTTTCTACCCTTTCTTATTTGAGTAGAACACTCTATGTTCCTATTACTTCATTAATTCTGTGTTCTAAGAGTAATATGTTCTCTCTCTTTGCAACAGATTATGGAGAACATGCTATGCAAAGTTATGGAGGAGTTTGAGCATCGCTTAGAAAGCCAAAATGAACAGGTATCACTATGGTATCACCCCCACAAAAACCCAAAATTTTTTGATGTGATACTCTTTTCCATTTCTTGAGTAGGATAGTTGTATGCCCCTTTTCATCTATGAAACACTTGTTGTTTAGTTTTGCAGTAGAATAACCTTCACAGAATAGGTTGTTAATTTCGTACTCAGATTTTCAATAGATTCATCTTTTCGGTGATTTGACAGATGAAAACAACTATGAGAGACGTGGATGTCTCTGGCCCTAACAACTCTCTCCCAAACACTTCTGGTGGGGAAATGGAGGTACGGTGTTTGATTGCATCCTAGAAAGTTTGAAAGCAAATAATTAGTCTGCATGTTTTGGATCATTGTCCTGCATGCATCTCTATATTGTGTATAGATCTTGGGCACAAACGACTGACGAATTGCTCTACCAATGTAATGGTTAAGATGGAAGACACAGTGACCAAAAAGATTCTAAAAAAGGAATGTTCGCACCAAGAGGATATTCAAGATGAAGGTTCAAAAGGCCTAGTTCTGAAGCAGCGGATGCTTGTTGATCGACAACATAGAGATCTACAGGTGTCAGCAGTAATGGTCACATATAGTTCCTTAACTTTCCATATGTTTGTACTTAGTCAATTGGTGTTCATATTCTGTAGGAACTGAAACATACTATTCATACTGCAAAATCAGATATGCAAGTTTTGCAAATGAAATATCAAGAGGAGGTCAACAATCTAGGTACAGTTTCAGATCAAATTGTCTCATGTTGTAGAGATGATGAAGGGGATATATCCGTCTAATCCATGACTCCCTTTAATAGGTAGACATTTGCATGGTATAGCTTATGCTGCTTCAGGATACCAGAGAGTTCTTGAGGAAAACCGCAAGTTATACAATCAAGTGCAAGACCTCAAAGGTAACACTGCCAGTGGTTTAGAGCCTTGTTGCTTTGTTGTGAGCATTCTTAATAATAGCTTATTGTTATTTGCCTATGTTTGGGTAGGAAGTATTAGGGTGTACTGTCGAGTGCGGCCTTTCTTGCCTGGGGAAGCAAACCGTGTGAGCGCGGTGGATCACATAGATGAAGGAAGCATCACAATTACCACCCCTTCAAAATATGGAAAAGATGGGCAGAAATCATTCACTTTCAACAAAGCTTTTGGTCCATCAGCAACCCAAGGTCATTAAGGTTCCCATTTAGTTTCTTTAATTCTGATGCATACTCGCTTTCTTCCTAAAGGACCAATTCTTTTCTTTTTTTTTTTTCCCCTGCAGAAGAGGTATTTACAGATACACAGCCTCTGATTCGATCTGTCCTTGATGGTTACAATGTTTGTATATTTGCATATGGCCAAACAGGATCAGGGAAAACTCACACAATGGTAAGACATTCTATGCAAGGTTGCTGCAGTCACAATGATGATGAATTCAAACATTATATGCATTTTTGTCATCGACAGAATTTTGTAATTTATGATTTTCATCGGGTCATATCAATTTTTATCCGCAGAATGGACCCAAAGAGCTTACACAGGAAACCATGGGTGTAAACTACAGGGCATTGAGTGATTTATTTCTTATCTCAGAACAGAGGAAAAACACTTTTTCCTACGAAGTCTCTGTTCAGATGATTGAAATTTACAATGAGCAAGTCAGGGATCTCCTTGTGACTGATGGCATTAACAAAAGATATCCTTTTCATGGTTATTGACTTCTTCGTATCAATTTGTCTCCTTTAATTCTCAATGTTATTTAACTTATTTTTGTGTACTTAACTCTTAAGCACGTTAGAAATTCGTAACAGTTGTCAGAAGGGAGTAAATGTGCCAGATGCAAACCTTGTACGAGTTTCTTCAACATCTGATGTTATCAATTTAATGAACCTTGGGCATAAAAATCGAGCCGTGAGTTCAACAGCTATGAATGATCGTAGTAGTCGTTCTCATAGGTGCAACTTTTGTTCCCTTCCTTTATTTTTGGTAAAGTGCATAGCTTTTTCTTTCTTTATTTTTACATTTTAATCTAATCTTCATAATTCACAATTTTTTACAGAATCAGAAAAAGCAATATAATGTAGTAAATGATTCAAAGTTCTATTTAAGCTGGTTACAATGTGGTGCAATTTTGATGTTAGAAAGACTTTATTATTGTTCTGCATTTTATTATATTCATTTGCAGTTGCCTCACGGTTCATGTTCAAGGACTAGAACTGACGTCTGGGACGATTCATCGTGGTTGTATGCATCTGGTAGACCTGGCTGGAAGCGAAAGAGTTGATAAATCCGAGGTGGTCGGAGATAGATTGAAGGAGGCACAACACATCAACAAATCTCTTTCTGCTTTAGGAGATGTGATATCTTCTCTTGCTCAGAAGAATTCACATGTCCCCTACAGGAATAGTAAACTGACACAATTGCTCCAAGATTCACTTGGTAAGATTAGACATTTTCTAGCTCGTAGCTGTAAAGAAATTACTTTCCTCTTTCCTTTCCAGTCTAAGTAAGTTCTCTTGCCTTTAAATTCATCAGGAGGGCAAGCCAAGACTCTAATGTTTGTTCACATCAGTCCAGAGCCAGATGCTGTAGGAGAAACAATTAGTACACTTAAATTTGCTGAGCGTGTTTCAAATGTTGAACTTGGTGCTGCTCGAGTTAATAAAGACGGTGCAGATGTCAAGGAGCTGAAGGAACAGGTTCTTACTATTTATCCTTTTCAACTTGGCATGGCAATGTCAGCAGCACCATCTATTTAATGTGTCTATCCTTGTATAGGAATAAAATATGCTTACTACTAATTTTCTTTTGAATATTTTACAAAGTGCACTTCTCAGTTGTTAATTTTGTATCCTATACAACACATGTTATACAGTGTTTGTGTTAAAAATAATGTTTCTGATTATTATGTACTTACAGATAGCCAATCTTAAGGCAGCCTTGGCAAGGAAGGAAGGAGAACCTGGGCACAAATCCACACACAGCAGCCCAGAAAGACAGAGAATGAAGTCTGCTGGGTCTTCCCCTTCGCATCCTCGTTGGCGGAGTGCAGATGATGTGTCAGGCAATCAGAGGCATCCAATGGAGGACGTTGGTAACTTAGAGGTATTCATAACTTATGATCTGAGTTCTAATTTTCTTTTATTCTCTCTCTGTGTGCGCGCTCAGGTGCGTGCAAGGTTATTTATGTAGTTAATTTTCTTCTTCTTTAGTTTTGTGATAAGCCTGAATGCGTCAAAGGTAAGATTTCAAGTATAAGAGCAAAGTAACAGGAATGATAACTATACCGATTTTTCAACATAAATAATTGAAGTTCCCCAAGTACAAGAGTTTTTCCACTTAAAGTTGCAAACTTAGATATACCTGGACAGAAAAGTGGGGTTTTCAGAAATTCAAGTCAGCAAAAAAAAAAAAAAAACATAAATAATTTGAGCAGATTTCATTTCCTGAAATCCTAATGTTTATCATTTTTTAGGGAATTTCAAAGGAAAATAACACGCACACACACAAACACACCTAGCCAACGAAGTCCAAACCTACATGCTATCTCCAAAAGGCCTGAACTCTAGTAAGAGTGATGGAGATTTATAAGGCTCACAAGGCTGGAATAACTATCCGACGTGGGACAAGATAAACTTTCCTCTCTTTAGATTTTAAGGAAAATATAGCACTCACAAACAAACACACTTGGGCCAAGAATTCCTAGAGTTGATCATTGACGTTATTACGGTTACTCATTTTTAATATGATGGCAAACTAAAGAAAAGGAAAAAAGGTCAATTCAGATACTATTTAGAAATATTATTCTTTATTTTCTTAATATAAAAAGTGGATGTACTTTATTTCTCTGTGTTGTCTTGAAGTACAACTGTTGGTAAAAAATCAATTGAATGTAAGCACTGATCATATCTGATGTATTTGGCCTGCAGGTTAGGAACAACGCTACATCAAAGCTTGGAACGCAAAGCTTAGATCTTCAAGACCCCTTAGCAAATTCACCTCCCAGGCCACCTGTTGGCAATCCGGCATTAAAGGAAGATGAAAAAAAAACAGCTTCTGGCAATTGGGTTGATAAGGTCATGGTAAACAAGCAAGTTGGTCTGGATAGCAATGAAAACCCGTCAGGGTGTCGGGAAGCAGACAACAGACAGTTACCTGCAATGTTTTATCAGAGACATGTCCCTGACCCTTCAAAGATATACCCAGAACAACTTTATAACAAATTGTCAGATGTACATAAGAATAGGTACGAGACCGCCAGCACTGGTGACTCTGATGACCTTGAGGCTGCAACAAGTGATTCTTCTGAGGCAGACTTGCTTTGGCAACTCAATCCTCCCAAAGTTACCAACATTCCAAATGGGTTGGGATCAAAGACTAAGAGACCCAACCTGAAGCAAGTGAAGAGCTTAGAAACGAGGTATTATGAAGCTTTATGTTTTTTTCTTTTTAAGTATCCAAAACAAAAACTGTTTTTCTCGTCCATTTCTTGATAGCACTGCTCAATGAAACCTTTTTCTTCTCTCCCTTCCAGTGAATGTTTTGATTACATAGCATATATTCAATCTCATAAGCAGTGGTGGATGCACTAAAGGCCCAGCGGGGGCACCCACTGAAATTTTCAAATGCATTGTTTCAATTAACTGTATTTATTTGATCATGAAATTTTCAAATGCATTGTTTCTTCAACTCTACTTAACTGTATTTATTTGATCATAGGTTGCAAATACACTGGTGTGCCCTCATTGAATCTCACTGACCCGTTGTTATTTGGTCAACTAAACAACCCACTTTTCAATCCTAGATTCTAAATCCCTCTATTCTAATATTAAAATAACTAATGTTAAATTGAAATACTTTTACCCATTCAATATTTTATTTATATTATTAAAATAACATAACCAAATTTAATCATTTATATTTTGTCGTTTAACTTTTTTCATTGTCTTTTAACTTTTTAGTAATCTTAGTTTTTGTCTTTTAAATTTTCTTCAAATTGACCTAAACTTCTAGAATTTTAATACTTTAGTTTTCATTTTTGTGCAAACTAGTTTATGTCTTGTTCAATAGATTTCCATATTTCTAATTTGGGTACTATCTCTTCAATAAGATAAATATTTTGAAAATATGTATATGTTTATGTATATGCACTTTTATGATATTGTATAGGCGATACTATATTTTTTGTTTTTCACATTAGTGACATTTTTATTTTTCAATGTTGTTTTGTCATATGCAAGCTCTCTCACATTGTATTGTCTATCTCCTGTAACATTGAGCATTTGGATTCGTTTTATTATTTTTTATTTTGCATTTGGAGTTTAATTAGTGATAATTGTGCTTTTATTCCATTAAGTGACTGCAATTTGTATTCAATTATCGAATTGCTAATTTGCAAAAATTTGTTTATAGTAGGGATTTGACATTATGGTCACAATTTTGATGAATTACCTTTGAATTTAGGGTTTAATATGTTAAAATTCAAGGGTTTTTTTTAAACTAAAATTAAGGATTTAATTTTTAATTTTTAACAGTTAAGGTTTATTTATAATTTGGTGTATGATTTAATGTAAGTTTTTCCCCCAATGACCAAACTCCCTAGATCCGCCCTTGCTCATAAGCATTTTCCTTAGCTTTTATTTGTAATGAGGAAGAAGTATACTTACTCATCCAGTTGGGTGAATGAAATTGATGAAATTTGGTGACATGAAGGATATTTTCTTAAGTTATTTTGCAAACTTGCACTTACTGCTATTTAATCTGTCACGTGTATATGTTCTGGCAACGATTTGAATATGATTTTTTTTCTTTCTGTTGTTAGGAGTTCAAGTATTCCAGCACCGCCAGCGCGGAGGCTCTCCAATGGTTACACTTCGCCATTACACAAGCATGGAAGGCAGCTAGTTCCTGTTGATGGGAAAAGAAAAATAGGCAGTGGGAAGTAATTAAGAATGTGCTATTATGGGGGCAGTGATGAAGTGATTTTGTTTTTTCTTTCCTTTTTTTGGTGTCACTGTGAATTAGTTAGTTAGGTACACAGAGATAAGAGAGAGTGGTGTTCCACAAATGGAAGTGGCAATGACTCCAGTTGCCTGCGTTTCTCCAGTGGTGATTCCTCAGAAGATGGGTATTGAGGTGTTTCGGTTTGTTTATAAGGGTGTTGAGTTTTTTTGCAAATTCTTTTGTTTTGTTGTTAAAGAAGAAGAAACAAAAGGAAGAACTAGAGAAAGAATGAATACATCATTTTCTTCACCATCTTTTTTCCTCAATCCCTGTTGTTGGAGTGTTTATAGTATACTATGGGTTGGGTAATGTAACAAACAAGTTTTTTTTTGGTAAATTACATCTACCTCCTTGAGATTTGAGATTATTATAGCTCACCTCCTAAGATTTTAAAAATTACATCCCTCTCCCTTAAAGTTTGAGATGAGTTACATTTTTATCCAGATACTAAATTTTTTAACAAAATATATGTGATGTCAGTAAAAAAAAATACGTTCATTATCTAAATTGTTCCTAATGTGCATGAATGACAAATAATTTTTTTTTTTTTTGCTTATGACATGACAAATAGATCTTACATATTATAAAAAAAAATCAACACTCGTAGGGGAAAAAGATTTAACATTTGGAAAAAAAACAAAAATTTTAAAAATTAACATACAAATTAATTTTAGAAGCAAAAGAAAATTTCTATTTATGTCATTTCATACACATTAAAGGTAATTTAAGTAATAAATCTATTTTTTTTACTAACATCACATATATTCTGTTAAAAGATCTAACATTTGGAGAAAAATGCAACTCATCTCAAACCTCAAGGAAAAAGAATATAATTTTTAAAATCTCAGACGGTGAATTGTAATAGTCTCAAACTTCAAGAGAGGTAAATGTAATTTGCTCTTTTCTTTTTAATTAAAAAAAGATAGTGGAAATGACTATTTCTGGTTGCCATTTTCAGTGTTTATCTACGTTGCAAAAGTAGAAAATACTGCATTTGACTATCTGCCTGCACACGCGTGCATATATACATATGCACCATTGAAGCATCTCCATACGGGCGGATTCAAGATTTTGGTGAGGTAGTAAAATTTAAATAAGATATTACACAAGCTTTTTGTTTAGTGGGAGTAAAACTTATATTTAATTGTACGTGAAATCATTTCCAATGTGATAATATTTTTTTTAGATAAATAAAGGAATAATAATATTAAAGACATTAAATAAAGGGGGCGTTGCCTCTGAATAAAGGTTGTGTACAAAAAAATATTATACCCCTTACTAAAATTTAGATAATCTCTAAAGTTAAAACATGAATCCATAATTGCTACACAATCTCACAATTTGAACATTAAAATAGGTTGTTAGAATTATGCCATTTATTTGGTCAAATAATAAGGGTTAATGAAATTTATTTAAGATAAATGTTTGTGCTAGGAGATTCAATGGAGGCAAATATAGGTATTAAAAATTCAGTGATGCATTACATATTTAATTTGAGGTCATATAAATCTAAAAATAGTAAAAGTTGCCAAGTTGGGCTACTACCTCACTTGTCCTTGGTAGATCCGTATCTCTTATTATTGGGTCAACAAATCATTTTTGGCTAGCTTCTTTCTTAGAAAGGTAACTCCTGCAGGTGTTGGGGGATGGGGGCCGCTTAGTATTGGAGCCGCAACGCATGTAAGGAGAAATTCAACATAAATATACTCTTATCCAAACAAAAGGCGAACCCAGAATCTCCTGAGGAAATCCCTACACTCTCTCCACTGGGGTTTTTGTGCATGTGAGATTGTACTTTTGTTTGTATTGAGAGTGCCTGTAGTATAAGAGTGTGCATGAGTTGAGTTGAATCAAGCCTGTGTTAAACTGATAATCAACTCGATCTTGATTGGCTCCAATTTTTCTGAGTCAAAACCGAACTAGCCATTTAATAAGCTGAAATAAACTAAACCCTCGTTGGTTCGGATTGGTCGGATAAATTCCACAATTCAGTTTGAGATTAGGTTAGTTTGGGTCTGTTCTAAGCTAAGTTCTCTATAAATCAATTGTTGGGGCGGTTCTTGATTTGGGTCGGGTCACTTGAGATCTAAGAAGTGCTAAACCGAGAATTAAATCGAATCCTAATAGACTCAAACTAGGTCGACCCAAAGAGGTTGATTAATTCAATTCTCAATTTTTTGGTTATTTTATGCACACCTAATATGTAGGTGACAAAAATGTTGGGCAATATCTTTTACACAAAAAATGAAATCAGTGATCTCTCAAAATTTTGGTTTTCTTCTTGGATTGGGAATGGGGTGACTCGAGAAGGTCCTAGTCTCCTAGAGATACCATTTGATGAGAATACCAACGGCTACTTTATATATATAATACTGCATTTAACAAAATTATTGTTGTTAGTGGGCTGATGTTAAATTTTTTTGATGGTATTAGAAGACAACCTAACCAATAACATATACTAGGGATTACCTGATATCTCAGGTCTTTGTCCCATCCTTAATGGGATGGGTATGAAGTGATTTTATTCAAGGCGGGGCGAGTATGAAATAAAGTGCAATAACATATCTCATTTATATATATATATATATATTTATTATTTATATGTTTATTAAAATACATTTATTGTGATTTTTTCTTTTGTTTTGTTCATGTTGTGATTAAAAAAATTATTAATATAAAGAAGGTGGGGTAAGGTGGATGTAAGAGAGATTAAGTGGGGCGGGAAACGACAGGTACGGGAGAAGGAGTTATCATGGTTAGGCAGGTGTGGGCCCAATAAAAGCCAAGCCCAAGACCAAGAGAGACTAGTCTAGTGAGATCGGCCCATGAGTGTTGACCAATCAGACAAAATTCATGTCGATCAGAGGTAGGGACTCGAAGTGGCTGGCTCATGGATCATAATCCAAAAGGTATTAGGGCTAATGAAGTCCGTAATACAAATCCTAATCTAAGTAAATTAGGACAAGTAAAAGATAAGTCCAATATATTAGATCGACTCAATTAATAAGAATTTCTAGGAGGAAAGTAACTCTAATTTTTAAAGGTAACATGACATTTCAAAAACCATAAATACGCCTATGCACTAAATGTGTAAGGTACGTTCACTTAGAGTTCTATTTTTTTAATATTTTATTCGATTTATTGTGATTAAGCTTGTTAACTTAATTATCGGAGTGTCTTCGGTTCAAAAAAGGTCAAGATATTCTCATTGTCTTCTTCTCTTAAAAATTATTCGTGCTCGTCAATTTAATTTTGAGAATTCAACCGACCCTTCTTTAAAAATTCCACTTACAGCAGGAATGGGCGGAGTCCCGCGGACCCAAACTTTTGCTATCTCTAATTATGACATTCGCTTCTCTCCATTTAGACTAATTTTATAATTCCCTAATGCTATGTAAGATTTAAAATATTTCTCCATTTTTAAATGAATTTTTGAAAAACTAAATAAACTATGATCAGAGTCTATTGATCTGTCTTTAACGGTTTAGCTACTTTTCTCCTAAAAGATGAAAAATTGAACCTCTTTTTTCTAGAAGATGCTTTAATTAATACAAATATTGGCTGCAAACTTTGGACGTTGGTATGGACTAGGATTAATACAAATATTACGGGTTTGGTACGGGTATGGTTAAACCGTACTCTATCTCTAATAGAAAAATTTTATCTCACATTCCGTCCCATCACGGGATAAACCTTTATACCTTGCTCTAATCCCACTTAAGTTAATCAGAGTTTAGGTTAAAATGAGTTCAACTAGTATAAAATTTTAAAATAAAAATAAATATCTAAAAAAATAAAAATAATACAAATTATATTACATTTGATGCAATATTATAGTGAGACAAAAAGAGTCTAAAATCTAAGAATAAAAAATCAACATTAGAATCCTAATATCTACTTTCATACTTGGGATATTTCGTGTAGTTAAATATAATATAATTATTTAGGTATTTTATAATATAATCGAGGCGGGTTCGAGGTGGGGTGAATTAAAGCCTACCTCATCCTAAACTCACATCGAGTTTTGCTTTTGTTGTCATACCTCGCCCCTAATACGTTTATTGATACCCCATATTCTTCCTATTTAGGATAGGGTGAAGCGGGGTTTGGGATTTTCAACTCCAATTGTCATCTGTAACTAAGATTCGCAAGGCCCAGTTACAAATGAAATTTAGGGAAGGGGACGGAAGGGAAGAAAAATTTATAAAATTTTTCATACATTTTTTTTTTGTTTGATTCCACCTAAAAAAAATGAAAAAAGAGAAAAAAAAAAGAGAAAATTTAAATTACCCTATTTTATTTTTTTTACTTTTTTTTATTTTCTTTACAAAACTAAACAAAAAAATAAAAAAGCCGGTAGTTCATTTTCTCTTTCTTTCTCTTATGTTCCCTTTCCGCATATCTATTTTTTTTTTATATAAAAAAAATCCAAATGGGCGGTTATTGTGGGATACGAATAGGATGAGAATTACTGAAATACCGTCACAGTTCGCAAACAGACAAATATTGCGGTTAGTGCCAGCTAATACCCTCTCTGGCCCGCAGTGATTCACAGTGATTCACATTTCACACACTCTTCTTCACCTCGCACTCTCTGTGGGAAAGCATCTCTCTCTCTCTCGTTTTCCATTCGAGTTCTTCTTCTCGTTCTTGAAGAGACTGGTATGAAATCAATCATTTCATCACTGGTTTATCGTTTCTCGTCGTTTATTTCATTTCATCACTCTCGTTGATCTTGCGGGTCAGTGGGTTCGGCTCTCTCACTGTCGTCTTGTCTCGTCTCGTCTCTCCAACAGAGCACTAGGTGAGTGTCGTGTTTCAGGCTCTCACTGTCGTCCCTCATCTAGACCTTGGAATCCAAACAACAAATCGGTTGTTATACTCCTTTTTTGGTATATTTTTGCTAAAATATTGTATGACTATGTTTATTTTATTTTATTTTGCTAAATAATGGTGATAATGGCGTACTCCTGTATGATGGCTTGTGGATTTCTGTTGTTTGATGGCTCTCAGCGTTGTGGGTTTCTGAGTTTGATTCTCTCTGTGAATGAAAGAAAACATCTCTGTTGTGTAATTTTCTGCAATTTTTTGCCAAATAATATATGAATTTTGTTTCGTTTGGTTCGTTTTTCAAATTTTGCTGAAGACTGGTGTATGTCTGCATGTGGGTTGTGGATTTCTGTTGTTCGATGGCTCTCACGGTTTTGGGTTTGATGTTGGCATTTTGTTCTCTGTTCTCTCTCTCATATCTGGATGAAAGAAAAACATTCGTTGCAAAGTCTTCTATATTCTTTTGTTGTTAAATGCAGAATATATATAACTATGTTTTTTGTTTTGTGTTTCTTTGTTTTCTATTTTCACGTTTGCTGAATAACTGTGTATATATGTGTGTATAACGGGTATCGGATTCTGGGTTTCTGAGTTTGATGTTGTCATTGTGTCCATCTCTCCCTCACTCTCCTTTCTCTCCTGTTGGTGAATGAAAAAAAGAAGTAGATCTGTTGTGAAAAGCAACATGTCTCACATTCTTCTGTTTATCTTTCATTGCATTCAGGATTTTATTTTATTTTACTTTTTTATGAATTGACTTCGTATTTTAGTATGTTTATTTTTTCTTTTCATGAAATAAATCATTTCAGTGCCTGGAATGTAAAAAGCACATATCTATTGTGATTCTTTCTCTTTTTTTATTTTTTTGTATTTTTTGTTATGGTGGTTTTTTATTTTATTTTGCTGAATACTGGTGTATGTCTGTATGATGGGTCGTGTTTGTCTGTGGTCTATGGCTCTAAGTGTTGTGGGTTTCTGAGTTTGATGTGGGCATTTTATCCATCTCTCTCACTCTCATCTCTCTCTGAAATATGAATTGAAAAGAAAAGGGCATATCTGTTGTGGAAAGTGACATATCTTACCTTTAAATGTGTTTGTTTCTCTTTCCTTGCATTTCATAATCGGTTTTATTAAATTAGAATCGTTGCTTCATATGAATTTTTTTTTTAAAATTTTTTGAAACAAACAGTTTTAGTGCTTGCCTAAAACTTGGCTAGCTAACATGATTTTATTTGTTTACTTGAAGTTGTTGAGTCTTCCACTGTGACCCATAGCATACTGTTAGGCCTTTCTTTTGAACGTGTATCAACACTCGCTTGGGTCTCAGTCCTCTTAAAACTTCTCCTTGGAGTCATGGCTAAACTCAGTCTAAACCCTTTTTCTCTTTGGAAAGCATCAAACATTCTTTCTCAATTTCAGTGACTTATGTTATCACTTGTGAATTGTGATAGATATAAGAGGTGGCTTTTAATATGTTTCTTTTTTCCATCAATGGATAATGTTTAACAAATTAATTTATCTGTTTCTATATTTATATTTTCATTTATGCATGGACTAGATTTTCAAAAATGATTATACCCTACATGATTTTTGTTCTTTTTAGTACACAATTGGTATTTGTTCCATTTCCTTTTTTCCGTTTTCCTTTCCCTTTTGGCTGACATGACCTACTATCGTGATGCACTCTAGGCTATTGTTGGCTTCATGTTGCTTGCTGACTCTTAAGAGGGCGAAAGATTTTATTGAATTTTGATTGATTGTTATGGCGGCTTTTGCTAAACCAGAGAATGCTTTGAAGCATGCTGAAGGTAAATGAAGTATTTCTTGGGGTGAAGCTATGTATTTTCTTTGGATCACTGAACAGAACACTTAATCAAGGCTTAATGATTATTCTGATACTCTTTAACATTGCGGTTTTTATGTCCCAAAAAAAAAAAAACTGTATGTTTTGATAATGCATTCTGGGAAGATGTTAGTGCTGGAGCTTTTGGCTTTTTACAATTCAATCAGGTGCTCTAATGCTCTAATTAACAAACATGGATGGAAACTCTTGATTGGTTTTATGATGTTTATTTGTTTGAAATTTTGACCTAACCTTGGGTGATATTTGGATGCAGAGTTGATCCATGTTGGGCAGAAGCAAGATGCCTTGCAAGTGCTTCATGATCTTATTACCTCGAAGAGGCATAGAGCATGGCAGAAGACACTTGAGAGGATTATGTTAAAGTATATAGAGCTCTGTGTTGACATGCGAAAGGGTAGGTATGCAAAGGATGGTCTGATTCAATATCGCAATGCGTGTCAGCAAGTGAATGTAGCGTCTTTGGAGGAGGTGATCAAGCATTTCATTCGTCTTTCCACTGAAAGAGCTGAGATGGCTTGGAGTCAGGCACAGGCTTTAGAAGAAACTCCTGACGTCGACGTCCTAAACGCTGAAGAAAGTCCAGAGGATCTAATGTTGAGTTATGTCAGTGGGGAGAGGGGAAAGGATAGGTCTGATCGGGAGCTTGTGACCCCGTGGTTTAAATTCTTATGGGAGACCTATAGAATGGTTCTTGACATTTTACGGAATAACTCAAAGTTCGAGGCACTTTATGCAGTAATTCCTCCTTGACATCAAAATTCTTATTGAAGCATGACTAGATTCTACTCTCTCTCTCTCTCTCTCTCTCCATGCCTTTGAAATTTAGATATCTTAATGGTGTGGGGCAGCTTAGAAATTTGAGAATATGTCAAATGTTGTTTACATGTTATAAATAGGGTTTGGTGGATCAAATGCAGACTTTGTATTACTGGTTTAGAGAGATGCGGTGGGTAGATGTTTCTGAATAGTTTAAAGATATGTAAGGTGAGTAAGGTGCTGTTTAATAAATCCCAATTTGATGAGCACTAACGTGGTCCTTTTCAACCTGCAACTGAGTTTTTGGGGTTTGGATTATAGGCTTTTAAAGTTGGTCACTTATTAGGAATTGTTTTTGGGCCCAAATACCTGCATTTAAATTGTGTCCTTTAGGAGGAAATTGTTCTACCTATTTTCTGCATAATTGTTTCTGAATATTACAGTCTTTTGCATTCTCTCTTTCCATTTTAGTGAGATATAGTATCTAGATTTGTTGGCTGTCACAAAACTCATATCTCTCACATAATAGAATTATTAACATGAGATGGTGGTGAATGTGTATCTTTCTGTTAGTAACTATAATCTAGACGTCTTTAGGTTTGTTAGAAATTAAACGTGGGTGAAGAAGAGTTAGAGGGACAATATGCACGATAAGAGACCCAGAAAAACATTTGCAAAAAGACAAGTCCAGTTGGGAGTGCCTTTTAAGCCTTCGGGCAAATCTGCTGGGGAATGCTATCTAAGTTTTCTGTTTAATACTATTCCAGACAAGCGTGCATTTTAGGTGCCTCTGTCTTTTGTCTGGGATGATGTAACATTAGTCAAAGCTTCTGAGAGGCATTATTTAGCAACTTATATACTCCAGTAACTGTGTCTAATACAGTCCATAATCCATATAGAAAGCATTTTCTTCCTTGCAGAGTTGTAGAAATTTGGCAATTTTGCATGATAGGATTAGCATAATGTATTGAACTTCAAATTTTATCTGTAGATGACAGCACACCGTGCCTTCCAGTTCTGCAAGCAATACAAGCGCACAATAGAGTTTCGCAGGCTATGTGAAATCATCAGGAATCATCTGGCAAACCTTAACAAATATAAAGACCAGAGGGACCAACCTGATCTATCCGCTCCAGAGAGCTTGCAATTGTATCTCAATACAAGATTTGAGCAGTTAAAGATTGCAATTGAACTTGAATTGTGGCAGGCCTGTATATCTTGATTTACATTTTGTGTGGATATGCATACAAATGCAGATCAATTCACGCATATTGTGATTGTCCAATCATCATTCTTTCTCATTGTTGGGTTGTTACAATTTCCTGCAGGAAGCTTTTAGTTCTGTGGAAGATATTCACAGATTGATGTGCATGGTTAAGAAACGTATGGAGCCGTCCTTGATGGTTGTTTATTATGCAAAGTTAACAGAAATTTTGAGGGTTTCAGCCAGCCATCTTTATCATGCTTATGCATTATTTAAGCTTTTCTCACTTGGGAAGGATTTGAATGAGAAAAGCTTCAGCGAGACGGATTTGCAATTAATAGCATCATCTGTTGTGTTGGCTGCACTCTCAGTTGCCCCATATGACAACACACACGGAGCATCTAATTTGGAGCTTGAACATGAGAAAGAACGGAACTTGAGGTTGGCTAATCTTGTTGGATTCATTATCGATCCTAAACTTGAGACTATCGAAGTGGTAATGTTCAATTATTCAGTTTGCATGTGCTTTCATGTTAATTTCTACATTACATTTACCTTATTCTGAATTGGATGCATTTCTTTATTGACAGCCTTCACGGTCATCTCTTCTCATAGAACTTGTAAGTAAAAAAATATTGGATCTTCTATTATGGGTACTTAAGTGCTAGTTGTTGCTGATCTTCTATTGTTTCTGGTCTCTGTTTGTACTCCGTTTTTTATGAATAGTGAATGCCTATATCGACTATTTAGAAAATATATTTATTATTGAATACAAAAAAATTGGCCAAGAGCTACCTAACCTATTTATGCGTGGGTTGATACTAGTAACTGAGGTTGGGCTTGAGCAACATCAGCAATTGTTGAAATTGGTGGCCGAGGCTAGACTTCAACCTAAGCCAATCTCCAATTCCATTTCTAACGACTAGAATCGACGCATGATACTGTGTCTGTCTAAAATAGAATTTACCTTAACATATGCTTTGGTAATGTGCTTGGCACCCATGTTGCTAAAAAATGCTAGAAGAGGAGCGTGTTTAGGTTGATTTCTTCTGAGCGTTGTATGGCCTTGGTGTTTTTTCAGGTCTCTGAAGGTGGTGTGATGACCTATGTAACTCAAGAAATAAAAGATCTTTACCAACTTTTGGAGCATGAGTTTCTCCCTCTAGATCTTGTATCGAAGGTACAGCCCTTGTTGACCAAAATCTCAAAACTTGGGGGTAAGCTTTCTTCAGCCTCTTCTATACCAGAGGTGCATCTGTCTCAATACATTCCCTTGCTGGAAAAGCTTGCCACTCTGAGATTGCTTCAGCAGGTGAACCTGTGCTTGGTTTCATTATCATTATTTCCAATTTCCTACTTTCGAAGATTTTTTTTTTCTCAATTTTTCTAGATTGCCTCACTATTTTCATCCTGCTTATATTCTTCACTTTGTTTTTCAGGTGTCTCAGGTTTATCAGACAATGAAGATTGAGAGTTTATCAAATATGATCACCTTCTTTGAGTTTTCCACTGTGGAGAAAGTCTCTTTGGATGCTGTAAAACATAACTTTTTGGCCATGAAAATTGACCACGCGAAGGGTGTTGTTGTATTTGGTAACTTGGTATGTCAGTCCTTGCAACGTCCACACTGATATCATCCACTGCTTGCCTTGCCGAATGAAAATTTGATCATTTAAATTTGGTTGTCATGTTGTACTGTTTTAACTTGCCCATAAAATCTGGCTCAAATTGCTAAAGAATAACTGTGTTATATGGTTAGGATATGTAGCTGATGTCAATGAAATGCTGTAAGTCCCTATACTAATTTTTTACAAACTTTCCTTTTAATGATACCAACTTCTAGATATGTACCCTCTCCTCAATCTCTTTTGACATCTGGACACTAGAATTCAGAGATTTGACAGATCAGACACGTAGGCTCACACCCAACCTGACATGTAGCATTATAGAGGTGAAAGGGGTGGGTTCATTCTTGTCAGCATGTTTAAAATAATTTCATCGATATAAATGCGGGAATTGATATAGTTTTATTTGTGCAGCATGCTTGGGTATATTTTTAGTAAATTTTATGTCATGGTGTATTCGATGTTGTTTTATCTGTCTTTGATTATCATCAAATGCTAGTTTTTCATAAACTTATGCCATATATTGGTTTCAATTTGGTTCTCATTTTACTTCCCGTACTTTGATTTCCCTGTATTTAGTGTGTCTACTTCTGACACAATAATACAGAGAGCAACTATTTCTCCATGACTACTTGTATTTTTCTATTCTTCTGAGCAGACTGCAGATATTATGCATATATAGTGGGCTTTGAAGTCCTTTAATTGCAAGTTGTTTGTGGTCTTGAGGTAGCAGTTATAATTGCATGTAGTTGATCAGGATGGGCAATTGCAACTGCCGAATTTAGTCAAAAGTGTTCACTGCATGATACCTCTTGTTCTTGGTTGGCTTTCCATTTGTAGTCTTCTTCCAGTTTAGGAGGACTATTTGATCTCCCAAATCAACGCATGAACTTGAATGGAGGTCTTTGCAGGTTGGATTGTATGGCTTCAATGCTTCAATGTACTCTCCCATAGTTTCTTTGCCTCAAGATTTTTTTGTCTAACCTGTGCTGATGAATCCTTGTGTAGATCTGAGTTCTTGACATCATAAATTGTTTAGGGGTTTAGCTTTCACTAAATATCACTTGAATTTTGGCACAAAAAGGAAAAGTATGTACTGATTTATTGGCCATACTTGTGGCAGGAGTCCCTGGACTTTTTTCTTTGGTTGTTTGTGGGTTTATATTTCCCCACCCAACATGCTGAAACATTTTTCCTTGTTCTGTGTGTCTGAGGAACAATTTTCATCTACTTAGCTGCCTCTGTTTTTTTCCCATAATTCTCTCCTTCCTCCTCCCTGGGTTTGTAGGTCAGTGAAGTTGATTTTCCTTTCAGGGTCTTGAATCTGGTGGAATGTCTGATCACCTGCTGAAGTTTGCTGAATCTTTAAATAGAGCAAGGGCAATGATATATCCAACTGCAAAAAAAGCATCAAAACGAGGTGAAATGCTGTCTGGTTTAGCAGAGATCGTAGAAAAGGAACACAAGAGACTTCTTGCTCGGAAGTCAATTATTGAGCAACGCAAGGAAGAGCAAGAACGTAAGCTTTTGGAGAAGGTATTCCTTCATAAACTCTCATTGCATGGTCTGCCATTTGATATTTTCTTCTGGTGTAATAGTTATTTTATATAATTTTGGGTGAACTTTGTATTTTTAAAGGAGCGGGAGGAGGAATTAAAAAGGTTGAAACTACAGAAAATAACTGAAGAGGCGGAACAAAAAAGACTAGCATCTGAGTATGAGCAAAGAAAGAACCAAAGGATCCTAAGGGAAATAGATGAGACAGAACTTGAAGAAGCACAGGCTTTACTTCAACAGGCAGAAAAGAGCAGTAAAAAGAAGGGGAAGAAGCCTCTCATAGAGGGAGTGAGTGAAATCTTTGTTTCATCTTGTCTTTTGTTGGTTTCTGGTGGGCCAATTGAATGTTGTATTTGTATCCAGGAAAAAGTGGCAAAGCAAACTTTGATGGAGTTAGCACTGAGTGAGCAACTCCGAGAGAGGCACAACATGGAGAAGAAAGTCCAAAAACTTGCTAAAACATTGGATTATTTGGAAAGAGCAAAAAGAGAGGAGACAACAACTTTATTTGAGGCTACATTTCAACGGCAGCTAGTGGAAGAAAAGGTGCTTCATGAACGTAAACAACAGGTAATGTTCGAAACATTCTGGTCTCTATTCTTAATTATTTATTGTCGTAAAGAACTTTCTATTCAAAAAACCCCATTTATGTTCTTTTTCTTGAATAGTTTAGGGACTTGGGACCACCCCTTAATGTTTTCATTTTTTTATATCCAACCGCACTTTGGTGCTTATAATTTTGTCATGATGTTTTCGTTTGTGATCCTGCTTATCTGCATTTAATGATGGTTCTATGGGGCTTTTTTTCAGCAAAAAATTGAGCTGAGCAAAACGCGCCATGACGGAGACGTCAGTGAGAAAAATAGGTTGGCAAGGATGTTGGACCATAAGGTCAGTAGTGTACACAGTACTTTTTGAATTTCATATAGCGCTTGTATCAAAATATAATTTTTCTTGATTACAGCAAAAACTCTGTTGGGTGTAAGTTTGCTAGAAGTTTGTAGGTTGAATTTTTGCTTCATTTCTGACATTATTTGGTTCTTTGATATATATATATAATAAATGGCAGTTGAGGCTTTCTTGGGTTCATTGTTATACAGGCCTCTCTCGGTATCTGGTGGATCTATTTGAACTGTAGGAAAGAGAACAATCAAGGCATTGTCTGTTACTTTTCATATGTTGCCAAAAGTGACCTGAATACTGCTTTTTTTTCTTTTTCTGATTTATAACGCTTGCGGATACTGGGTTATGGAATTGATAAAAAAATTCCTGGTGGAACTCGAGGCTTTATATGCTATAAAATGCACTAGATAAGATGAGCGTGTGTGTATATATCTCAGGAGGACATCCACTTTATGGAGTTTGAGCTGTCACTCTCGTAGTAGTTACTTTTATTACTGCCATCATGAATATCATAGTACCAGTTTTTTTAGATTATTTCTAGGATTACTTAAACCAGACATTCCAAAACCCATGTATTGTATTGATCACTTTGATTTTATCTCCCTTCTAAGTTGCATAAATTTTACTAACAGTCCTTGGATAACTTAACTTCGTTTGCTGTCTGTCTGCAAATATGCATTGTTCTTTACTTTCAGGTTTCTGTAATCTGCTCTTTCTTTTCTCTCCTCTCTTTTTGGCAGATGCAATTTCAGGAAAGAGTCATAAACAATAGACAAGCAGAATGCAACAGATTGAGAGCTGAGAGAGAGGAATGGATCAATCAAATCCTTCTGCAGCGGAGGCATGTGAGGGAATATAAGAGGAAGATGACGTTCTATCTGAGCACAGAGGACGAAAGGCTGAAAAATTTGCGTGAAGAGGAGGAAACTCGCAAGCGGGAAGGTATATTCTTGCTCAAACAGTGTGCCATTTGGTTGTAGATTCAGGTAGTTTCTCTGTTTGGCTTACAAACATAAAGTTTTTCCAAAAGATTAATGGAGCATGTGTTCCAAGTAAATTCCAAGGTAGAATGAACTCCTCTAGCCTCTTTGGCTCTCTCCCTCACCCTTTTGCAGATAAAAGATTACAGCAATAGCCTTATCATATATTTTTTTTTATCTTACTTTGTAAGGATTATTCTGGAAATCATTGTTAAATTTGCTAAGCACATGCTTCGTCCCGTTCTATTTTTTTCCATGATTAATTTGATAATTCCTTCTTTGAGAGCTATGCCGAATGCTAAAATATTTCCCCACTCCTTATTTGAAAAGCACAGATACTGAAAACCAAAAAAAGCAGGAAGCTGAACATAGGGCAAAGTTGGAACAGATTGCTGAAAAACAAAGAAAAAGAGAGGAGGAAGTGGAAGAACAGAGGCTGAGGAGAGAAGCAGACCTCCGATGGGGTAGCAGTCGGCAGGATGATCGCATGTCCCAATCCCGTGAGAGTTGGCGCAGTGGTGATCGTCGACCCTCTTTTGGTGATGGCAGTGGTGGCTCGGGCTCTTCTGGGTCATCACCCAGGTTCCCTCCATGTAGTGACCGTTAAGTGTAAGGTGCCTAGTTGAATGCTTCAGATCTTATATATATCGAGAGCAAAGTGTTGGGGTCACTTGGTGCATGGCTTAGTGAAACTTGAATTTAAGATGGTTTAGGAAAAAAGAAAAAGAGAAATCCTATGGGAGAGACTGACAATTCTTTTATGCATTTATTTTAGCTTCACTTACTTTTTTTTTTTTTTTTTTTGGTAACTTGTACTGACAAAGGAGGTCTAGGTGGAGACAGCCTGTAGGTTTGGACTTCTGGGCTTTAGCTTGAATGTCACTGTTGCAAGTGTGACATTGACTTCTTAAACGAAGTCCAAACCTACATGTTCTTTGTACTGACAAAGAAGTCAATCTTTACTTGCAGCCTGTTTGAAACTTTCGAAAGGAAAGAAAAAATTAGTGTTTGTTTTTTTTTTTGATTTGATTCTATCTAGGAGTTAGAGGGAAGGAAAAATGGAGTGAAAATTTTAAATCACTCTCTCTCTTTCTTTCTTTTCTCCCTTTCTATTTTTGTCTCATTTTCTTTACAAAACCAAACAAGAAAGAAAAAATAGATTTCCTTCATGTTTCTCTTTCCCTCACTTTCCCTTCTCCCCTCCCCCTCCACACCCCAAGTTCCAAGCAGGCTGTTATTTTACATAGACTTCGGCCAGTTTAGATTAAGGCTTATGTTTGGTATGATGGAATGGAATGAATGTCAATCGAAATTGAATGAAATGATCATTTTCTTTCCCTTGTTTGTTTGCTAAGTGGGAATGAAATGGTTATTCCATTCTAATGTTTGGTAAGACCCATTAATATATAAACTACAAATCATATCATATTTTATTGTTATATCTAATATATTGTATGTATTTTATATACGAAATTATAAGTACTACATTTGTTATTTATCATGTATAATTAATTATAGTGTTATATACATTATTGTGCCTGTATATAATGTTATACATTATTGTATAACGTTATATAACATATAGTAATACATGTTGTGTATACAACATATATAACAATATACAATTTATTATCTATAATATACACATTACTGTATAACAAATGCAAGAATGTATACTTTATTATATATAATATTTTTATTGTATTATCTATAATATAATATCATAATATAAAATTGTAATAAAATAAAATATATACCTTGTACATAATATTATGTAAACTTATATGATAGTACTATATTATATAATCATACTTCTCTTTCTGTTCCTATTCCATTAGGGAATGAAAAACCCTAGAAATAACCATTCCATCCCTTGAGAGAGGGAACGGGCCATTCTTTACGAAGGATCATTCTATTTCATTCCACTCCATTCCATTCCTGCATAGCATAGACAGCCTAAATGAACAAAGAAATCGGTGGAAAGGAGGATACTATTGTGATTTGTTTTTACCTCAATCCTATTGTGATTTGTTTTAACTTCACTTACATTTTTTACATTGGCTCAAAAAGTTTTCGGCCAAAAAGTCTAAACATGCTTTCTCCAAAAGATCTTAACCCTAGTAAGAGTAATGTAGATTTATAAGGCTCGCGAGGCTGGAACAACTATCTGATGTGGGACAGTATATATATATGTATTTTTTTTCAATAGATTTTAAGGGAAATATAATATACAGAGAGTCACACAAAAGCAAAAACACTTTGGGCAGGAAGTCCGAAAGTTGATCATTGAAGTTAATAAGGTTACTCATTTTTAATACAATGGCAAACTAAGAAAAGGAAAACAGTCAATTCAGATGCTATTTAGAAAGCTTTTTCTTTAGTTTCTTGATATAAAAAATGGATTTACTTCATTTCCACATGTCTGAGAGTGCAACTGGCAGTCAAAAATTGATTGAATTTAAACACTGACCATATCTGATGTTCTGGCCTGCAGGTTAGGAACTACTCTACATCAAAGCTTAGAATGCAAAGATTAGATCTTCAAGACTTTGCAACAAATTAACCTCCCTGGCCACCTGTTGGCAGTCCGGCATCAAAAGGAAGACATGAAAAATAGCAGCTTCTGGCAATTGAGTTGATAAGGTCATCATAAACAAGCAAGTTGGTCTGGGAAGTGATGAAAACCCATCAGGACGTTTGGAAGAAGAGGACAGACAATTACCTTAAATGCTTGATCAGAGACATGCCAGAGTTCCTAACTCTTCAAAGATATACCCAGAACAACCTTGTAGCAAAGTTTAGCTAACAGAAAGGACAGCCAAGATGATGATGTACATAGGAATAGCTATAAGACAGCCACCACTGATGACTCTGATGACCTTGAGGCTGCGACAAGTGATTCTTCTGAGACAGGCTTGATTTGGCGACTCAATCTTCCCAAAATTACCAACATCCAAAATTGGTTGGGATAAAAAAACTAAGAAACTCAATCCAAAGCAATTGAAGAGCTTAGAAATGAGGTATTATGAAACGTTAATATTTTATTCTTTTTATGTATTCAAAATGCATACCGTTCCCCTCCCATTTCTTTATACCGCCGCTCAACAAAATCTGCTTATTCTCACCCTAGATGTGGAAAACAGGACAAGATTTCTCTACAATGACACTGTAGACCAATTAAAGGGAAGTGGCGCAGCTTGGTAGCGCGTTTTGTTTTCGGTACAAAATGTCATGGGTTCAAATCCCGTCATCCCTATCTATTACTTCTCCTTTGAGCAGCCCAAACTGAGAAATGTTGCATCCCCTTGATGGTGAGTGATTGCATAGGAAATATTCATTCTCATAAGCATTTTCCTTGGCTTTTATTTGCAATGAGGAGAAATTATAATTACTCATCCAGTTGGGTGAATGAGACTGATGAAAGTTGGTGACATGAAGGACGTTTTCTTACGTTATTTTGCAAACTTAGTACCTACTTCTATTGAATTTGTCACCCATATATGTTCTAGTGATGTTCTGAATTATGATTTTTTTTTTTTTCCTGTTTGTTGTTAGGACTTGGGAGTTTAATTCCAGCACCGCCAGTGCCGAGGCTCTCCAGTGGTTACACTTTGAGATTGCACGAGACTGGAAGGCGGCCAGTTCCTGTTGATGGGAAGAGAAAAATAGGGAGTGGTAAGTGAGAATGGGCTGATATGAGGCACCGATGAAGTGATTTTGTTTTTTTCTCTATCATTGGTTTTCCCTGTGAACTAGTTAGTTAGGCACACAGAAGTATCTCTCTTCTTCTTCTTCTTCTTCTTCTTCTTCTTCTCTCTCTCTCTCTCTTTCTCTCTCTGTGTTCCGGGACTCAGAAGTACCTGAATTTCTCATGTTTGCGATGTTCTGACATTCCATTTCAGAAGGGCGTTGTATGCTTTCACATACATGAAGCATTAACAAGATGGTGTCCTCCTAGAGATCTTACAATGCCAAACCAAATAAAGAAATGCTCAGGTCTATTCTGAAAGGCTTATGGTTCTGTGCCAACCAGTTAATGATTCTTGTGAACTTACCCAGTATACATGCAACTGTCTTATTTAGGCCTTTTCTTTCACTGCTTGCCTGTACATTGTTGAAATTTATCTTAACCAGTCACCTAATCTTGTTGCTCATTCCAGATGGCCCTGGGAGAATTCTGAAAATGACTGGGTGAACGACCAAACAATCCAAGGTAGAGAGAGAGGCAGTAGGAGCCAGAGATAACGAATGAATCCTCCCTGGTAGGAGAGCCCAAGAGCCCTTGTATAGAGCCTTGTAGTAGAGCCCAAGTAGAATTGGACTTCTTAATGATGAAGTATAAGAGCCCTTGCTTTAGTAGGCCGAGGAATCAGCGTTCCATATGGAGTGATTTCACTTTCTTAGTTAGACTGGCTTGAAGGGGATTGACTCACCTTTAACTCTTAATATCCAAAATGCTCAGACTTTTTATCTTATTACGTCAAGTATTAGTTACTTAAATTCAATAAATGATATTATCTTATTTAAACTCATGATTTTATTTAATGATAAAAAAATTTAACAAAATAAAAACATGAGTTTAAATCGAATAATAATATTATCCGTTAAATTTAAGTGACTACACGTAACGTAGTGAGATAAAAAATTTAAAAAATTTTAAATATTAAGATTTAAAACAAATCTAACCTGACCAGAAGACTATTTAGACCCACGTGAAGGGCCCACCAAGACGAAGCTTTTGCCTTAAGCAACCAAGCTGCAAGACCTTAGAATTCCCGCGACACCTGCCGAAGTCATTCGGCGTAGCTAGGCTTGCCTCTTGTCCTACGTGAAGTCCATATTTGTCGGTTATAAAGTACGTACAAATATCTACAGCCTGAATAGAAGAATTGGTCATGGTTGGACCAACATGTAACCTGTTGACATGACAGAAACCCAAGCCTCTCTATCCAGGAAGTCATCAGGGTCAAGCACTTTCAAGCTACAGCCCAATTAGATGAGTACATTTTTTTTCAGGGCAATTGTGTGTTGGGCTATAAAAGGAACGCATCTACTCGGGCTTATTACTTGTGTTTCGGTCGGTAAAAACTTATTTGAAATGTACTTATAATATAAACAAGTAAAATTTTAACATATTTTTAAAATCGTTAATTTAATGAGCTTGGCTTGATAAATTTTATACACTATTAGATTGTATGAAAAGTTAAATTACTGGAAATCAGCTCATACTTGACTTGATTGAAGTGAAATTTGAAATTAACTTAAAAATAACTTAGCTAGTGGTGCTAGTGCCCCCTTCCCATGTTGACTCACCGTCCTCAGCTCCCAAAGTTTGGCCTTCTATTGTATTAAAAAGAACTACTGTCTTCTTTAATTGCGTAATTAATTACTTTAAACTTGAACATATTTTGAAATTCATAAAGGTTTCAAGTTAAACTTGAACAACCTACTATCAATTCAACTTACTTCATTTACAATCGTAAAAGTTCTTATTTAGATTGAGAAATTATTAAGGACAAATATTCAATCTATCCTCGCTACAGCTAGGCCTTAATTAGATTGATGAAAGGGGTGTTTGGATGTTATAGCAAAATAAATTAGACCACTATTACATGAAAATGAGTCCATTGCTGTTTGCAGGTTTAATTACATAAACTTCGATATAGATAAATGACTTGGTGATCCAAAAATGAGAAATATATCTCTTGGCCTAGATCATTACCCACTTTGGTTTGGTGGTAGAGATGAAAACATTGATGACATTAAAACTTGCAATGAACGTAGCTCAGGATTAGCATGGTGGGTTAGGTACATATGACCTCCAAAAACCAACCTCTCAGCCCTCACACCCCAACTGCATCTAATATTGATTCACAGACTACTCTTTCACTGGAGGAATTGCATATTCCTCGTGGTAGATGAAAAATTATTTCATGTGACGATCACAAACACTACAAAATTTTAGCATTTACGGTTTTACACTGATTCACAAATATTCAAATCGCATATGATAATTTTTTATGGTGCATATGGCTATTCAAATGATCATCATTCATGTATTTTATGTGTAAGATTTGTGAAGAGTATGATAGTGAAAAAGAGAGAGGAATGTTAAAAAGGAAGGGGAAAAAAAATGTATGAGAGTTTTTATTTATTTTTATTGGGAGTGTGTGAGAGTTGAGAAGGTGAGACATTGGATTTTGGGCTATAGGGTGAACCAAATTGGCCTTTTAAAGTCATGGTAGTGCTAGTTGCGTTGTTTATCTCAAAATTAGGGGTTTAATTAGCCTCCTGTTATCTTGCTAACCAATAAATAGGAGGATAGATACCTATATACATACTGGTCACTTATTGGTGTTGCTTGGTTTGTTTTTTTTATTAAAATTCTTTTTCCTTTTGTGACTAAGCTTGAATGAATATATTAATTTTAACAGAACACTTGCGATGCTTAACAGGCTTGAAATAATGAGGGAAGGGTTGGCTTAGTGGTTGGGTTTGTGTTCTTTCTGCTCATGATTTGAAGTTCAAGCCTTGATTCCCTCTCCGAAGCTTTAGCCTTTCTTATACCAAAAAATAAAAAAGGGCAATTGAAATAACTTAAAATTAAATTTATTCTCTATACACATTTTTTCATCAATATCTAAATATGACAACTCAATGGCAACCCAATTTCCTCTTTACCACAATTAAAATTTTTCCTAAATTTTTTAATGGTGATAAAAAGCTGAGTTTTAAATTCCATGGCATATCAGTTTCTTTTCCAGGTCACAAAACAAAAAAATAAAAAAAATATTATCAATTTTTTAAATAAAAGAATTTGGAGTTTTTAGTTCCTTAGGGGACAGGTGTCGAGAAGGCGCACAGACAGTGTACTTGGTTTGTCACCAAGCAAATGTGTTTAGCAAAACCCCTGCCCAACAAACATCCATTTGTACAGGTCCATATCAGCTTTTCCAGCTGGATTTGGACCCCCTTCAAATGAGTGCCCCAAACCCCTGAGTTGGTCCCACAAGCACATGGCCACGTCAGCAAATCAAAGATTCCTTCCAAGACTCCCAAAACCATCACACGATTGGGCCTTTTAGATAATTAGATCCAATTCATTTCTTCCTTTGAGATCTTTGTATTTGTATATTCAATAAGGGTTTGGAATTGGCTCCCCTTACATATGCCCCCTTCTGCCCCCATATATGATTCAGAATGACCAATCTATCCCTACCAAATTCTAAGTTTTAGACATACAAATATATGAAAATATATATTTATGTAAGTATATGAGAGCGAACAACCTCTCTAAGACTTTGCAATGAGATCTCTTGTGGATTGGACTGCCCTATATATATATATATATTGTTATGTGTTTTTTTTCTTTTTTTTTTTTTTTATATTATGTAAAAGTACACACACAGCTACATAGCATCTTGAAAAATGACAATGATGTGAAATCAAAACATTTAAGTCAACTAACAATGTTCCAAGATGATTCAATCAAATCTTACTTTTTTTGTTTGTTGATTTTTGATTTTTCCCTTATTAACCTTGAGTTTATGCCATTTGTTTTGTAGTATTTACAAGTTATCATCAACTAATACAACTAAAACATTGGAACCTTGTGACTTATGTTTTGTTCTTCCAAATCTAACAACCAAAAGGTAATGTGTATGGGAACAAGAAAAATTAGTATATGAATGACAAGTACTAAGCACTACCAACATACTATCCATAATATTTCTAGAAATTGATAATTTTTTTGATAAGTAAATAAAAAATCTATATTAATAACAAGACTCTTAAAAAAAAAAGCCAACCAAGAACACCAATACCCCACTTCCAAAAATTAAGTTAACTAATAAAATTTATGAAGTAAAAGAGAAATCACAAAATTTATTCTAACATTAAAAAATGAGAAAGTATTCACCAAAACCAATTTTATTTTGTGTACTGGTAAACAAACCCTTACTATTTTAAGTATTCAACAAAACTCTCGAGACATTCATAATAATATTTCGTTACTTATGATTAACCAACATAGTTATGTTAGAAGTCGAAGATTTTACTATTTTGTGTTGGGTTACAACCAAGTTATACAACAATACACCATCCTTAGATGAGTTTTTAACTATCTTTTGGGTGGGTATGTGTGTTTATCTCTCTATTATAATTTTATTTTGCCAGCTTAGTGAGGAACGTTACTCATTACACATTGCCATGCCCACACATCCTTTCATTCATTACTGAACACCATAAGGTCCTAGGCAATTAACAAAATCATAAATGCCTAACTCATATATATATATATATATAATCACAGCTAATAAAGTTCTAGGAATTCCTGTATTTGATCTCAAATATACTTGCCCACATCTCAAAACTATGCCTTGGGATCACTTTAATAACTATGATCCCCATTGCAGACCATGATTTTAATTTTGCTAACAAGATATTGTTCATCATGTCATGTCCTTTGGGAAATGTATTTTGTTTCTTGTACTAATCTTTGTATGGTAGAAGTTCTTACCTTCACTAAAGAATAAGAGAAATAAAAGAAAAATACTACGCTCTTGATGTAATGCCATAATTTCTTATATGCTAACTGATGGCTTATGAGCTTTCTAATTGCATTGTCACAAAATACATTACTAGTCATAAAACATAATAAAAGAAAGACAACCCAGTGCATAAGACTCTAATTACTGCAAAATCTTGAGAGGGTCAGATATGTAATAACAACTGATATAACAAATAGTTTTAAAAAGTTAAATAATTGCTATGTCTTTCTTCTCAAGACTAACATTTCTAGGTCAGGTTAATAAGTTCAATTACTTTGACTTAATTAGTTACAAAACTGCAAAAAAATTCTTGACAATTAGTACAAATTTGTCCCTTTCATGTCTCTTGCATGGTATGGAGGATTTTAGCCAGAACTGTAATATTCTTTCTTACAGTAGATTTTATATAGACACTGCCAAATTATTTTGAGAACATAGCATAATGCTTATGTGACATTGGATGGATTAAAGGTTGCTTGAGGTCCACTTGCACTTTGGAGGAAGGAAAAGCAAGGAGGGGTTTGTTTTACAAATCAACTAGTACTCCCCTTTTTGGAACATTTCAAAGTTTCATGAACAGTTTTATATGTATATATATAAGAATGAACTACTATTAAGATAATGGATGACTTGTTGCTATTAATCATTAGATATTCCATGGGAGGTGAGAGATTTTTTTTATTAGGGTTGACAAATCTTAAAATTGAAGTTACCCAATTGGAAAGAAACAAAGGGTCTTAGCATCAAATGATTGAGAAATTTCCCAGTAATTTCGATCATTGACGCCGACGAATATACTAATTCTTGTACTAATTTTGTTTTTAGTTCATCGGTATGGATTACATTGGAGAGGGTCTAAGTCAAGAAAGAGATCAAGAGAAGGAGAATCGAACCATTGACCTCTTTAAAAAAAGTCAAGACCCTACTTAACTAAATTAGTCCTAATTGATTCTAATTCTTTCACAATGAACATGAATCCGTAGTATACAACAATAGTGTTTTGAACCATTTATGTTTTTGGGGGATATGAGGCTCTGATGCTGGAGCTTCCTATGAAACATGTACAAAACAAAATTAAACAATGTTTTGGCCGGTTCTCTCTCTCTCTCTCTCTCTCTCTTAATTTCCCATTCGTATTTTTCTTTTAAAAATTGATTAAAAAAACAAGTTTTACTTTGCCTAAATTGATAAGCAATTTGCATAATTTAAGCTACCTAATCTTCGCCAACCAACATACAGGCATACATCAACTTTTTGTCATATTGAAAGGAGGAATACATCTCTGTGAATAAGCATAGAGATTCATCATAGGCATCATCTTGCAAAAGCTCACATTTTTGTATCTTCGGTTATTTCGTGATTTTTTAAATACCAGTGACAATAATAGTTATTATTGAAAATTTATTCGAAACACCTCATTAAAGAAAATATCTCAAAATTAATTAAAATTTATGGTGGTAATTGAAAAGGACCAGGGTTTGGGTCATCACTGATCGTTGAAAGTCTTGGGCTGGCTCCCTGTGAAGTTTTGGCCGTTCGATCCATAAACGGGTACGCTGATCTACCTTGTGAATGGCAACACCACATACGCTCTGAGCATCAGAGAAATCAGTAAAGGGACATGAGTGCCAAACCAAACCATTTTGGAGGACCTTTTAGGCATTACAGACCAATATATTTCGTCGATTACAACGAAATTTAGGACATAAAATGTCATTATCAGAGAGTTTGCCCGAAAACCCGCTTTCCCCTCCCCGCGTTTCTCTCTCTTAATCACTTTCTCTCTGGTTTTTTCTTCCAATCAAACAGCGGATACATCTCTCTCTCTCTCTCTCTCTCTCTCTCTAGGGTTTTGAGAATCCGATCGAGCTCAGTTCATTGCTAGAAGTGAGCAATTCATAGCCGAGTTTGAGCTCCGCTCAATGCTCGATATTCGCTGCTCGTTCTGTTGATGTCACTTACTGTCTCCACTGTAAGTCTTAGGGTTTCTGAGTCCATCAACTTCTTCAGTACACATGAGATACGTATATATGTGTGTGTGTGTGTGTATTCGGTTCTTTATGCAAGATATTTACGCGCATTTTATAAAATTCTTTGATTTCTTCCGGTTTGTTGACTGTATGCTGTAATTCTTTGTACTGAGCTGTGAATTAGGTATGGAAAGTTTTTGATCAGTGGGTGGAATTGTGTGAAGAGCTTTTCTTTGATTGGGTTTGGTGAATTAGGGTTCAAAAATGAAGGCCTCGGGAATGTCGAAATGTAGAGTAAAATGAGTCAGACCGAAGTTTTGAGGATGAAGCCGAAGCCACCTCTTGTTCCTCTCGGTACTCTGATTGGCCGCGAGCTCAGGTGCGAGAAGATCGAGAAACCTACGATTAAGTATGGGCAGGCTGCTCTGGCGAAGAAAGGGGAGGATTATTTTCTGATCAAACCCGATTGCCAGAGGATTCCGGGCAATCCGTCGACCTCATTTTCGGTTTTTGCGGTAGTTTTCTTCCCAATTTGATTTTTTTATGAGGGTTTGAAAATATATCTGATTTATGGTACCTGCATTGGTGGTTGTAGAAAATTTAATATTGAATTTGGGGTTTATACTACAGATATTTGATGGGCATAATGGTATATCAGCTGCTATATTTGCAAAGGAGAATCTTTTGAACAACGTTTTGAGTGCAATTCCTCAAGGCATTGATAGGGAAGAGTGGCTTCAAGCCCTCCCTCGGGCATTAGTTGCTGGTTTCGTGAAAACTGACATAGAGTTTCAGCAGAAAGGCATGTATCCATTTCCATTATTCTAGTTTTCTATGCTCCATTTTGGGATTTTTCTGCTTGTTCTTCATTTGCTGTTTGATATTGATGACAGGAGAGACATCTGGGACGACAGTTACATTTGTTGTGATTGATGGGTGGACTGTGACTGTTGCGTCTGTGGGGGATTCTCGATGCATATTGGACACGCAGGGGGGTGTGGTTTCTTTGCTGACAGTTGATCATAGGCTGGAAGAGAATGCAGAAGAGAGGGAGCGTGTCACTGCAAGTGGGGGTGAAGTAGGAAGGCTCAATGTTTTTGGGGGCAATGAGGTGCAATAATTCTCATTCACTAGTGATACTCGTAGCTCAGGAAGTCTAAATCCTAACTTCTTGGATTATCTGCTTGGTTCATAGGTTGGTCCACTCCGATGCTGGCCTGGTGGATTGTGCCTTTCTAGGTCAATTGGTGACACAGATGTGGGGGAGTTCATTGTCCCAATACCTCATGTTAAGCAAGTGAAGGTCTGTAGATCTGGTCGCCTTGGTAAGGGTTAATTGACTTTTATGTTTGTAGAATCTGAGCTTCAAGGTTTTTTTATTGGTCATTTAGCTTTCAAACGCTGGAGGAAGACTTGTAATTGCGTCTGATGGTATCTGGGATGCATTATCATCTGATATGGCCGCGCAGTCTTGCCGAGGTTTACCTTCAGAACTTGCTGCAAAGCTGGTTGTTAAGGTAATGTAACACAAGCTTTCTTCTTATCCACCTTTATGCTTCCAGTTTTGCTATTTTTATATTTTTTACTAATTCTTGTTTTGTTCCATTGTTTAGGAGGCTCTCAGGTCAAGAGGCCTGAAAGATGATACCACTTGCCTTGTTGTTGATATTATTCCCTTTGATCAACCAGTCTTTTCTCCGTTACCAAGGAAGAAACAAAATCTGCTCAGTTCACTCATCTTTGGAAAGAGATCTCAAAGTCCTGTGAACAAAGCAACAAATAAGCTTTCTGCTGTTGGGGTTGTGGAGGAATTGTTTGAGGAGGGTTCTGCAATGCTTGCAGAAAGGTATGTCACCATAACTTACATTGAAAAAGATAAAGTATCGTCTCTAACTTTACTGGGTCAAGACTTATTTCTTTATCGTTGTTGTATATTGCCTGGTGGTTGGGTGTCTCAGGTATTTCTGTTTTTGAGGATTAGGTTCACTTGTTTGATCTGTTAGTGTTATTTTTTATTGCATAGTAATAATGGATTAAATTTTTACCATTACGATGGTTACTAATGGAGATAAAGGTTTGTCTTCTTCTAATTGTGCCTTTTTCTGCGTTGGACAGTGGTAAGAGGATGTAATAAGTCAACATGCTTTCTAACTAGTTTTATGCCCTAGACTAATCTAATAATGTGATTGCAAGGTACAAATCTATGTTTGAACATCACTCACACTTAGCTGGCAGTACTTTCCTTTCTTGTGGGTTTCGAAATGAGAATTTCTTACAAGCAAAGATGGACAATGATGAGAGCATGTGGAGAAGACACATGTATATTTTCCTGTATCTGTAGGTTCCTTTTCCTTTGGGACTGGATGGAAGGTGGGTTAGCTGATCTAGGAATTCATGAGGAGTGGGGAGAATGCTAGATGGATAAAATTGCAGATTAAAAAAAGGAACCTAATGTTAAATGTGCACTTCAGTGAATATCCTAAAGTCGTTCACTTTGAAAAGAATGATTTGAATATCTTTAGAAACATGGATAGAAACTCCTTACAGATTACTTAACAGGCTAACTTGAGTCTATATCCAAGATAGACGTCCTTTGATGTGTTTATTTCCTCGTTCACTTTTGATGGTAGATATCTCCTTAGAGGTCTCATACATCTCAATCTTTGTGGTCAAACAACCCTGTTATGGTCTCTTGAGAGGCCCACATTTCCTCAAGAATTGCATTATCCATAGATTTGTCATCATAACAGAATTTCATGAAGTCTCGCCTCCATTCTTGAGATAAAAGGATCTTATAAGAGGCAAGTGAGCCTTTATTCTTTCAGGATGTTATGATATGTGGTTTACCTTCTACCTATGATGCCATTCCCCCCCACCCAAACCACCACCACCAAAAGAAAAAAGATAAATAAATAAAGGTACAAAAAATAAAAACGAGTATAATCATTTTGCATTATTAGATATTATTCATTTCTTTTTTCCTGATGAACTGATTTCTTGGAATTCCCGTATGAAGTGACATGTGACAACAAGGTGTCCACCTTGCAATGTAGAAAGAGGTGACAGGAGGCATTTTGGCTCTCTGCATGGTGTACAAGAAGGGTGGAGAAGTAGCCCATTGCTTTATTGAAAAGAAAAAAATCATCTTTCCAAAGACTATATCAGAACTATACTAAAGAAGAGGCTTAAAGCCTAAGAAGTGAATGAATTCAAAATTTAACATTTAATTTGTCCAGGGCTATGTTACCTGAACTTTTATAAATTTGTGAAATATTCGTGTCAGAGACTCGACACTCGGATAAGGTTATGAGATATGTGTTGGATATGGCTAGTTGGACATGCATGTATATAAGTAATTGAGGTTACTATAGAACTACGCATAAGACTTCCGTTTTATGCACGAAAAGCTGTATTTTCATTTGTAAGCACCATTTTACCTTAAACAAGCAAAATAACTAATTAAGAAATGTAAAATTTAGCTGTGCCCAAGTGTCCAGGGACTTGAAAATTAGATGAATTCGACACTTAGACATGTACCTGCATCCGACACCTATACCCGTGTCTAGTTAACATAGGTCGAGGGGAATTGTTAGGTCATAGTTTTGATAGTATAATTTATATTAAAATCTATTGGGTTAGGGAGAATGATTTAAAAAAATCCTGTTATTAGTTCTTAATGATATGCTGTAGTGTTGAAACCATTCTGATTGAACACTTATTTGTTCTTGTGTGGTATGGAGATGGATAGCGGATAAACACGTAAGCAGAAATTTAACAAATTTGTTCACCATATTCCTATTATTATCCTTCTTTTCAATTGGATATCTGTGTATGTTCTCTAGTATTTGTCTTGTACTCAACAAATTGCTTTGAAATTATAATTCTTGTTGTGCCAACTAAAGCTGATTTTGTGGGATGCTGTTGAAATTTTTTGGTAGCTACTCTATTCTTGACATAGATCAAACAGCTTCTGATCCATGGAAGTAGAGGGGGCTCCAAAGTTATGTCATCTTGAGCTGTTCTCCTAAATTTGTCTATCCTCTATGGAACTGCAGGCTGGGTAAGGATTTTCCTTTGGACTCGAACTCTGGGCTCCTCAGATGTGCAGTTTGCCAAGCGGATCAATCACCAAGTGATGGTTTGTCTATTAACTCTGGGCCCTATTTCTCACCTGGATCAAAGCCATGGGAAGGCCCTTTCCTCTGTGCGACCTGTCGGAAAAAGAAAGATGCCATGGAAGGAAAGAGGTCTAGTAGACCCACAGTGACTGCATAGTCTGGTAACGCAGTGAATATTAATATATTTTTTCTCTGGCAGTGTGAGCATTCGTGGATTTCCTTTGCGGTGGTCATTGTTAGACATGTGTAAGAAATGAAGCAGACATGGAAGGTAGGTGTTTTGCAGAGGGGTAAAAGTTTGTGTTGAGTGTGGTTTGTGCTCGGCTGTTGGACTGACTGACATAGAACAAACATGCTATCTGATACATGTGATTGTGATAGTTTGATTGCTAACAGCTTGAATATGTAAGTAAAAATGGTTGTTGCAAAATGGTAACTTCTGTAATATTTTCTTTCATGTGTAGTTGAACATCTCCACAACTTGTGTCTGGGTTTTTACTACCTATTACAACCCCCCCTTTCCCTTTTTCCCAAAAGAAAAAATGACATCCGAATAGCAGACCGGGTGCACTCGACAGAAATAAGGTGTGGACAATTCTTTACCATTCCTGAAATAGGACTAACATGGCCTGCTGCTTTCTGTTATGGCATGTGTGATTTTTTATGCTATTTCTATATTTTGTTTCCACACGAAGTAGAATTTAATAGTGACACAGCATTGTGGGATTGAGGCAAGAACCTTACCATTTCCATTAGTGTTTCAAATTTGTTGTCCTTGAAAAGCCGTCTTCTGCTTGAAGTTATATATTGATAAGGAGCTGAGAATTCATTGCTTAAATGTATTAAACCTTAGTATCATCATATGATGGGATTCTGCATTCTGTTTGTTATTATATCTGGTACGTGGATGCCTATTCTGCTAAATGGTGGGATCCTCGTATATTAAAGAAAGGGTATCCCCTATTGTGTTTGAAGTATCAGATATGACTCGTTTTTAATAGTTTGTCATTGCTTTTTAGTTTGGTTATTACTTGTGTTGGTGGATGTATTTGTATGTTATGTGAGCATTGTTGACTAAATTTTAAATGTAATCTTGTCTTCCTATGTTATCTGTCTTGTTACGCAATTTTTTTGGGTGGCAAATGTTGTACTCTTTTTACCTTATTTTTCTTCTAATCCTTTATTTTTTTTTATTTTTAGTACAAAGAGCTATTACTATTAAAGTAGATGGAGCTATTGTTGAGTAAGCTCACCTTTTAGCTTGCGGATTGGATAGAGCTGAGAGGATAGAGCTTTGATGTTCACTCTTTTAACTTCGAATTGACAACTTCCTAGATGAATCCACATGGTGGTTAGATTATGTCTTAATGTGTACCTGTGCATTTTTCTCGTAAGGCTTCCATTACCGCTGAACAACCCAAAACCATGCCCTCCCTCTACCCTTTTCATACCCCCTGGTAGACAGTGGTGGTGCTACAATTAGTGTGTATGTAGGTAGTATTTTAACCTAGTTAAGCACCAGCTGTAATATGAATTTCAGATGCTGTATCTCCTGCTGTTGTTAAACCGTATTCTCAAATGGTATGATAGAGAATCTTGACCAAAAAACTCTCCCTCATTCAACCCGCCCCAAAAGACAGTCCCGATTCTCTTCTAGCCTTTCACGTTTTCGGAAATGGGAATTCAATAAATTTGTTTCTTGATTTGCTGATCTGAAGCTTTGTATTTTTCCCCTAGTGGCCCTAGATGATCTGATGCTTTTGATTCTAATCCCAGCTTTTTTACGATCTCCCATTGGGATGACACTCTGCTTTTCCTCCCCATCTCTTTTCTGGGAATAAACGGGGCAATGTAATTGCAATTAAAACCCTATCCAGTTTACAGGAAAGCATTTTAGTTACCATACCTGTCTCTAATTAGATTGCTGGTAACAAAGGAGTAGAATCTCTTCGTGATATAGTGTGGGGTAGGTTCTGAGATTGGCCATTTGTACAGGGATGGGTTCTGCTAAATAACTATTGCCAATCAATTTCAATGAAGAACTTCGGCTGCCAAAAATTTGCCGTCTCCTGGTAAATTTTACATGGGCCAGCCTCTGAAAATGCGAGAAATGTAGGAGTTGGGGCGTAATAAAAATCAGCAATGGGGTATATCTATGGGCAAGAAAGGCCAACTGGGGTAAAAAATTGCTCAACTGAATAAGTTACTGTGATGGCAGGCTCATCTGCACGCACTGGCTGGAATTCAAAAACAGTGTCCTGCAGGCATCTGCAAGAAAAATAGCCTAATTTGACACTGTAAGAACCATCCATCATCACAATGGATCCATTAGTGTGAGTCTCTGTGCCATGCCATCTCTAGCAATGTGAATATATTCTTGAGGGTTTCAATGACTCTAATAAGGTCCCACCTCCAATTACATAGGCCCTCTTGGAAGAAATTTCACTGCGAAGTGTTTAGGAAAGGCTTTCAAGAATCAGATCTAGTCAATATGGAAGGCTTTGTATATTTTTGTGCCCAAAATCCACAAAGAAAGTCGAGAGTTTTGTTTTTGGGTAGATAAAGAGAGTTTTAAGTTGAAACTGTTAATCAGGCATGCCTTTTCCCCGCATAATGCTTCTCCAAGCCCATTCCAGTGATACATCAAAATATTGATTCAATCCAAATAATCGTCATTTGCAACTCTTTATCTGAAAAGTAAAGAAAGAATTTTGAAGTCAAGACAGTAATTCATATACATGTTCAATAGAGGAGCCAAGCAGGTGATGTGTGTGTGTGTCAGTCTCCTGTAGTGAGGTCAAATGCAGCATCCTCCTGTTCAGCTCCAACCAATTGGCTGTGTCCCAAAGTTCAGTGGCTTGATTAGAACCCTACTCAGGTTGCTTGAAAGCCCTTTTGGCCTGGAATTGGTAATGTTCTCATTTTCTTTTTGCTGGTGTTGTGTTGCAATGCCGTGGTGTCACCATGGCATCATTTTCACAGTAGTGATAACTGATATCAGATCAAAAAGATGCAAGAGAGAGAGAGAGAGAGATTAGCTGGTTCGAAACTATTCCCAGGATCTCCAACTTTGCACCATTGCTGTGGCTGCTAGGTTGGGTACATAGAACACAACTGGATGTTGAAGGAATACCAAATATTTATTGACTCAGTTTATTATCAAAACAAGAACCATGCATGACAATAGAAGGCAACTCAAAAACAAGTAAACACAAACATGCAAAATACACAGACCACAGACCAAGCTAAGTATGCATCCCATGACCAGTCGTGGTGCAGAATATCACAGCACAGAGAGCTGCCCAACTTTGCGGAAAGAGCAAAATGATCGACCTGCCATGACTGTTTGCTCTCCGGACAACCAGCAACTCAGTTAGGAGGCAGCCATTGCAGCTCAATGCCGTAGTTCCACAACACGGCCGAATCTCCCGGCTTTATATCAACCACAGAAGTATAAGCACTGCACCCACCAACCCTAACCCTAATCCTATGGGAGGTCATTGAAGAATCCTTCAAGAAAGTGCAGCAAAGGGTATTTCTACACCCACTTCCCTCCACAACCTTCTCTTCAAACTGCCTGCACAGGCTGTTTGAAGAACAGTTCAAGGGTGAGAGAAGAATATTCTCAGAGCAATTCAGCAACATGACAGTGTTATGTGAAGAGATGTTGAAGGGAGAGTTGTCGTCAAGCCTCAAGCCGCCTAAAGCGAGATCAGAAGACTGACACGTGTTTTTCTGTATCAGGGGTGGGCTTATAATGAGCTTATAAGCACTTGGGTTAATGCTGAGGATTCTGTAGCTAAATCCAACAGCTGACAAGAACTCTAGAATGCCATTGTTGCAATAGACTCTATAATTGGGGTTTCCGCAGTTGTCGTTGGTACTGAGGGGGTACGGAACATCCGTGCTGCCACATTTAGGGCAGACTTCAGCTGCTGACACATGGGTTACTGAAATGAGCAAGAAAAGTAGTTCAAACACCATGATCACTCTTGTTTTTTTTCTTTTTAAAGTTAGATCTGGAAACACCACAAACAGGCAAGAGAAACCAAGAGCTAAGGTGCCTATTTATAGAAATCTGCACTAAGTTATTATTGTGTCAACCACACTAAAACAATAAAGTTTTAACTATTAAATGTACAAAAACAAATAATTTTCAGAAGTGCAAAGTTTGTTTAGTGAATTAGCAGCCAATCTGCGGCCAGACACATGTAAGCACAGCAGCTTTGCTGCTGAGAATAAGGAGATGGCCAGACATATCATTCTCAATTATAGAGGGAATACAATAATAGTCAAGTTTAATGTGACCTCCATGAGTTTTGAAGCTGATTGGCTAGTTTGAGCTGATTCATTTACATACTACGAACTCATTGGATCTGGTGAACCTTCAAGAAGATTTGATTCTTCCTGCAATTTGAATGCCAAGTAACTAGAATTGGCACAGGAAATAGAAGGATTGAGCCCAGTACAAAGATCCCTTCTTATTATCACTAATTATAGCCAGCCTCCTACGATGTCAAAACAACAACTTACAACTGAATATATGTGAAAGTTTAAGAGAGAAATATCAAATGAACTGGAAAAATTAACTCAAAGTGGAAGTCACTAAGAAAATGAGTCATGGTTGGTAGTGTACTAACACCAAATAAACTTTTCTACCCAATGATGATAGGCAAATCGTACTAAATTATATAAATTCTAATGCACTGATCAAATCTTCATATAAAAAGAGCATAACATATGTAAAGTCTGAGGAAGAGTAGAAAGCTAGCTGGTCAATTGCTCTCCACCACTGGATTTCATATCGAACAGTGGATTCCCTGTTTCTCATAAGCTACTTTAATCCAATCCGTGTGAGGGGCAAAACAATATAAAATGACACACTAATCCCACTTTACTTGTTTAGAGTTTTTTTGTTGGGACCATTTGCCTAAACATGTACATCCCATTTCCTAAAGTGGTTCCTCTTAAATCATAAACAACATATAAGATTGATATAAGAGGCAAGGACAAACTAAAGAAATGCTGTAAAGATAGTGCAAGGCTCTTAATTAAACATTGATAACTCATTAATGTGCAAATGTGGCAATGTTTCCTAGGCCAAATTAACTTAACTAATGCATATCAAGGGACGACTACAATCATGCAGTTGAAAGTAGCAAAAGCTGCAGTTATTGCGTGTCAAGATTACATTGCTTTGGCACTTAAAGTTGTGTTGAATTTCATGCATGATTAATGCATAGATGTGACAATGTTTCCTAGGCCAAATTAACTTAACTAACGCATATTAAGGGACACTAGAATCATACAGTTGAAAGTAGCAAAAAGCTAGGGGCAACCGCGTGTCAAATTAACTTTGACCCTCAACTCAAAGTTGTGTTGAACTTCATTCATGTGGCAATGTTTCCTAGGCCAAATTAACTTAACTAATGCATATTAAGAGACACTAGGATCATACAGTTGAAAGTAGCGAAAGCTGGGGCAACTGCGTGTCAAGATTAACTTTGACTCTTAAAGTTGTGTTGAACTTCGTTCATGATTAATTGCGTAGATGTGGCAATGTTGCCTAGCCCAAATTAACTAAACTAATGCATATTAAGGGACACTAGAATCATACAACTCTGCGTTAGGGTGACTGCGTGTCAAGATTACATTGCTGTGGGAATTGAAACATGCCTAATATGCTACAAGATATATAAAGCTTAACCAATATGCTATGAAGTTAGGAGTAGACAATGATGTTGCTTGTTTTAGGACATTTTCTTAATCAATCTACTAGATGGGAATACAGGACCAAACCTGATCAAACCTGATCAAAACAATTTCAGGAATAAACAGCTCAGAAAATATGCAGCAGTGGTTACAAAAGCAATGACTGCTAATGGGAGGTTGGCTCTTGCATTACCAAGAAGTTAGCACTGATTAAGACTTCACCTTCAGAGTAAACTGATTAGAAGTTCTGCACAATAAGATTCTTGAGCTGAAACTAATGGCATATGCTAGAGATGCTTATAAACTAAGTTCATTTAATAGAAAAATAAGATAGACAAGAAAGAAAAGAAACTAATGGCTTCCACTATCTGCACTCTTCACATTGGAGCTGGTGAAGGCGTGTCTGGTATAGAAATAGAAACAGAGAATAACTATTCCAGTCCAGTGAGTTGAGCGTGCAATGCTAAATTAGTTTCTAGAAACACTTAAAGCTATCTTCAAATCCAGGTATTCTTTTCTGGTTTAAATTTCATAGATTTTTCTGAATCCTTTTGGCTTGGGAAAATAAGAATAAAAACAAAACAAATATGGGAGTATAGCAGGCGGCTCAAGTCAGCAAACGAGAGGCAACGGAGAAAGGACTTTTACAGAAGGTAAAGACTACAACTTTGGTGTATTTGCAGACCAATTGACACAGTTAAAAGCATGTGCTTCACCCTTGACTTAGTGACCTCCAAGCACACAAGTGCTGATCAGGAATTTTATCTCCCAATTTTTTCATTTTTCAGATCCTATTGAATTCAATCTCTCTTTCTTCAAGACTCAAGTTCAGATCCAATTTTCCCTCTTGTTTTCTTTTGTTTTCTTCTTCTTCTTCTTCTTCTTTTTCTTTTGTGCATTTTGTTGGATTTCAATTAATTTTTGTTCTCAACAAAATATTGGGTTGCAGTCAAATTAAAGATTGAAATTGAATAAATTGCTCAAATCAAATTCAAGACCTTCAAATGCAATCTTCCCTGCATGATGTGAAATGGTATGTAAATTGTAACCTTAGACATTATTTAAATGAAAATCCAAAGTCTGATAAGAATTTGTCAGAAAGTTTGAAGATTTTTCCCTTTTGCTGCATATATTCTGTTGTTTTACTGATCATATTATTTAACATAATATTTAATTATGACAAAATAATGATGTCACCTTTCAGTTTTGGTTGACCCAATGATTGAACTACAAACCCTTAACCAAGTGATTTTTATTGTTCACTTGTCATTCATAGGTTTTTTTTTTTTTTTTACAATTTCTAAAATTTTATTTTATACTATTAAACATATATCTCCTTATTCAATGATGTGTCTAAATTTGATTATTATTTCAACACACTCACTCTTTTCAATAAATAAATATACCCCTTTCTCCCCCCAACACAAACACATCTATGTGTGAGAGACTATTAAATTAGATTTCAAATCAATTGATAAATTCTCTCTCTCTCTCTCTCTCTCTCTCTCTCTCTCTCTCTCAAAATGATTAGATTTATAAATTAGCTTTTTCTATTTTTCTTCTCTAAAAGAATAAACCTTAGAAATAAGAATGGAAAAAACAATAACGTAAGTGAAATGTCATAACAGAAGAATTCTACTAATTTTTTTTTTTGAAATGATACAAAAATGAATCTTTGATTTGCAGAAGAAAAAACATTATAAAAATTTTCTTGAGCACATGTATTATGAAACGAGGCCATTGTTAAATTAACGTTTCAATACTCACACAATAATACAGATAAATATGAGTTTTAACTGTAGATTTTACAATTCATATAAAATGATCAATGCAAATAATAAAAATAATATTTACAAAAATATAATAAATTCTTCACTTAAATTACTTGCTCATATTTTTTACTTTGTTTCAAATACAATTCTGCTATGCTAATGCACAATGACTTCTCGAAACATGAAATTTAAAAATTTCTTAATGATTATATTATTAATTAAAATATTATTTTTGCTAAGCAAAGTATAAAAAAGGCGCCAAAGATGATGATTAATACAAATATAGGCAGAATTTTATTTTATTGTTTTGTACAATGGAAGCCTAAAGGGCTAAATGTGCAAAGACTAGGACACCAACTTAAGCCTTAATCTTACAAGGAGATGGTCATAAGTCAAGTTATAATTCAACCCAAACATCTTAGTTATAGAAATGCTTGATCTTATTATACATTGTATCAGGGTAATGATTCACTAATAACTTTTTGATAACAGAGAGCCCTTGAAAAAAAACTAATCTAATTTTTCATTAAGCAACAGCCTTTATATAGGCAATTTCACAGAATAAAAATAGCAACTGCACAATTGTGCAAAACAGATCTCCTAAAGACTAGGTAAACCAGAAACAAACCACAAAACAAACTCCTATAAACTAGACCATGTTCTGCAACAAACCAGAACCACATTCCTATAAGCTAGACCATGTTCTGCAACATACCAGAACCACATTTCTATAAACTAGGACAAAGATAAAACAAATTTTGACTTTTTTTTTTTTTCCTTCAACACTTTTAGCATCACTAAATTTTACACATATTCTTAGTTTCCAAATTACTTATGCTCTCCTGTTTGATTAGGGTAACTTAGCCTAATAAATTTAAAAAAATGAAATGTGAAAATAATAAATAAATAATTATACTTAAATCTATACGATAATAGTTTGATCACGTAAATGTACATAATAATACTTTTTTTTTCTTTTCTTTTCCTTTTTAGCCATTACCTGTGCAATATTGCAAGGGTTTGCCACTAGGGATATTTAAAATGAGAGTTATATGAATAACATTAGATGCATATAATGTTTCAGTGTATCCTGCATATCCTAACTAATGGTATCTCTTTGACGTGGAAGAATATAAAAATTGCATTGAATCTATATTAAATAAATAAACAGACCTCTAAATAGTATCTACCAATCCTCTAGTCCTTTCAAGTGCTAAACTAGAAAATTTTGGGGGGAAATGTCTTTGAATTAAGTTCTTTTAGAAAAATTCGCAAGTAATAAACCAAGCATATTGTCTTACAAATCATATTTATTGCTATAGGTATAACATGTGAAATAACATATACCATACAATGCATAAACAGTCAATATGTGATGTTTATGCAAAACAAAGACATTGTTTTTAATGGAACAAGAAGTGTATCCACTAGCCATATCGCATGTCCAATGACTTGATGCTTAGGACGTAAGAATTTGTTTTTAACTGGGATCACTAATCTCATTTTTTATTACTCTTTTAGTGATCATGCCTGATGTTGCGGAGATGAGAGAGTTATCTATAACATCACAGAATGATACCTCAAGTTCTGTTGTCTATTTCCTGTACATGTAGGGAAGAAATGCACAGCAGAAAGTTAACTATAAGCCCAGGGAAGTAAATACTTAATTGACAGATTTATCGACCTGAAAACTTTCATGTGCTTAATGGAAAGAACCCAAATGCTAGTTCATTCATCAATTTGCAAGTCTCCAAAAAGCCATTATATGTATATGCATGATTATTTCTATAAAGTAAAACTAGTGTGAATGCAGCTTCAACTGGTGAACAGACAATCATATGCTCTTCCAATACTTTTGCCTAAAATTGTTACCCATACTTCAATTTATAATGTGCACAGTGCCCCAGACACAAGTACTCTCTAAGGCTTCTTATCAATCAAACAATTCTGACATTGATGGATCTACTTGGTCCCAGACAGTGACACAGAAATTCTCCATCTCAACCCACCAAAAGAGAAAAATGAGAGAGAGAGAGAGAAGAAAAATAGCCAAAAATTCATTCAAGGCAAACATAAGACGAGAAAATAGAAATTTCTAGATGCTGGCTCGAAAATCAAATTAATAAACAAAAACAATTGGGCTTGTCTACAAATCATAATAAGTTAGCCATTATATATTTCTTACAAATCTACGATTCTTCAGCTCTCCCTTTGGATAATAAAATTTCCACAATGTGCCAACAGACTTTCTATTAAAGCAATCCCTCTCCTGCCAACAACAGATGGGCACGTGATCAAGGTATAAAGATTGGAAGCCGAAAGAACCTACTAAATGTCAACTTATAGATATGTAAATGCTAGTATCTAGAGAACATATGATTATTATTCTCATAACCATGCAGTACCATACTTGTGGATTTCTTTTTTTATCTTTCCTATTAATATTTTTTTTATTTATTTATCAAATTTTCAACAGGCTCCATACCAGTGGGCCATGTTATGGTTGGAAACATTAAAAGAAGAAAACTTACGCAGCTTCTCAAAGGAAATATCGCTGATTGTTTCTGCTGTTTTTACTAGACGAATCCTACCTGCAAGAGAACATACAGAACAATATGACATTGAATATTGTGATCTCCAAACAATAAAATGTTGAATATTATCATAAAAAGTTATGCTCAGAATTAATCCAATTTCTGGGGTCCAAAAGTGGCTGACGCCATTCTGAAAACAATTACCAGAAAGAACAAAGGGGTTAGACATAAGACATAAATTATATCTTAATTTTTATAAGTAGGTCAAGCATTAGGAATAACTTAAGCAATAAGTAATGTTACTGAAAAAAAAATTATTGCTTCTTTTCAAAAATTAATTTTGATGGGATATTGGACCCTTCAAAATGTGAAAAGGTACTACTATGCTTGGAATGGATTCAACTTGCTCTCTATGAATCAAAAGAAAATGGCCGAAAGTCATGGTAAAAACAATTACTGGAAAGAATAAATGGCTTAAGCATTAAGCATAAACTCAAGCAACTAGTAAAAAACACAAAAACATAGCCGGATGTCAAAAGTTAAGTTTGTTGGAGACTCTGACTCTCCAAGACAGGAAAGGTCAGTGGGGAGGGAGGGGGGTTTGAATGTAGCTTCAGACACTGCTATATTAGTAATAGTAATTATGTTTAATAGATAAATACATGAATGCCTATATTTTACATATATATGAACAAACATTGACAAGAAAAAGAACATGTAAAAATGGGAATGAGCCATTAATGGAACAAAACAACTCATAAACAAGCATAAGGAACTTTTTGATATAAAATTATTGATACTATCTTCAGACCAAATTACAACACTAGATAACCAAATAAAATTTTTTTTTTTAGTAAGTAAATAAATATCCAAATAAAGTTCTAAAAAGGGGCACACAACCCTGTACGCATGAAGTATACAAACAAATACATATATAGAACTCTATGAGGCTCCTATAAATCAACCAGGAAATACAAATCCACCAAAAACCCTAAAAAAGAATAACAAGAAAAAGGGAAAGTCTCTCTAAGTCAAAAAATACAAGGAGACAGGCACCATCCCTTTAAACTATAAACAAGGCACTACTCCTTCAAAGATCTCCTCTTCCTCTCCTCCACAAGCACCACAACTAGATACATGAGCATCTTCCCAAGCCTTCTTGTTTCGATCTCTGGGACAACCTCTCTTCTAAGAAACAAATAATTCCCTTACTGACCTGGGCAGTATCCATGCCACCCCAAATACGGAAAGGACCACACCCCAAACCTGTCTAGCCATAGAGCAATGCAATAAAAAGTGATTCACACTTTATCCAGTGCCTTTGCACATATAGCACCATTCAATCATAACTTTGCCCCTCTTTCTCAAATTATCGATCGTCAAAATAACTTCCCGAGCTGCCGACCAACCAAAGAAAGCCACCATGGAAGGGGCACATATTTAGAGAATCCAAAGAAAAACAAAACAAAACAAAAGCACAAAAGAGAAGAAAGGATGATGATACCAGAGAAGAACAAGGAGAAGGACCCATTCATATTGTGTAGCAAGAAACTGTAGCAAACTTCCATAAATATTTTCAAAAAGTATAGGATATACAAATATTATTAACAATTTCGAAGAATATGACAACTAGTGACAAACTTTGATTTGATTCCAAACTAGTAAGAAAGCTGCAACATTGATCAATATGTTGACTGAGAAAAGGAAAGAAAAAAAAAACAAAAGAAAAAAGAAACAATAGAATATAATGATGCCTTCCAATCCTAGAACATTGAAATATTGACCACAGTGTCACACACTTTGTGGAACAATATCATAGATCAAACATAACAATAGGTGAATTTCTAAACAAGCTCAATCACTAGTAGCAGATCAAATTAACTACTTCCAGTTGATATTGCTAGGTAACAAGTAGCACATCAAATAATACCATTGAAAACAAAAGAAAAATATGAGCATTTACAAGATGAGTAAAAATAATGCAATGCACGTTTACATACCATCATGGCGCACACATATCTCTGGCACATTTTTAACTTCACCATTTATACTGTCATTGTAAACTCTAGTCTCAATGTCACCCTCAACATAAACTGGAGAGCTGCAGAAAAGCTCACACATCAAACAGAAGTCAAACAAGATTCACTTTTATTGAAAGAAGTGGAGGTATACTTTTTGACAAGTTGTTGAACTGCGTAAGCTCCAAGTGGTTCATTATGCACAGCAATTCGATGCCATTGAGCTGGTTTTGGCAGGTCCTTCGCTCCGACAATTCTTTGATCAAACATGCCCCCAGTCCCAACAGTAAAGATGGTTACAGTTCGGCCATTTCTCAAGATCTTCTGCACAGGAGCTTGCCCAACTTTTCCACATATAATAGCCTGTAGAAGTGAAGACCACCCCAGAATATAGTTCCTCATTGTGCAACACATAAATTCCAATTTCACATCCTCCATATGGTCAGCAAAAGAACTGAGCACAAGAAGAGAAAATACATTTTGAATTTTGTCCTCTATGTAGTTTTTAACTTTTTGTTTCCTCTCCAAAAACCACCCAAAAGAAAAAGGGAAGCAGCCCGAAGCCAAAGTTGTGCTAGTCACACTTATGTAACGGTTTCCATATCCCTCAGGTCCAGAAAAGTAAAATAAATGTATCAGTGAAAAAATTTCCTTTGCATTCATTCCTTGGAAACGAAATTGAGCACAAGGACAAGTTTAATATCGCAAGGAAATTCAGTTAGTCCTTATAACTCAGTATATATACAGGCGAGAATGGAATTACAAAAGGACAACTTGATAATGTGAAAATGGGTGTGGAGATAACATAATTCATGAAATCCAAAAACTCAACCATATATAATCATTTATGGTCATTGTCCCTCTTCTAGTAACAAACTAACAGTCCCATTCTACATACTTACCTGCGGACGCTACGTAAATAGCAATGGAGCCATTGAAATAAAAAACAATATTAAATGGTTACCAAATTTGTTTCTTGAATCACAATTAACATCAACAAGTACCTTATGCACACCACGGAAACCCCAACCCCTCCTGGGATCCACACCCTGGGGTTGTAACTCTGGATTTTGAGTTGGAAAATCATCATCATCATTGACTTCACTTTCGTTGTTCTTTCCATCATTATCATTGTCGCTATTGAATGACAAGGTTGAGTAGCACAACTTTGAACTTCCTTGCGCGCCAACAACTGCATTTCATCACGAACCCATTAATTATAACTGATGCATCAAACAGATTCCCATAAAAAAAAATCTCGTATCCCATGTGTCACGGCTGAACTGAACTAGATGCCAATCCATATAGTGCCTACCAACTACTTGATAAAATCTCTCTACGAACAGACTGAGTACCATAAAAAAGTTTCCCACCTCAACCCACAAAAACCCATATACAGAATTGCACTAATCCTAGGCGTATCAATTAATCAGGCCAATATAGGCGTGTGATTGATTATACACACAACACACAAGACACCCATAAATATGTTTATATGTTTACGCATACATATACATTGAGACAGAGAGACAGGGAGAGGGAGGGAGAACCAAACGAAGATGTGGGTCTGATAGGAGCGGGGACTCTCAACAACTTAACGAATCTAGAAGCAAGCGATCTCATTTTCAGCGAAGAATGTACGGAGCCTGCAAAGAACAAAGTCGGAAGAATGAAGTCCCGGGGTTGAAGGAGTTATTCGGGTGTTGGGCCGGGTAATCCGATTTGTGACGTGATATAACCAACTGATTCAAATCGAATCAGAAATATCTCGGACAGAAATTCTACGAAAAGGATATAAAATTATATTGTATATTTAGTTATTTAAGGCAATGAAGGGTAAAATAATATAAAAAAAAAAAGTGAGAATTTAAAATATTTTCTTTTCTTTTCTTTTTTCTCAATTTTTTTTTTCTCCTTTTGAAGGCATTGGCCTTTCGATGTATAAATAAATAAACTCTTTACAAAAATTTAAAAGTTACAAGATGGTATTAAGTACTTGATAGAGAACAATTTTAGTCTTGCATTAGTAATAAAAAAATTACTGTAATCGGTATCAATTATGTTTGTCTATAACATGGAATCACATGTTATGGCTCCTAAATTAGAATTCAAACCCTTTCCAATAGAATTTTTAATTTTAAGTGATAAATTAATAAAAAGTTCATTCAAAATATATACGACAACTTGGATATTTAATGGAGTTATCAAAGAACTCCATATTTAGAATGCAACTTTTCTTTGTAACTGAAACAATTTCCTAATGGAATTACTTGACATAATTTAAAAGGCTTCCCATCCAAATTAGGTTTTTGGTGCTGCAATTGGAGAAGTTGGTTATGGTGGTGTAATTATTCTTGAGGGAGGCTTCTTAGGGAGCTTTGTGTCACGGCCTTAGACTTCTACCAATGCAACTGTACTGGCACTTAGATTGAATCGCCCTCTTGTCAAAACTAAGTCACCCTACAACTTGAATTAGGCCAATGTTTAGACAAAAGAAAGTTAAAGAGTTTAAGAGAATATGACTTTTGTATTGCACTAGAAAATATTACAACTCTCTTGGATTGGTTTGGCCAATGAGGCTTTCCCTTTATATAGTTTTTCACCTCCTCAATGGATGGTAGAGATTGATTTAATTCTACAGTGGGGAGTGATCTTCTAGAATCTTCTCACCTCCTTTCCTACAAAATATCTAAGATATTTACATAGAATATTCTAGAGATATTTTAGAATATGTACAAGTCTAGACTACTTTAAAACATTCTAGAAAACTCTGGACTACACAAGAGCCTTCTAGAAAATTTTAGAGAAATCCAGAAATTTTTCCATAATTCTAGAATCTTTTAGACCCTTCTAGAACATTCTAGAGCCTTCTAGAACCTTCTAGAGATCTCTCCACTGTACTAGAATTTTCTAGACCATTCTAAACTTCTGCGCGCAAGGAATTCAGCATTCTCATGTGGCGTGTAACATTCGGCACATATTTCTTAGCCCAGACATGGCTTTTGAACTTCATTTTGATTTGACATAGATCAAGAACGGAGAACCACGTCGCTGGCATGAGCCAAGCAAGCAACAAGGCAGGCATATACCATACTAACTCATTTGGTGGAGCATCTTGCTTGTAAGACGTTTAAATTGCAGAGTTTATTATTGGTTTATTTTCATATGTTGTGAATACTGAATATCAAGATCATCAAAATGTTCCAAATCGTGCTTATTGTAATAAACGTTTAAAGAGAAGTATAGTGGTTCCCATGCATAACATACATAAGGGGATAATATATTACTTTACCAATATAGAATTGGCAAAAATTTGAGCCACAAAATGTGTTCTTACAGGTGTGTTCTCAACTTAAATTTATATCCTTTTTTTTTTTTAGGTGTTGTGAATTTGTAACTATAAGCAGACTAGTTATATATGTTGATTGGAACACTTCTTTTTGGGCATATAGGTAAGAGATTCAGTGGATTTCCAATTATGCTACCCCTACATCAAGGGTTGCTACTAACCTCTTTTCTTTTGCATTAGTTGTAAGTAGCCATTTTTACTTCGTATTAGTGAGTATCAGAGCAGTAGTTGTGTAAATTACATCCTCATTTCTTAAAATTTTCCAATAGGAAACTAATATGTAGCATGGATTTGAAATGTTCACACTTTCTTTCTCTTTTATAACACACACTAAGCTAAAAAGCCTAAGGTTGACGTTTGGTATCACCTTTGATTCCTAGTTTTTGTTCTTATTTTGTGTTGTCAATTTTCTATATATTCCATTGTGTGTATGAAGAAAATCTTTAGTTATTTGAAAGTAGCAAGTGCATTCAAACTAGTTTTAGATACATATGTGAGATAACACAAAACAAATTAAGATGGATCCTAAAATTCAAAATTTATTACAAGTTCTTCGAATTAACATGCCAATTTGTTGATAGAGAAAGACCATATGAGCGGTCAACTACAAGATCAATATCTGTTTTAGCTACATCTCTTATTTAAACACAAAGCAGAGATGTTAATGTCCAATGTAAATAACAGAAAACCAAAACTTTGTAAGCTTCTGTCAATGTATTACTTGATTTGAATTTCTTTTTGGGGTTAATTACAAATAAACTTTTGAATTATGACTCAATATCACTAAGACCTCTTAAACTTTAAAACGTAATAAATTGATCTATTCAACTTGCAATTTATATCAATCAACTCCTTCTGTTAGCAATTCATTAAGAAAATGGATGAAAACTTGTCATTTGACTTGTACATGTTCACAAAAATATGATTTTATACCTAAATTGATCTTCTCTTGTTATAATAATTGCCTAATGATTGGAATATCTCTTGAAATGCCAGATAAATATAGAGACAATACAAGAAATATTCCATTCATTAGACAATTATTACAAAAAAAATGTAATTTAGGTACAAAATGAATTTTCGTGAACATGTCGAAATTACATGATAGTTTTTCATCTACTCTTCTAACAAATTGTTAACGAATTGCCAACAAAAGGGTTTGATTAATACAAATTGATAGTTGAAGGGGTCAATTTGTTACGTTTTAAAGTTTAAAGGGTCTCAGTGATACTAAGTCATAGTTCAAAAGGTATGTTTGTAATTCAACCTACTTTTGTAGCATTATTTACAATTATTGTAAAAGAATGTCAAGAAATTGAAACAAAACTAATATAGTTGTACAAAAAGAAGACTCGAGTTAACAGTATTTCTGACTGCATTCATATGGTTTGACTTAAGCAATTTGAATGAATTACTAGAAGTTAGCCTAATCCAAGAAAAATAGATCAACAAAAATTCTTTTTTTTATGCTTCTCTCTAGAATACTATCTCTTTAGAGAATTCTCTACTCTAGTACTCTTATTGATTTAGAGAATCTGTACAATGTCTCTCCTTCTATAATACTCTCTCTCAAGATCTTTTTTTTTAAATATTTCTTCTCCGCTTTGCTTTCGTCTCTCTAGAATAGAAAATCAACTTGAAGAGTTGACATTAACACCCCCTACCAACGAATATAAAAGGAGACCATGTATCTTAATTCCTCGTGTTTGTGGAGTAAGCCTTTGATATGAGTAAAGGTGCTCATCAACACCAATGAGAGCAATGCAATTGAGTAAATCATTTGTTCAACATTGGTTGAATAGCTATCTTACTAGTAGAAGTTTGTAGTGTTGTAATTTGAGATATGATAGGGGTAGGGTGGGTACGTCCCATAATTATTAATGGAGGCGAGAGTTATCTACCTTTTAATATATATCTATCTAATAAAACACAACTTCTTTTAAAAAATGTGTCTCTCACAATTGCATCTGATCGGTTCAAATTTAATTTTGAATTGCAATGGATGGTTGAGATTTGTTGCAACTTTTGTCTAAAACCCAAATTCCGCCCAAACCTTTTGTCTTACGTTTAAAGTAAATCCAACGGTTCAAATTAATTTTTTTTGCTTTCCTTGAATAGCTCAGATCATTTTAAGCTTCACATGACCGTTCGTCCAAAACCCATCTCCTTTTCAAAAGCACGAAATGGGAAATCAAGTAGCCCAGAAATTTATCTCTTTTGGGTGTGATGTGAGACATGAGAGAGCCAAAGACAACCTTCTCCTGTTCCTCTCTTTAGCTGCATCACCACCAAATACAACGCAAAATCAGGAAAAGAGGGTTGGTCTTCAACGGCTGAAGGACCCTCACCACTACCAAGCTCTCTCTCTCTCTCTCTCATCCATGTCCATGGTGAAGACCCACAGACCAAATCACTACCTCCAATTCCATTTCCAGCGGTGGAGACACCCACAACCGACAGACCCACCAATAGCCCGTATGCCCCTTTCTCCCTTTGTCTTTGTTACCGGCCTCGGCCACCTCTTTGGCAACCCCTGGGACGGGCACGGAAGCTCGCGTCATCGCTGTGTTTGTCAAGGGGGGAAAGGCTGTCATCGATTTGTTCGTCATTGAAAATATATTTGCTGTGTTGAAAAATGGGGTTGCTGTGGGCATTGTGGCCTCACTTTTTTGGCTCATGGAAATTGGAATGGGGATGAAGCAATTAACACCATTTGCTTGGGTATGAGGGACTATCTCTGCTGCGCAGAGAAGAGCTTGGTTAAAAAAAAAAAAACGACAGGTATGTGTTTTTGTTTTTCTTACATTAATATGTATATGTTTTTTTGTGTGAGCAAGACTGATATGTGTTGTTTCGATAAGGAAATTGAACCAAAAAGATTAACACTGCAGTTGTTTGGTGCTACAGGGTCATAATACTGCAGTTGTTTGGTGAGAGAGTTTGAGAGAGCAAAGGATATAGTGATAGAATTGGTAATGGGTACGAGTGCTGGTGAATTCGACTTAATTAGGTTGATTAGTTGTAATTTATTGATCATCTCCGATTGTGCTGACATTCGGTAATAAGATCTATTTGCAGTAAACCTCGCCAAGGTGAGGAAACCTTATTACTTTTGATTTTTTCCACACCTGCACTGGACCACCTTATTACTAAATTTTGCTTTCGTTTAGTAATTGTTGCTGCAGGTGCACCTGGACTAACGTCGCTCTTTTGGGTTTTCAGTGGTCTTGAAGATTTCAGGGCCATTTTCCTCTTCTTCTTTACACTTTTTTTTATTTGTTGTTTTTATTTTTATATTTACAGTGTTTTCTGAGTTTTGCATTTTCTTGCATTCGAATAATTTTTTCTTCAGTATATATTTAGGTGTAAGTGAAAATGCATGTTGGACACAATATGATGTGAGTTTATCTAAGGTTAAGATTCTTTTTTTTTTTCCCCTTACATGATTAACAAGCATTTTTTTCCCCATTTGTAAAGTACTTTTTATATTGGCAATGAGGATTTTTATAGTGCTTACTTTAATATTGTGTAAACTATTAACAAAATTATAAAATCTTGAGGTGTGATGTACTCATTCAATTCAGATAATCAAATTGCATATTTGCTTGGTTTTATTAGCAAATAAAGATGAATTCGATGGTAGATACCAGCAACTTCATTATTAACAGGTAAAGATGAATCCTTAGGCCCCTGCCACCATTTACTTTTATAGCCACACGACTCTAACATAGTTTGGGTGTGGAGTTGATAGATTTATTTTGGCAAGGATTAGCTCTCTCTAATTTAGTTTATTTAAAAAATTACGGCTTTCACCTATATGAGCTAATCAATGGCTCTTGAAACAGTGGAGATCTATGACAAAATCCTTTGTCTTTTGTCAACAATATTGAGAGTAAACAATTTGTGGAAACATAATTGGGGATTTTTGAGTTAGTCTGCTCAAGGAATAATTCTGAAGTTGAGAATCATTAGAGATAAACTAAAAGAAAATGATAAAATAATAAAATTTCTTAATCAAAACTTTTAGGCCTAATGTAATTTTTAAGGCTAAGGAAAGAGAATTTCAACTTTCATCAACGAAAAATAATATGAATTTTAAAAGTTCGAACTAACGCTTTGTTTTTATGTTCATTAGTTTTATCAGCAATGGGTGAAAAGTAAAAAATATATAGAGAATTCATAATTTATCCAAATTGGTCAAGTGCATGAGAATTTAAAATTTATGAGGGAGTGCCGTAGGCACGAGATATCCTAATTCTAATATATAAAGGCAACACAACAGTTGGTGTTTTCTTAAAACTATGTTGTGTATATCTTTTATGATACTATAATTGTCCTCAATCAATTGAAGAATGAGCAGTTCGAATGTTCTCTCACTGCGGTAGTTCGAAGGGCAATTATGAAAACTTACAGTTGTACAAAAGTCCACCTAAGCATAACTGCTTCACTTTTAAAACACAAGTCTACCACCACCCGTCTTTACCAGTTGCCAAATAATTATTATTAAACTATTCTAGCTCAGGTGTGGAATACAAATCCGACTAGTGTTTTAAAGAGTAAGAATTAATCGCATATTTAACCCATAGTTCTCAGTATCTTGGGATCTTTCAATTTATGTACGAATCCTAAATAGTTATAAAATGATTTACAAGAATTAATGCTCGGAGAGATCTATGAGATCTTTTCTATATTTAGCTTTCTCTAATATTTCACGTTGTAAGCTTCTCTACATGAATTACATGATTTGATTCATGTCGAAAGGATGTCAAAACATATACCAAAAAAAAAAAAAAAAGAAAAGAAAAGATGTCAAAACATTAATGAAACAAAACTGAAATAGTTGTCCAAAGACAACAACTCAAGGCATAAATATATCACATGCACATAAACTTAAAAAGACTAGTGGACATGTTTATATGTTTTCCGTGAATCTTCTTTTTTTTCTTGTATTGGTTTCATATCAAATTTATCACACACCATCCATGACCTTAATCAGTTACATTTCCTCTTCTTTTTTCTTTTTAAGTGTTAATTCTGTCAAAGTAATGTGCTACATAATTTTGTGTTGTATCAATTAGTCATGAAGCTAATGAAGTGGAAGAGCTATAATTAGTTAACTCTATAGTTATCTTCCTATAACAAAAAAAATTTAGAATTCATTCGCTTTCATTTAACTGGACAAAGTCCTCTTAACTAGACCGCTTCAAAAGGATGACTAAAACCACTTATAGCAAATTCTTTCTATAATTTTGCCAATATTTTTTCGACATTCACTTTATTTGACTTCAGAGATGGCTTGAATACATTTTTTATTTTTTCTTTTACGTTGATGAGCCCCAACTATGTATGCCAAATTTTGTTAACTACCATTCAAAAAAGTCCAATCGAGTTACTAACTATTTAAAGTTATGCGTTTGTCACGATTTAACTTGGTTTTGCTAAACCTTATAGGAACAAGATTGTTCGATGACACTCCTATAATATTCTATTGCTATACTGTAGATCGATGAAGATTAGTTGGATTGACAATCTTGGCAGCATACACGAAATTACCTCCATTTCTACCAAGGCTAATTGAGTGGATTCATCATTAGCCCCTAAGAGTTATCAATTAAACAATCTTAATCATTAAGGCTGTGTTTGGTATGCGAGAATATAATAGAATGAGAGTGGGATTGGAATGAGAGCAGAAATGAAATGAAATTTCCATTCCTATTTCACTATTTGATTGCCAGCATAGAATGGAATGATGAATTTCATTTCTATGTTTAGTTACACTATTAAGTTGCTGGAATGGAATGCATATTTTTTGAGGAATTTGCTAATGCTATTATTATTATTTTTTGTTAGTTCCTTGTGTTCTTTTTTTTTTTTGCAAACAACTAAAAAAGAAAAATAGAAATGATGTTTGGAAACCAAAATTGTTATTTATTTATTTATTAAGTTTTATTAAAAATATTAATTTAATATTGGTGGGTGCTGATGCGGATGGCAATGGCTGGAAGTGGCGATCAGAGGCGGATCGAAGAAGGGACAAACAACGGCAGTAGCCCCCACTAAAGTTTCAAATTGTACTATTTTGTAGCACTAACTTTTTTTTATTCATTTGATCCTAAGTTGTAAATGCACTATATTTTTTTCACTGAATTTCATTAACACTTCAGTATTTGGCCAAATAAACAACAAACTTTTCAGCCTTCTATTTGAAGTTTCAAATCTCAATCCTTTATTCTAGTATTGAAGTACTACATATTAAATTTATATACTTTTATTCATTCAGTATTCAAGTTACATTATTGAAATAACAAATTCAATTTTGATCATTTGTTTTTTGTCCTTTAATTAATTTATCTATTTGATTCTAAGTTGCAAATGCACTATATTTCTCTCACTGAATTTCATTAACACTCCATTATTTGGCCAAATAAACAACATTTGAAGTTTCAAATCTCAATCCTTTATTCTAGTATTGAAGTACCACTTATTAAATTAATATAGTTTTATTCCTTCAGTATTCAAGTTACATTATTGAAATAACAAATTCAATTTTGGTCTTTTGTCTTTTGTCCTTTAATTAATTAATTTCTTTTTTATTTTCGTACAAAATAGTTCATAATTAGAGCAATAGAGCTTCATATTTTCATGCAGAGTTTCAAAATTTAAATGAAGCAAATATTTTTAATGCATATGCTCATAAATATGAACTTTTATGATGTATATTTTATTGTCAATATCAATTTGTTTTGTTCCTTAACTAAGGGGATTTTTTTTTCATCAAATGCAAAATTTTCATCATATTTCATACTAATAAGATATTATGACATCATATTTCATACTTTTATGACATTATATTGTCTATCTCTTCTAAGTATTGAGCATTTGAATTGATTTTATTTTATGAGTTGTTTTGGATTTAAATGGTGTTAAATTGTGCTTTAACACATGTGACTACGAGCTGTATCCAATTATGAAGTTGCTAATTCGCTAAAATTTATTTAGGTTAGGGGTTGGGATCACAATTTTATTGAATTGTATTTAAATTTAGCATTTTAATTTGTTAAAAGTTAGGGCTTGGTTGCCATTAAAAAATTTGAAATGAAATTAGGACAAGTTTAGAGAATGTTAAAATTTTGGGCGATTCTTTGTAAATTTTGCCTCTACTAAACAAAATTTATGAATCCGGCCCTGGTGACAACGGCAATGGGTGGCAACGGCAATGGGTGGAGGCGTCAGTGGTGGGTGGGGTGTTTTATATTCTCATTCCAAGATAAAATAGAATAACTATTTTTACTCTTGAAAGGGGAAATGATTCCAACCAAATTTGAAAATTGTCATCTCTAAGAAATGCGGATTGCAATTTTAAGTGGTTAAACAAAGGAATAGAAATAAAAGTGAAAATAATTATTCCATTATATTTTATTCCCTTAATTAGTGGTAAATAATGTGTAACTATAGAAACATTACGTTAAATAATTGAATTTGTTTGATCATCTAATTCTTATCCGAAGGTGGCTCCGACCTTATATTTTGTTATATTTTTGACTCAATAAAAGTGATGAGGAATTTGAAACCGAATACATACCTTAAACAAGCCTGCTTCTCATATCGGAAGTTTGAATATATGTGTGCTAGTTTATAACTTTATCCATCACTTCTTGTTTTAACGAGTTGTGTGAGTTTGATACTTAAAAAAAAAAAAAAAATGTAAAAACAAAACAAAAAACTGTTAATGGCCTGCTGTGGTTGCCTCAAGTCTTTAAGCCTACCTAGTGGGGAGGTTTGCAGGCAGGGCTCCATTAGGCTGGGGACCCAATGAGGTTAGTTTAGGCTGGGTTGGATTGACTTTTCACATCGTGAAGGTCGAGTACATGTGCTTCTTGTAGTTTTACCCACCATTGTCCGTTCTTCTGTGGATCGTATTTAGTTTTACCAATATGGAAATGGCCGAAATTTTAGCCACAAAATGTTATGAAGTTTACTTGAAGAATCATTTCTTAATATATATGTATATACTTGAGTTTTTCTTAGCATCACGAGCTACAACCTCAAAAGAGATCCCATCAGCATAAAGCTTAATTTCAAAGCTGCTTCCGAGGGTGTAAAACAAGATTCCTCTATGTTTGGATCTGAAGAAATCTTTTGAGGACTATATCAGACAAGTTCAAATACCAAGAGGGCAAATAAAATTTAGAATTCATTAGCTTTCATTAGATCACTTGACAACAACCTCTCAGCTAGACCACTTCAGAAGGCTGACCAAAGCCTCTTATCTCACTATCTTTTTATAATTTTGCTTGACTTCAAATATGGCTCAAATAAATTCTATCAGGATCACGAGCCCTAGCTATGCCAAAACTTTGCTGAGGAGCATTTCAAGAAAGTCCAATCACAAAGAGTTCACCAAACACTGAAATTTTTTTCGCATTTGTCGCGATTTCACTTGCCTTTGCTAAACCTTCTGGGAGCAAGATTGTTTTTTTCTATTTTAAAAAATTCAAACATCACACAACCTGTTAAAACGAGGGAAAGATTGTTTGATCAAGGAAGATCCGGTGGAATTTGCAATCTGGGCAGCATATCTTCCACCAAGGCCTAATTACGTGGATTTATCGTTAAGCCCTCAGATAATTAGGTAATTCATGATCTAAGACTAATTTGTTTGGTGAGTGAATGATGTATCTCTATCTATAAAGTCATTACATGTTATAAATAATTCAATTTGGTCTAATCATCTAATACTTATCCTAAGGTTGGCTCCGACCTTCTATTTTGTAATATTTCTTTGACCCGGAAAAAAAGGGATGAGGAAAATGTTAACCGAGTACCATTTGTTAAGCAAAATGAAGAGTAAGAAGAGAGCATTCAGTCTTCTCATATAGTTTAATGCTACAACTCCTAAACGGTATAAGAGGCACCAAAAAAAAAAAAAAAACAGCTGGCGGTGGCAAGGACCAATTCAGTATGGATAATGCTATACAACCAGAATATATAACCAGAAAATATAATCAGAATGATGTGGCTGAGTTGTGGACCTATCACTTTAAAACAAAAAACCAACCAAGATGCATTTTAATTACAAAACTGCCACTGCCACATCATTCTGATTCAAAATTTTGATTATAAATTCTAAAAAAATAGCATTTTTCATTCAGTATTTGATTGTATGTTATCTCTATATCTATATACATTTTCTCACCTTCCCAAAAAAGAGAAAAAATATGAGAGGGCCAATTAAGTGAATTGGCACTTTTCTCCATGTGATTCTCTAAATTCTTTTTATTTTTATTGAGGATTAGTTGAAGATTACTCTATTGAGATCTATTATAATAAGTAAAATATTAATACTACATAATATCTCTAGAGTTTTATTAAAAAAATTATATATAATTGTTAAATAATAAGATTTAAGAGTGTTTAAAATACTAAAAATTATGAGAAACGAGTTTCTAAAAAGTTTTCATGATATTTTTTTTTAGTAATTCTAACAAGCTTCTTTAAATTATATTAAAATTTCAAAAACGTCTTAGAATAGTTTTCAAAAAGTGTTTTCCTAAAAAAATTTATAAAAATTTCGTCTCTATTCTAAAAACAAGTTTCTGAAAGTGGGTTTCACATCTCCAATAGAGTTTCCTAGTAACTATAATATGGAGTAGGTTCCTGCCAGGGGAAACCTCATTCTCCATCCATCTATAAGTACTTCATCCTGGTGCACTCCATCTCCATCATCCTCCTTGGCAATCACCCCTCTTCATCCCTCATTCCAGTATCTTTTTCTTTAGACTAAGGAACCATTCATGGGTGTCACTTGCTTCACCCAAGAGTTTGATTGCCCTGTCCACCCGGCGAGGATGTTCAAGGGCCTGATCCTTGACTCCCACAACTTATTCCCCAAGATCATGCCACATGCCTTTAAGAGTGTTGAGTTTGTCCATGGCGATGGAGGTGTTGGAACCATCAAGCAAATCCATTTCACCGAAGGTTAGAAAAGTATATTTATTTCCGTAACACAACTGTCATGTAAAAAGTAGTCAAAATTATTTCAGTGACGACTCTCTCTGAGTTTGCTTTTTGTTTTTTTGCTATGCAGGTGTTCATTTTAAACACATGAAGCACCGGATCGATGTGCTTGACAAGGAGAAATTTGTGTGCAAATACACAGTGATAGAAGGAGATGTGTTGAAGGACAAGATTGAGTCGATTTCTTACGAGGTTAAGTTCGAGAAATCTGCCCACGGGGCTTGGGTTTGCAAGATGACGAGTGAGTACCACACGACCGGGGAGTACGAAATGAAGGAAGAGGAAATCAAGTTTGCAAAGGAGAAGGATATGTCCATATACAAGGCTACTGAGGCCTACCTCTTGGAGAATACTGATGCTTATGCTGCTTAAATGTGCCCTACTGTAGGGGCATTGTTATGTTGGGTGTGTGGCGTCACCTATTTTCTCTTCAAACTACATATATATATATATATGGCTATGTGTGTGCTGTAATTTTCTGTTTCTTGATAATAAGGCATTGGTGGTGCTTTGTTCTATATTATATGCTAGCATTGATTTTGTAGGTGAGACTCACGTAATCGTCTTTGGTGTATCTCACTGCAATCTCAGAAATATTTATGATGTGGGAAATGAAAGTGAGTTCGTGTATTTGAGTTTTCTAAAATCATGGAAATAAGAATTTAGTTTCCTTGTTTTCTGTATTGATCATATGTCTTGTATAAACCTGCACGAGGGTCTCTTGTAATCTTCGAAGCATTTTCCATTCTATCTTCCTTCACGCTTGATCTTCCCAAGAGAGCATCTCTGGTTAGCTGTCTTCTTTTCTTCAAGTGCTCGTTCTCTCTGTCTCTACTTTTCCCCAATCTCGTCCAACTTTGCCCTGCATTCCAGCTTCTTCTCTCGTTTTCCTTTCGCGCAATTTTCTCAACCTTTCCAACTCAGTCCTCAAATAGAACATTTTCCTCTTATATTCCTTGATCTGTTCCTCTCTCTCAGCTCTCAATCTGTTGTATTCTGCTTCCCGACGGTTCATCACTTGATAATGCAGTAAGTAGGTCTCCAGATCAGTAACAATCAGCTCTAGTAATCTGAGAAGAGAAATAGGGTGATGGGCACCGGTGTGATGCTTGTCAAGGGCACTTCGATGCCGAAGTTAGGTTCTTTGGAGATATTTCAACAGAGTTTTTGCTAGGATTTATGCTTTGCATACCTTGTTGGAGAAGATGATTTTTCCTTTTATATTGGCAGGCACCTTGGTAGCCCTAGAGGGCCGTTGTATGCATGGAAAGGGTGGGAGACAACTGTCTCTCTACGTGGAGGTGCGGTATTGGAGATCCAGATTGACGGTAAGGTAGTGGGAGGCGTGGTTGTCCAACCCCAAACGTGGTGCTCCCTTAGGCGTGTGTCAGAATGAGTGAGGTGACTGCCTCCTCCTACACGCAAAGTCTTGGAGTTGGGAGCACGTTATTATGATTGGGTTGCCAATGATGGCTTTCACTAGCGTGGCTGGTGGGACGAATAATCGGCACCATCTCACGAATCTTGCTCCGGCGGAGTCCGCTCAGTCGTGTGTGGCCATGGTCTAGTCGGTCATGACTCTCTGGTCAGGCCCTGGTTGGCTGGACCTCTCAAGGTCGATCCTCCTTTCGTGGTGCTTTGCCTTCTTTCGATCCCATCTGTGTCCTTCGAGGTATCAACATGTTTGGTGTTAAAGCCTCAACTATTGTAATGCACAATACGTCATCAGTTAAACTTGACAGCCCGTGTGCTTTCTCCTGGTCAAGCCATTGATTTTCCTTTTTATATTAGCAGACACCCTGGTAGCCCTAAAGGGGCGTTGTATGCATGGAGAGGGTGGGAGACAGTTGTCTCTCCACGTAGCGGCGCGGTATTGAAGATCCTGACTGGTGGCAGGGTAGTGGGAGGCGTGGTTGTCCAACCCCAAATGTGACACTTTTTTAGGCGTGTGTCAGAGTGAATGAGGTGACTGGCTCCTCCTACACGCAAAGTCTTGGAGTTGGGAACACGTTATCATGATTGGGTTGCCAATGATGGCTTTCACTGGCGTGGCTGGTGGGACGAATAATCAGCACCATCTCACGAGTCTTGCTCGGTCGTGTGCGGTCATGGTCTGGTCTGTCATAACTCCCTGGTCAGGCCCTGGTCGGCTAGACCTCTCAGGGTCGATCCTCCTTTCGTGGTGCTTTGCCTTCTTTCGATCACATCTGTGTCCTTCGAGGTATCAATGTTTGATACTAAAGCCTCAACCATTGTAATACACAATACGTCATCAGCTGAACTTGACAGCCCGTGTGCTTTCTCCTGGTCGCGCCGTTACGGTGTTCCTGGTCGGCCCCTATCATCACTCTTTCCTTGAACTGCGCCTACCAAAAGGGAGAGAATGAAAAAAGAAATTTACAAAAATCACAAAAAACAAAAAAAAAAAAATTCTAGAGTAATTTGTAAGTTCTGCTAATAATTTGGTAAAAAGAACTATATGGAAATCAAGTATTGTGGACCGACCATATTGTCCAGCATCCTTGCCAGCCTAGTTTTCTCCTTGAGGTCTGCATCATGGTGTTGCCTACTCCAGTTGATCTCTGGCTACAATGTAGCCACAGAGAACCACCAGAAAAAAAATTACAACAAACATCGAACTGCTGATGGACGTCAGAAATATATCAACATAGAGGAGTAGTCCTTCAATTTATTCAAGAAACCGAAGATAATGGAATTTTTGAAAAGAAGAGTCCTTTCAATTCAATAAATAATTAAGAATAGATATTAGAACACTTCAAACATTACCAGCTGCTCACGTTCATACAAGACCTTTTCTTCCACCCGGCGACAGTAAAACGCAGCCTCAATCAAAGGCACTGCCTCCTCTTTTTCGCCCTTTAAAAGTGATCCATTGCTCTCGCTTGCGTTTCTCAATAACTGATTTTCGAGCAAGAAGTCTCTTGTGATTCTTTTCCAAGATTTCTGCTAAACCAGGTAGGGTTTTGCCCAGTTTTGATGTTCTTTTTGCAGCAGGACACATCATTGCGCGTGCTTCCTTAAAGATTCAGCAAATATACCAAAGTCATCATGCCTCCCATCAGATTCAGGACCCTGCAAGCAAAAAAAACCATCAGTACTCCACAAACACAGGTTAGGGGGAATGGGAGGATTATTGGAAAAGAACTAAGGCAGTTCAGTCAATGAAGCTAGATTATTACTCAGACGGACAAAACCAGGAAAAATATGTTTCAGCGAGGTGGTGGAAAAACATAATTCCATAACAAATAATAATAATAATAATAATAATAATAATAATAATAATAATAATATGCCAGCTGCAAGTATGGACAACAAATCACAATAGCAAACAATTAAAGGCGAGATTAGGATTTTCATTCAGCAAGGCAAGCAGCAAACGATGTAAACGTTGCAAGGACTGAGTTACCAAATTATGAAATGCAACAACACCATTCATGTGGTCAACTTTCATCACAGTGAAACTATGTTTGACAGCATCAACAGAGATTTTCTCCAGAGTGGAAAAATCAAAGAAGGGAATCATATTAGATAAAATCTATATCTTCATTATCTGATACACATCAGACACCTGAAAAATAAAAAATCAAGCAGGATGAAAATAAGGTTTAGGAAAGACATAAAATTTTTGATACTATAAAGATACGATGCACAGGTTTACCTGCTGAAGCAATCTCAAAGTAGCAACCTTTTCCAGTGCGGGAATGTATTGAGATAGATGCACCTCTGGTACAGAAGAAAATGAAGAAAGGTTACCTCTAAGTTTTGAGATTTTGATCAACAAGGGCTGGACTTTTGATGCAAGATCTAGAGGGACAAAACTCATGCTCCAAAAGACAGTACAGTTCTTTTACTTCTTGATTTACATAGGCCATTACACCTTTGGAGACTTGAAAAAAAGTATCACCAAGGACAGACAATGCTGAGAAGTGAGAAGAAATTAACACAAAGACGCTCCTCTTCTGGCATTTTTTATTACCAATATGTGTGCCAAACACATTACCCAAGCACGTGCCAAAGTAACTTCTATTTTATGCATTTTTAGACTTTTGGTTCCAGTGTGTCACGGGTTGCCACCCGTGGTATGTTTGGGGCCGCAAAGGACCTTAGAGTAGAGGGTGTCAAGGGTCGGCACTAGGCTTTGACATCGTCGAAGATGATAATGGTTGAAGTAGTGGAGAATGACAGAAGTTGGCACTTCTGTCAGCCTTGGGGACATTTGGGGCCACAAGGGTTCCAGGTAGAAGGACATGTCCGAGCATGGTTGGTCAGTGGCATGATGGCATGACAATCTCGTAATTTCTGTTTTCTATATTTATTGAATTTATGAATTATATATGACTCCTCAAGAGTAAGATGTTTCCTACCGGCAGTTTGAAGATGGCCCAAAATGCTATTACCAGGGGGGTCTGGTGTTGACTCTACCACCCCTGGTGCTATCAAAAGAGACAACACTTAAGTAAGTCCCCCAAGAGAATGGGCGAGAAGAGAGCCGATTGTAGCACGTGACTATATTCCTCATGCTAGTCAATGGGCTACATGGACGACATTGTGTTCGGTAGGGCAGATGTTGGGGCATTGGCCTCAAGGAAAAGGTTGTGGCATTAGCATCTGCTCTGCCGCATCCATGTCGTGACGGGGCTAATGTTCATGACTGATTGGGTATCAGTGTGCACACTTGCATGTCGTGTGCCTCGTGTGCACTTATGCGTCAGGTTCAAGCTTGTGTACACAGCTGCTTGGTTTGGCTAGCATTGGTGTCACAGGACACTATGATGTAGGCTTATCGGTTGCTATTCAATTGAGCCTATCCTTACAAGCAATTACCTTGATACAAGGCGTTAAGAGTTTCATGATTGGAGGGGTCGTGCTTAAAGGGTGATGCTTGGTTCACGCACATGTCCGGTTACACATTGCTAGCTTGATTGTGCTTCGAAAGGGACTTGTACTAAATACATTGTTTGTCATATGTCTGCGCACATTCAAGAATGGCATTACTATCGCCAATAGCTTGGGTAAGCCGAAGAGCTTAAGTATCAGATGACAGAGCTTAACGAGATATGCGGGGCATTACGGATGGATCTTGAACGAGCGCATAGTCATATGTCTTGATGTTTGAGTTTGGGGGGACTATTGCTTAGTGCATAGTTGCCTTATAGGTTATTTCCGCTACGTATGATCATGGCAAGTCGCATTACTGTTATAGTATAACGCTCGGCCTACCAGCCCGTGACACAATGTAATGCATCAATGCTAATGGGAAGAACTGAAATTGGAGGGATTGGCTCGGATTAAAGTCTAGCCTCAGCCAACAATTTGAAATATTGCTCAGGTTGCTCAAGTCCAACCTAAGTTCAAAGGATATATAGGTTGGGTGGGGCTTGGACAATTTATTCATATTCAATTAAATACATATACTTTTTACATTATTGATATAGACTTTCTATCTCTCTCACTGAGCATTGCCATTTATCAAAAACAAAGTACAAATAGAGAGCAGAAACGATAAAAGATCATAATTTGTACTAACGAGTTCTACGAGAAGAGATGACGGTGAAAGCTATAAAGAAAGAAAGGAATCCAATTCAGAATAATTTAAATGTAATGTAGAAATTAACAAGAAAGATTATCCAAGGGAAAAAATTGAACATTACCTCTTCTCTACTCTCAAGCTTAGGTTCGATAACAAATCCAACAATATTTGCCATCTTCAAGCTCCGTTTTTTTCTCATTTTCAAGCTTCAAAAGAGATGCCCCACGTGTGTTGTCATATGGGGTAACTGAGAGTGCCGCCAGCACAACAGATGACTGCTCAAGTTCTCGTTGAAGCTTTTCTGAAGTGAGAAGCTTAAACCATTCATAGGCATGATAAAGATAACTCTCAAACCCTGAAATTTCTGTTAACTGTACATAATAGACCACCATCAAGGAGGGCTTCAGGGTTTTCTTAACCATGCACATTAATCCATGAACATCTTCCACAGATCGAAAAGGTTCCTGCAGGAAATTACAACGACCCAACACTGAAAAAGTACAATGATTGGACGACCACAATAGGTGTGAATTGATATGCATTTATATGGATATCTAGATAAAATCAAAATCAAAATATACAGACCTGCCAGAGTTCAAGTTCAGTTGAAATCTTTAACTGCGCAAATCTTGTATCGAGATACAATTGCAAGTTCTCTGGAGCTGATAGATCAGGTTGGTCTCTCTGGTCTGTATATTTGTTAAGGTTTTGCAGATGATTCCTGATGATTTCACAGAGCCTGCAAAACTCTGTTGTGCATTTGTACTGTTTGCAGAACTCAAAGGCCCCGTGTGCTGTCATCTATAGATAAAAATTTGTAGTTCAGTAGCTTCTGCTAATCCTGTTGTGTGATAAATTGCCTAATTTCTACAGCTCCACATGGCAGAAAAATATTTTATATATGTATATCTGTATCAGGCACTGTTAATAACTAATTATATTTGATAGGTGACTAAGTAATGCCGTTGAGTGGTATACCAACCCAAACAAGAGCAAAGGGCACCTAAAATGCATGTTTTAATATATTGGTTAATATAAAACTATACACTTTTAACATATTTTATTGGTCTATCCTGGCCATATCAAAATCTATTATTCTAAGTTTTGTCACATCATTGCATCTGGATCATATCAATCCATGTCCCATATCCATACAATATGTAGTATCCAACACACTTGATCCAAAATCACTTGATCTTTTTCAGTTTTAAGTGCTTAATGGATTATTAAACGGAGGGCCTTTCTCCCCTAACACATCTCTAAACTGTTTAGAAGCATATACCCACCTAATCTCCCTAAATCAGTAATACAAATTCTGCATTTGATCCACCGAACCCCATTAATAACATAAAACGTAAACAACAATTGACATCCCTGTAGTTCTAAGCTTTGCCCCACATCATTCAGATATCAAAAATTCAGAATGCATGTTAAAGAGAGTTTCAACTTCTTAAGAAGGAATAATGTAATTTACCTTCAGCATGCCTCACAGCATTCTCTGGTTTAGTAAAAATGGCCATAGCAATCAATCAAATCCTTCGTTCTCTAAAAACTCAGCACAGCGCAGGCTACAAATCTTAGATATGGAACAAATCTGAATTGCATACTAAACAAATACATTAAAAACCATTTAAGGAAAATCTGAGAGTAACAACCACCCTAAAAGTCGTTCTTTTTAACTGAAATCGGGATTGCTTCTTTCGCGTATGTACACACGCTAATAAGTTGAATCCTAACAGAAATTTAAGAGACCAAGTAGCCGAATCCTAATAAAGAAGGGTAATTACACTTCGCTCCTAATTTTGACAAAAATTAGATGACTTTTTGTGGTTCAAAAATGAATACATAACTTTCTTATGGTTTGAATTTAACTATAAAATGGATAGAAACTGTTATAATTAACGGCAATTTTATTGCATTTTTATCATTTTTATCTCTCCAAAATGAAATATTCAAAAGATGATTTTTTCCCTTTATTTCAAAATATATGATTATTCTTCGTTGGGTCATTTTTGTCATTTTATTAAATTTGTCAAGATTTAATCTAGTTTACAAATAAGTCCAATGGAAAAAATATTATGTGATAGAATTTTTGTTAATTCTAACCATTTTTATCCATTTTATAATTAAGTTCAAATCATAAGGGGGCCATGTATTCATTTTTGAATCACAAGAGAGTCATTTAATTTTTGCCCAAAATCAGATGACCTTTAGAAGTTAACACATGATCTTCTGTGATTTAGACTTATCTGTGAAATGCAAAGAACTCATCAAATTTAATGAAAATTTTATCATAAGAATATTTTTTTCATTTTATATTTTTAAATTGAAATATCAAAAAGACGATTTAGTGAAATAACAAAAAAAATTCCTTGAAAGACAATTTTGACATAAAAGGGCCAAATCGTTTTTTTTTTTTTTATATGTTCTAATTTAGAGAGATAAAATAACAAAGATACTCCTATGACATAATTTTTATTAAATCTAACAGTTCATTTAGCAGTAAGTACAAATCACAGGGGGACATTTAAACTACAAAAGGGTCATCTGATTTTGACTTAAATCACAAGAAAGTAAAATATAATTACTCCTAAAAAAGTAAAATAGTGAACCACGAGAGTTAGTCCTTAAAAAAAAAAAAAAAAGATAGCCCTAAATCTAAACGTCCTAAGTTCAAGACTTGATAACCTTTTGAGACTAGAAAGGGAGATATTTATCTTTTATTGATTCCTAATCCCAGAGTAGATGATTTGTCTTTGACAAGAAAAGGACTTATCAAAGTGCACATAGAAAGATGACAACGGACAAGTTCAGTATCAGTTAAGTTAAACCTTACCTCGCCCTTAATAAAAAAATTCCACCCCGCACGGGTTTTATATGAATTAGGCTAAAATTGATGTTTAGGAAATTTTAAAAATTATTTAAATAAATATATTGTTTATTTGTTTACGTGTAGATATAGTAATATGTATGTGGATTCTTACTTTAAAGAGTGGTAATTATAAAGGATGCTTGCACTCCGCGAATTAGATACTTTTAGAGTTTGAGCTGTTGGCTCGCTCAACCTAGTTATTATAAGACTTGATATTAGTGTTTAGGTGAGAGAGATCGTTTGTACGTAGTAAAAATCCTTAACCTATTGAATAAGATCAATAATTATATAATGTATACTGCCCATTGTCACCTCAAGTCGAATGAAAGGCATTGTGAAATTCTAAATTTGTGGCAAGTCTGCTGACACACTCTAGCAACTAAACTAGTTAGTATCTTCAAAATGCATATCTATACCTAATATACACATGGAAAATTCCTTCTTTTTTTTAACTGGTATACCTTTATTTTAACAAAATTGTCCTTCAAAAGTCATTCATTGTTGTTCAAATTCCTTGAGCAACATTAATTAGTTTTGATTATTATATATCTTCCTTCAAAAGTCACCCAATGTCTAGTAACCTTTTTTTTTTTTCCAATCAGTTGAAGATAATTACATCAAGAAAAATATATTTTACTAAATACTTATTTATATGAGAAAATTCAACAAACAAAGCAATCACAATAAGCTCAACAATTATAAATAAACTACTACTCAATAAGGTACTAAAATAACCAATTGGATGTTACTGAACTACTTGGGTGAATTACAAGTTTATTTGTAATGAGATTAATGATGGATAATTGAAAATCAATAATTCTACAAGCACGATTCAATTTAATTAAAATACGTATGCCATAATATTAGGACCAGAAGTACCACTGCTTTTAAATTCGAATTAAGTGATAAAGATTTAATAAAGATTCCAAGAATTTTTTGTAACTCAATTAAATTATTTCCAATTTACTAACCTATATGTACAAAATGATTTTCACATCAAAATTGAACACCCATAATGATAGCTCATAATTAGGAAAAAAAAAAACACCGTCGCAGATAATTCTAGGCAAGGTTTTCTGTAAATATTTTCTGAAGCAATAGCATTTTCGAAACTATTAATACAACTCATAAGGGAAATGTCAAAGTTCTTGAGATATGGTTGAGAGAAAGTGGCCTAAGTGGCGTTCAAAATATTAACTAACTTGATCTCTTATCCTTGACCATGTCTTTTCAAATCACTAATCTACCCTCACTTACAACTCATACTAGTCGGAGATTAAGGACATTATTGGGAAAGAGAAGGAAAAAGAAAATCACAGTTCCAGTAGAATAGGGGACCCACAACTCCCACTTCTCTCTCTCGCTCTCTCTCTCTCTCTCTCATAACCATATTTCATTTCAGGATCAAGCTCTCAGCACAATTTCATGAAACCCAAAAATGGCAACTTCTGTTCAGAACCCAATGAAAGAAGAAAATCCATACAGCTGCAGGGTTCTAAGTACTTCTAGGAAGGAGCCCAATGTCCCACTAAGAACTGCACTGGAGGCATCCTTCATTAGCATCACCATATCTCAACCAAAGATTAGAATCAAGATGCCCAAGTTACTAGCCAAGACCCTGCAGAGAAGAAATCACAAGCCCGACGACGGCACCGCCGACGACAGCAAGAGCAAGAAGAAGAGATGGGCCAAACCCAGAAATCTTCTGCTGAAGAAAGTAGGTTACTTGGCCTGCAGTGCGTTTGGTAACAAGAAACCAAAACCAGAGACTTCTTCTCCAAACGACGGACAAGATGGGACTGACAGTAGTGGAGATGATGATGACCATGCTTCGGTGCAGAACAGGAATGGAAGTAATGAAGAGAGTTTGAAGCCATTTCCACTTTCAGAGTCTACGATGGAAATCTTGGAGAGTGAAGATGGAAAAGGGAAGCAAGGAATCAGCAGCATTGATGATGAGATGCTTTCAAAGCAACCAAACAAGGATGATAAGCAGTCATTTCTGAAAGTGCCCTCGTCTCTCTCAGGTATTCTCAAGAGGAGGAGTGGTTTAAGCTTCGTTAAAGGCAAAACTAACAAACCCTGTAACAGTGGTAATATTGGGAGTGGAGAGCAGGTGAGTTCTAGCAGCTTGAATAGGGTTCCAAGCAGAAAGATAAGGAGGGCAAGATCAGTGCGAAAGAAAGCAATTATCACCAAACGAGCCGAAGAAAGATCAGAAGAAGAAGAAAATGGAGAAAAACAAGAAAGAGCTGAGGAGGAGCTATGCAAGAAGAGGATACTAATGGGAGAAAAGTGCAGGCCACTGAATTTATCTGGTGCCCTTCACTATGATATGAATGGAGTATTATTACCAGAAGAACTCCTTCCATGTTAAAGAGCTGTAAATCCCCCAACACCAATACATATTATATCTATACGTATACATTTATGATTTATCCTCCTGTTGTGCACGGCTTTGTTCATTTCTTAATTTTTTCTGGTTTTCACTTGTTTTTATGTACTGGTATGGAAAATGTCTCATTGTGTATCCATCATCATCAACCATGGTGTGGATTTAATGTTTTTCTTTTACTTTTGATTTCATATGTCGCTAAACAAAAGCACAGCTATGTGTTCGAGGGCATTCTGTTTTAGGACTTCTTGCATTACTCATACCATGATATGGTTGAGAGGAAAATGCTATTTATCATCTCCTTCTCATTGCAATTTCTCACTCCTAGACAGTCTTATACCCGCTTGTTTACCTGACAAGGACTTCAATTTATTCTACCACAAAGGTGATTTGAACTTAATTCAACATCTCATGTAAAGCATTAATGCGAATAATGTTTAAGGTATAGAGTTGTTAGCAATAAGGCTATCTTATATTTTTTCACATAAAAAAAGGTATAAAAAACACTTCCTTTTCTATGTGAAAAAATTGCAAGATAAAAAACACTTTCGCAATAGCATTTTATCTTAAAACAGTATTAGCTATAGCTATAACACATTACGTGAGGCGCTAAAATAAGTTGAAAATCACTTTTGTGGCAACATTAATTTCAAAAACTAACATTGTCAATAGAGCTGTACAACAAACTGAATAGAACAATTGGTTGTTCAAGCTTGATTTGATAAGCTTAACAAGCTTCAAATTATGTTTAAGCATTGCTTGAAAATTAGCCAAGCTCGAGTAACTTGATGCTATCGAACGAAGCTCAAAAAGTTCTGAAACCTTAAAATATGAACATTTTAAAAACTTAAAATATATTCAAACTTGTTTTGTTTACATAGCAAGCCAATCTTAAAAAAATTTTTAACGAATCAAGCACAAATAGCTTGGCCTACTTATCAGGTAAATAAGCCTCTTACATCACTACACGAGTCTACTAATGTGAGTTCTATTGTGTTTAGAATGAGAAGAGCATTACACTGTATACACCGTAGACCTAGAATGTCTGGCAAATCTTTCGTTTCACATATCGTTTAACTCAAAAATTTTACGCAAAGCTTCACATATCCTAAATATCTTATAATTCCATGTCAGCGGTGTCCACACCGGTAGCAGGCAGGGGTCTAATAATAGAACAGATCACTGCAAACAAAGCAATACATTAGAACCCAGCAACTTGTATAAGCTGAGTTTCACATCTACAAGTTATCTGTTCATACACCGTTTTCTGTTCGTACATGAAAAATGACCACATCAGCTGAGAACTAGAGTCCTACCAATCGATCCCATATTAACAAATACGGCCGGTAAGTCAGAAAATCCAAACACCCACACTCATGGCCTCAATGGTTTCAACCCAAGGGATGCCCGAATCCTGTTTGCTTCTGCAATTTCTGGATCCGGATGGTCGGTCCCATCATGCTTCTTTTCTTTCTTTTCTTTCTTTTTCTTTGGTTCGTCTCGAGTGTTCCCATCCTCTGCCCTGTCCCCACGCCTTCTAGGGCTGGCACTGCTGCGAGCGTGCCTCTTGCGATGCTCTCCTCCATCACGATCTTTGTGATCCCTACTCCTACTTTGGCTCCTTGAGTGGCTCCTCCGTCTGCCACGCTCCCTGTCTCGCCTATCCCGTTCCCTTCCTTCCCTCTCCCTTTCTCGCTCTCTCTCACGACCATATTCCTTGTCATCTCTCAGGCGGTGATGGTACCTGTCCCTTTCCCTATCTCTATCCCTGTCTCCATCCCTATCCCTGTCTCGCCCTCTTCCGCGTTCCCTCTCATAATCACGATCCCTGAGAAAATGTAGTGACAAAAATGCAAGAGTAAGGTTCAAAATCACAATCAAACTTCAATTATCACAAGGAACTAAATATGATGCATCGGGTCTTGATATACTATTTGGTGGAACAACTCATTGATATATGAACAAAGGAGCATAATAATCAATATAAATTTATCAAAAGAGAATTACACCAATATAGAATTGTGAGATTCATCAGTGTCTCAGTTCTGCGCCATAAGCACAGAGAAATCTGGTATGATAGGAACCTTGTTTGGAAGCTTTATATGCAATTATACCATGTCTTAAGGTAAGTATAAGGATGCATATATGATATATAGTTTGATAACAGCTTCTATACTTCACTAGACCACACTTGCTACCTATGTTTCCCAAACTCTTCTAAAATGAATGAAGTATCCGTGTCAGATACTCAACACTTTTGACTCTGACACTTAGGTATGGGCATGAGTATGCATGGATATACATCCGACATATATTGTTGGACATTATCTAACAAAAATGTTTAATAATTTGGGCTCATCATATAAATATGCACAAAACTCCCCTATTATGTATAAAATGCTCTATAGCACCTTATAAACGCTATTTTATCTTAGAAAATACAAAAAAGTACATTAATAGTACCCCAGAAATTTGGTAGGAGCGGACCGAAACAGGGGCATTTTTAGTAGTTCAGTAGTACCAACCATAGTTAGCAAAATGGGAAGCGGAAGCGAGACACATTAGGGGAATCGAAAGCAGGAAATGTAGTCACAGAATATAGAAGAAACTGAAGACGAGAAACGATTGGAAAACTTAATAAGAATCCTATTAAAAAGCTTTCACAAAACTTAAAAGAGACCTTTAAGAAACTTACTAGAAATTTACATAAATAATTCCATAGCTACTTAGTTGGAACTTAGGGAGAAGAGATGTAACAAAATTAATATTTCAAGTTTCCACAACATTTCCCCTTAGTTTCCCAAGAATTTTCGTGAAATACCACAAACATATTCTAATCGTTTCTGAAACATTTCCCCCACGTTTCCAGATCGTTTTCCCAAAATTTCCAAACGAGTTTCGTACCGGTATCGGGAACGCGCTTCCCCCTTCCAAAAGAGTTTCCCAGCAACTATGGTACCAACTATTGCAACTCGGATTTACAATAGAAAACACATCAAATACAAAAAGGTGAAAAACATAACGGATGTAGTGCCAGAAAACAAATGTGCATAACTCTTACCTTTTTTTCCTACGCAAAGTAGAGTCATCTACTTATTACATAAATACTTTTTAATCAAAATGTATTTTCTTGTTAGAATTATTTAATACCAACTATAGTTGATATTAGTTATATATGCAATAATGTTATACTATTATAACATTAAATGCTTATTTATCAATATAGCCATTCCCATTGTTCCCGAAAACAGCAGATAGTTATTAACATTTTCCCAATATTAGATGACCAATGAAAAGTGGTTTTTTGAGAGAGAAAAAAAAAAAAAGTTGGAAATTTTAGAAGTGGGGGCAAAATAAAATTACTTGAATCTTTTTTTTTTTTTTTTTTTTTTTTTTTTTGGGGGGGGGGGGGGGGGGGGGGGGTGTTGGGAATTACTTGGTTTTCGTATGGGCCAATACATTATGTTTATCATAAACAACTAAAAGTATATAGGGTCTATGAAATTTTTTTGAACACCCCCCACCTGCCCACCCCCTTCTCTCCACCATTGTATCTTAAGAAATATGAATATTTTGCCATGTCCATGTATTCGTGGACATGGAAATTAGACGAAATCAACAATAAGGAAAAGGACAATAAGAAAAAGAAAAAGAAAAGAATTGCAGTATATCTCAACATACAATTAAAAGAAAATACACTTTCTTTCCTACTTTCGGAAGCTTCTTAAACCAGAACACACATTCTCTCATATGAAATCAACACATACATATATATACATATTTAAAAAGTAGGCATGTACAAAAATGCAAATGATCACGTCCTTATAAAAATTGGCTACAAATTGATTCATGAGAAACAGATAAAGGATCTCATGCGCATGACATGAATAAATCCATAAAGATGAAACAACAGTTGACACCAAATTTGAATTGTTTGATCCATCATACTTCTCGCTGCACACTGACAGTTCAGAGAAACCTGGCACGACCATAAAATATTGATGTAGGAAGCTATTTCAAGCCACCGATGTCTTTAAAAGCCATGGCAGCAGCATAATCTCTCAAAAATGTGAATGTGTGCACCTGTGTAAGTATAAATATGTGTGTATATACAGATTCCAGACAACAGCTTCCCAAAAATCTATCATACCAAGGCAAAAAAAGATTTATAATCCCTCCCCGGTGAAGACATAAAATAGTTAACACAACCAGTCAAACTTCAAGCTTAAACTTGATAGTCGCTGGAAATAAGTACTAATCTTACAATCACAGAACATGTCAACACACCATAAAACAAATTTCACCATTTTGTTCCCCATTCAATTCTATAAAACTAGCATTCAAAACTGATAATAATAAGAGGTGGCCCAAATGCTTGTACTGTAGTCTTTTTCTTTTCTTTTCTTCTTTTTTCGCGTGTGTGTGTTTTTTTTTTTTTTTTTTTGGGGGGGGGGGGGGGGGGGGGGGGAAGGGGGGGGGGGGGGGGGGGGGGGGGGGGGGGGGGGGGGGGGGGGGGGGGGGGGGGGGGGGGGGGGGGGGGGGTTGGGGGGGGGGGGGGGGGGGGGGGGGGGGGGGGGGGGACGCTAAGTTTGTACTGTAGCCATCACCAAAGAGTAATAATATAATATGGAAACAATCAGATCAAACATGTAATATCAAAAACAATAAATTCAAGTGTAGCAAGAGGATCCATATTTGTATTTTGAAAGCCAAGAGTCAATATTGGGAGAAGAAATATGTGGTGGTACAACTTATAGATTTGAGAGGGAGGAAGGAGGGATAGAAAGAGAGAAACATAAAACATTTTTTCAGAAAAACAGGGAGTTATAACAAGCGGGCTTTTGGTTGGGCCAGCCTGCCACTTTGGAACATTACAAGCCAGAAAGAGACCAGATAGTGGAAAAAAGGGAGAGAAATATACAGAAATTGCGAGGAACGATAGAGAGAGAAATGCAAATGGGGAGAGAGAAGAAAAGCTCTCACCCACTTTCCCTACATCCACAATTATAACTATTTTAACTTCCACATTTGAAGGGATAATTAAAACCACAATTTCAACTAGAGACAAGACACAGACAAAAACTTAGTTCTAGCTCAGAATTAGTACAGATGCTTAAATATCTTGCTAGCAATGCCCATCATCCTAGAAAAAATGTGGCACCAGAAAACTAATTATAATAGTCATGGATTTCATATTTCACATGCTGAATGTGATTAAGCGCACCAAAATTTTCAATATTTGTAGTGAACTTTGTGAAGGCCCTCCCTCCCTTCCCCACCTGCCCATATTAAGTTTACAAATCTACAAATCGCTTTCTGTTTCATGCACCAGGTAAGATGGTTACAAATAGAGAAAACTATCTAATGCACAAGTCATTTTGGGTATTGATGTAACACCCGAGCATTGTGATGAAAAGAAACCAAACATGCATGACTTACCAGTCATGGAAAAACTAAAACGCAATGAGTGAAGAGGGAAAGGAAAACAAAATTTCTTAATTTAAAAGAAAAATGGAGAAAAAGAACAAGGCACATTTTCTATCAAATCAGTGAGCCAAGACATACTGCCAGGGGCAAACCTCCAAATAATAGAAAGATACAGGAAATATGGAAAGAGAATGTGTTTACCGATATCTGTGACTGTCGCGTTTTCTGTCTCTATCTCTATCTCTTTCCCTTGTAGGACTTCGCCCACGATAATAATCCTGTTTTAGCCAATAACAAACACCAACACATCAGAAATAGAGAACACCCCAAGAATGAATCAAAGCAAAATAGTTTTTTGATTAACTCATAGCATAATAAAAGAGGAGAGAGGACCTTTTCATGAGCTTCAATATCTAATTCAGCATTGAGTTCGTCTTCCTCCTCTTTTTCTTCCTCCTCCTCAAAATCATCTTCCAAAGCACTTTTTCTAAGGTCCAGTGAACCAAGGGATTCAAGAGTCCATCTGTAAGTACAGAATAGCTTAAGTACAAAAACTACTAGAAGAAGCTCCAGAAAATTTGGGTAAAACATAGTTGTGAAAGAAAACACCAAAGTTCCAAACTATATATATGTGTGTATTGATAAGTAGTCAACTGTATAAAAGAAGAACTGCCATTAGAGGGGCCGAAACCCTTTACAAATATCATCTCCAAAGCCGAAAACATCAACAAAAGGGGATAAACCAAAAGAAGTTGACTCTGCCATCCAAAATAACTAAATAGATAAATAGAGAAATGAGAATGATTTCCTTCAAACTAAGGTTCAAGGCCTCCTCCCCAAACAGACAGCTCTCTAGCCATCAAATAATGAAGAAGATGATCAGTCAATTCTGTATTATTCTTGCATATATAACCTCTAAGGACGCCGTCCACACACAACAAATAAATAAAATAAAATAAAAGAAGGAAAAAAACCACCTCTGGAGGGCCCTTGGATCTCTAGACGCCTCTCCAAGAAAAAGACCTGTCCCCTTCCCACACAAGGCCTAATAAAAAGACCGAACAGAGAAAGAACCATTACCAGTTGCTCTCCAAAGCAATGAATCCTACCTTCCCCTGTGATGAAGCAATCCTACAACAACCCCAATAGATCTATTATTGACTGAATCTCCCAATCTTGCAGATTTCTTCTGAACTAAGGAGACCAAACCACCACACCAGAAGAAATAGAAAACAACTAGTCACAATTATACAAAATGTTACCAATTTATATGAGGGAACTTAATGATTGGAATTATAGTAAGAAGTAAAATTTATGCCCAGACCCAACTTCCCAATTTAAATGGGGTAGGGAATCTCCTTACAGACCAAGATTGAACCAAATATACCCATTATCAAAAGCCGATGCAGTTCTCGGAATCCGAGTAGATTCTTGAGCAGTTATAATCTAGCCTGTCCAGTTTTATATATCGATACATATACATATCTGCGTGTGCGTGTGCGTGTGCGTGTGCGTGTGCGTGTATTAAACATTTCCTCCACTTATCAGAAAAAAAAAAAATTAAACTTTTACCCAACTTATCAGAAAAAAGAAAATTAAATCTTTCCTCCTTTCTAAATGAAACTTCACCCAGTGAAACACATTCATTCCATATATAAGAGATAGATGGTCCTTGTAAACATACCACCCCAACCTCAACTTTTGTCCTTATAATGAATGATTGGCCAATGACACCTAATTCCTTGAATTTATAGATCTACTTTTACAACTAAAATTCACATGCCAATTCAGACTGTGGGTTTGCTAACTGGGGGCAGGAGTTGCAGGATTTCGATCCATTGGTTTGTGCTCCGGTGGCAATGATTGCTCTAGACAAGGATGCATGCACTTTCGCCTTTGGGAAGGGGCTGAATTAGGTTTGAAAGAGGTCTCTGACTGGATGTTAAGGAGGGTTAAAGGCTTTAGTAAAGTTTTTAGCGTCTCTTGTGAAGCTTTTGAGCAAGAGTATACAATTGTCCGAGGCTCTAATGAAGTGACAAGGAACAGTGCTGCAAGAAAGGGAGATAAGAAGAGCACGGGATCTCAGGGTAAGTCGGGCAGGGATCTAAAAATTGTACCTTGCTTTATGAACTTCAAAGTAAGGAGTGTGATGTGAGTGCACAGAACAAGGGGAATGGGACTTAAGTGAGAAGCTTGAATGCGAAAAATAAAAGGGTGACTGGCAAGGTTTTCCTTAGGGATTGCAGGACGGATATTGTATGCCTCCAAGAGACTAAAATGGAGGAAATCTCAATTGAAATCGTGAGGATAAGAGGGTGACTGGCAAGGTTTTCCTTTGGGTTCATTTAAGAGCTTTTGGCACATCAAGTGGGGTGTCAGTCATGTGGGATAAGAGGGTGCTGGTGAAGGTAGATTGCGAAATGGGCCGTTTTGGTATCTTGTCTCTTTAGGTGTGTTGATGATGATATTCAGCAGGTGTTTTCTGGCATTTATGGCCCAGTTGAGGATAAAGTGAGGGGAGCTGTGCGAGGAGTTGGCAATGATTTTGAGGTGAGACTCCTCTTTCATAAACAGGGATGGGGGAGAGTTGTCCTGTACCTATTTGCCATTCCTAATGCTGATCTTAGGGTTGATGCCCAAGTGTGGTTTGAAAACTGGATATTGAGAAAGCATATGATCGTGTGAAGTGTACTTGTTTGTTATAAGTGGAGAGGAGGATGGTTTTGGTGTAAAGGTGGAAAAACGAATGTAGGTGTGCATTTCCACGATTAGCCTTTCAGTGTTCGTCAACATATCTCCAACAGGACACTTTCAGACATCTAGGGGATTGCGTCAAAGAGATCCATTATCACCTCTTCTGTTCAATTTGGTTATGGAGGCATTAAGCAGATTGATTGATAGAACTACAGGGTAGCCAACTTCAATCAAGAGCATTCTTTCTAGCTTGCTAGCCTACTATATGTCTTTGTTCACTATCCCTTCATCAGCAGCCAGAAAGCTTGAAAATCTGTGTAGCCTAGTAAGCTAACGAACTTACCAAGTAACCATAGATCCAAGCTCAAACACAAAGTTCTAAGCTAGACATGACCTCAAGCCAAGCTTGAGTTAGACAAGTTAATATGTATTTTTTGCATCTAATATGACTCAGGTTATGCTAGTATGCATTTTCTAAATCTAAAATGACTGAAATAACAGAAAATTGAAACATTTTAGCTACAAAAAATCAAAATAAGTTAATTGAATTACAAAACTGATGATGACAATAATATATAAGAAATCCTTATTGAGACATTTTAGCTAAAAAGACAAATCAGATTTCCATAGTACCTTTTCTTCATACGTGGCAAAGCAATATCACAGGAAAAATCTTTTGTCAGGAGTTCATCAATAACCTCATCCATATGTGTCAAAGAGAAATCTGTTACAATTACAGCAAGATCATAACACTTTACGTCACTATCATGCCAAAAATCACAGAGGTAATATTAAAATTAGGGCAGATTCAGAGAGTGCGCTAAAAAAAGGTTAAACTTCTTACACCCATCAGGTAATTTGTTCCTCAATTTCCGATAATCATTGTACAGCGGTTCCAAGTATCGGTATACATCAATATCTGTCCCTGTAAGGCGCAAATAAAATGCTCCAAGCACCCGTACATATCTGCTTACAAACAATGAATTATAAATCAAACTTGAGGCTTATCAAGTAAAAAAACTTATATCCACATAATTGAAATGGCACAAGCAGCATCAAGATCTGCAACACCATGGACAAATCACAACCACAGACGATAAGTAACAACATAAGCATGAAGAAATATAGTGCTAAAATAAATCCAGGCACACTTGTGACTTTAAATACTGAAAATCTTGCAACCCACCCATGAAGTGGCCTAGTGGTAAGGGCGAGCAAGGGACTGTGTGGTAAGGCGCACGGTCTAGCATTCAATTCTCCCTAAGATTAAACTCGTGATTTAAGTGGGGAGTCGTGGCAGTAGGTTGCTGCGCTAGCTCCCTATAGGGGATTAGTCTCACCAAAGGTGGGGACACCCCTGTTATAAAAAAAAATAGTGAAAATCTTGCTCTTCACAACAGAAGAAATTCAGCATAAGCACCTCTATGACCTCGAAAACTCAAGAGACAAAAAATGTACAGCTTAACAAATAAGGAAGCCTAGTATCATACTCCAAGTTCCCAAAAGAAAGAGTTGAACATTTAAACAGTTATATACATTGCAACATTCATTTCCTTTTTCAGTTTTCTTCATTTCAGTTATCTACCTCCTCCACAAATAATTGAAAAGTTCACTTGATGATTTTAACTTCAGGTTCTGCGATCAGCCTAAACTAATCAAACATGAGAGATTTAAAAAATAATATATAATCACCCATAAAAAAAATAAAATAAGATGGCATAGAAATCAAATAACAACATAGCAGTGTGGTAAACATCTTTATACAAAAGTTCTTGGAAAATATAAAGATTAAGCACAACCAAAGTTCCAATTAATATCTCTGAATCTGCTTCAACCTGCAAACTTTGATTATGAGATCCTCTTTCAACTAGAACTGCATGAAATAAAGAAAGAGTAAAAGAACTACTCAGTCCCATACTCGACTTAAGGACTACTTGAGTTTCCTAAAGCTGTGATACTTCCTTCCCCCTGGAAGGATTTTGTATAACTTAGGCTTCTTGTAGTGCAGATTGTAGAATATGCAGTTCATGCTTTGTTAGAATCAACATTTTGAACTGGTATAAACTATGACCAATGTAATGGCAATTACAACCTTTATTAAGCTACAGACTCAGGTTATCACAAAAAGTGGGCCTGAACCAATATTCACAAAGCAAGGACAAAGCTGATGGAAAAAATGTCAAAGTTTTTCAATGTACCATTTTAGTTACACGACGACATCTCGTGGATAAGGAAATAACATCCAATAGGATGAAATAACACATTGAGCAATGATCAGAAGACCTAGAATCTGGGAACATCACCTAAGACTTGAGACAGGGCTGCAACATAGATCAGCCACATGTCAACAGACTTGGAAGCCTGCAGTCATTTCAAGTTGAAACACACATTATTTCATTTTCATGGCAGATACACCCTACGAAGTAGCATTGAATTTCATCTCCTAAAGGGCATGATAAAAATGCACCCAGAGGAATGCTTAACACATTTTTACAAGGGCACAACAATTTTTTTTAATAAGTGATAAAAGGATTATATTGAGAAGTATCAAGGGAATGCAACCCCAAATACAAAAAATAGACCCGAAAACAAAAACAAAAGGTTAACATAGTAAGCTACGCACTCCTTACACCTCCATCGTTTCTGCAAAGTCTAAAAATTGACCTTGGTTGGGCTTAATCCTAATCGAAAGCCAACTATACAAAATAAGACAAAAGCTAACTCTTCAATCCATATAACAGTTGCTCTGTACCCAAAAATTCGTTATATTTTGTTCCTTCCAAATCAACCACATCAAGCAAAAGGGTGCAAGAAGCTATGCATTCCTTCTTTTCCCCACCCTACCTCCCACCAACCATGCAACGCCTTTGAAACCTTCCAGGAAAGACCAAAGGCATCCCAAAAATATACAAAAATAAAATCTCAAAATTCCCTAACAACGGCATAGTGAAGAAGGATATGGCTCCCCATCCTGCTTGCATAAGTAACACCAATTAAAAAAAATGCCTCCTAATTAGATTGTATACAGAAAAGATCTTCTCATGTACTGCACGCCACAAAAAAAAAAAAAAACACCACCTTCAATGGCGCTCCACCAAACCAAATCCAAATCCACGCATATCTACCGCTCTAACCCCCAAAGAAAGTCAGATAGAGAGATTTCACCTCAATCTTCCCATAAGGAAAAGCTACCCAGTGAACATCATCCTTCCCATCCCCAACTCCTTGAACTAAATAAACCACTTGAAAGAGCTCCACATACTCACCAACCTCCCAATCATGTAAATTTCTCCCAAGAGAAATATCCCAAGACAACCCGACTATTCACACTATGTACATAGGCTATAACCAAAGTCTCTTCATCCATAGCCAATGAAAAAATGTTAGTAAAAGTTACTTCAAATCTCAACTCCTTGCACAACCTATGACACCAAAATTTCACCCTCTCCAATCCCAGCCAACTAACCAACAAGACCTACAAAATCCTCCAAACATACAAAATCCTTTAGGGCTCCCTTCACTAATAGAAGATGGTGCCTCGTGAAATTTGTTAGCTAGAAGTGGGTAGGGACTTTAGCTATTATTCTTGAGAAATGACCCGGTCTAGCCCATTCCTCAAAAGAAGTTTCTATGGCATCCCTATCCTTTCATACCCCACTAACAAAAAACAAGGAGACCCTTTTTGATAAGTAAAAAGCCAAGGAGACCTTTGGCATTGCGCAATCTTCCCATGAGAAGTTTAGCCAGCACCACTGTCCTCCAATAACCATCCCGGCCATAAGCAAATCTATGAAATCATTTCCCCAGAAGAGCCTACACTAATTATATTTAATCTTTTAATTCCCAAGTTCCAAACTCACCTTCTCTAACATGCCAACAAATTATATCACAATCCACCAAGTGATATTTAAACTCCCCACCTACACCTCCCCAAATAAAATCACTTTGCAGCTTTGAAGTCTCTTAGCCATTGAGGTAGGGATCCTCAATAGTGATATGAAATAAATTGACAGACTTGACAAAGTACTCTTGATTAATGTAGGCCTCACCCCTTTGGATAAGACTATTCTTCCACCAAATCAGTCTCTTCAGAAACCTTTCTACCACACCATCCCATACAGCTTTTACCTTAAGCGATGACCCCAAAGGCAAACCAAGATAACAAGTTAGGAGAGGTCCCACTCTTTTTTTTTGGGTACATTGGAGGGCAAAAGTCTTGTGAAAGGGGAGGGTTAGTTGATCCCATGACCTTAATCATAGGTGAGTATAGAGTGGGTATGGGTGTAGAGGTCCCACTCTACAACAAGGGATAGAAGTCAAAACATTTATGTTGGCAACCTGCCAACCAAGATGATCTCTGATTTGGCCAAGCTCACCTTCAAACCCCACACAGCCTCAAGCACAACAACACACAACAAAGACACCTTAGCTACTCCACATACGATAAATGATATCCGCATACAATAAATGGGATACAACCAAAGGGCAAAACAATCCTAAGCCCAAAGATTAGATGTTCAAAGGCAAGACCGCTATGAGTTCAAAGATTGAACCTACTGCTTGTGCGAAGAATAAGAAGAAGGTGGAGAGAAGGAACAGTGGACATGAGAAATTACCTAACCATCATGTGATTCAAGAATTTAAATTTAAAGCTTAAGAAACAGTAGAGGAAAAGAACACAAGGAGGAGAGAGAGAGAGGAGAAGAGGAAGAGGGGGGGGGGGGGGGGGGGGGGTGGTTGGTATGCCCGCATGCATGCACAGATACCAAGGAGAGAGAAACATGAGTTATGCTTCTGCAGCATGCTTAGTTATCATTTTTCTGTTTTTTTATTTTGTGTATGCATGCAAAGACCCATTGTTTCACCACCTCAAGAAGCAGAAAATACTGCACCAGCTTTATTAAGAGACTACAAGACTATTATTATCTCAAATAACCAGCTTGTGTTTGCTTCATGCACGTGCTTGCTTTACAATGGATTTTGACAAATCATACCTTACCCTTACAAACATTACTAAGCAACTTTTGGACACAACAAAGACGTTACTTATCTTATTCAATGAAGATATGTAGAAGATACCATATTAGGTAACTAGAAGTATCACACGTAGTGGCATATCCAGGAATATCGTGATGGGGGTTCAAAGTAGGAAAATATTTTTGAGTGATACCATTGTACCAACTACCAATCGCCACCACTTAGATTTAAGTTTTATAATAGGAGACCCATCTAATATAAAATAAAAATAAAAAGTAAAAATCATAACGGTTGTAGTACCTTAAAATAAAGATGCTCCATTCCAAATAAATCTTTTCTTTCAGAGTCATCTTACTTATTACATAAATATCATATTTTAAGAAAAACAATCTAATACTTTTATGTTAGAAATATTTAATACTGACTATAGTTCACATTAATTATTTATGAAATAGAAGTAGACTGCTATGACATAAAATGCTTATATATCAAGGTAATCATTACTACAGAAAGAAAGGGACTGTTAATTTTAGTATTACTTTTATATGCATTATTTCAGCAAGTGTCAAAACAGATTAGACAATCAGTGAAATAAATATTAATAAAAATATGTGGAGACTGGAAAGTGAAGGAAAAAGATAAATGTAAGATCAGGAGATATTCAAATTATTAACAGAAAAAGGGTCAAGGTAAGATTACTTGGTATTATGGAGAACAAAGGTAAAATCACTTAGGTTTTGGGGGGCCAACATACCTATTTTATCATAAATACTCAAAAATATATAGGATCTAAGAGAACTTTTCAAAACTTAGGGGCCATCATGGCCCCTACCTGGCCCCCATGTGGGTCCACCAATGATCACACACATTATATAAAGCACAAGTATTCCGCATTTAATTTGACAAGTTTTTGTTTCTAACATCTCATTTCCCTCTTGACTCTTCAGACCTGCATTTGTGTCTACAACTCATAGCAATTGCACAAAACAAGTACAGGAAGTAACAGAACTGATCCACATCCCCTGACAATATCATTCAATCCATAGATGTATCATGCATCACTTTCTGCCTCAAGGCTATCAAAAAGAGACCTAGTTGCACTAGACCTCGACCCCATGAATATAAATTGTTAAATGTGACAATTTCTTTTAACAGTAGTTGTTTACTAATCTTGTTTATTGAAATCATAGATTGTTTGCTTGTTCATTAAATTCACCACTGAAGCTATTGGAAATAGTTCTTAGATAGTTACAAGTGCTTGTTCAGCAATTATTTGTACGAGGAAATGTTGAAGCAAGAAAAACTATACATTGAAAATTAAAATTATTCACTTTAGGAAAATGAAACTATACGGTATTGGTTAAATTCAAAAGTCTATTATTCCAAGACCATATTAATAAGGAACTAATAAGTGAAACAAACACTAACTTTCATTCAAAGAACCACAATCATCTGTCTACAGCCCATTCTCATTACAATAATGAGAATGGATGTAAGGAAAAAGAATTACCTTTTATTTTCAAATTTCAGTGTCACCTACCTATTAAAATATACATTTCAATCTCTTAAGCACACAACAATTTTGATAAAATCCAAGTATGAATTTCTTTAATACCCTAATACCAAATGTTAAAAATACATCACAGATAAGATGTGCACAAAAAGGTTACTCACTTTTACACAGTGGCGGATCCAAGAATTTGGCGAAGGCTAGGAAGCACGGATACTCCGTTGGAGGAGCCGTACCCGTGTCGGACGCTTGTTGGACACCGATACGCGTGGGACACTCGTCGAACACGTGTCTGACACTCCATTTTACGTGTTCAATTATTTATTTATTTATTTTTACATCGGACACTCCAAGGACACAGCTTGGACACACGTGTTCCATTTTAGACACTTTAAGAACACGCAGAGCCTCAACTATAAATTTTGAAACTAATTATTGGTTCTAAGAAGAAGAAAAAATAAATAAATAAATAAATATGCTATGATGATGGATAGTTGATTAAGTGTAATGACGTTTTAATATTTTTTGTTATTAATGTGTTTGTTTACTTTATATTTTTTATGGAATGTAATTAACTAATTACGAATTTGTAGCCGATTAAGTAGTGAAATGTGTTCTTTTTTATTTTTAATTTGTATAATCTTCTATATTTTTTACTTTTTTTTTAATAATATTTATATGTATAACATATAAAGAATATAAAAATATAGTCTTTTACCGTGTCCCTGCCGGGTCGTATCCAGCATTTTTTAAAAATTGCCGTGTCGACGTGTCCGACACTTGTATCCGTATCCGTACTTCTTAGGGCGAAGGGAGTGCCAAAATTGGAAAAAAATTAGTGGTACTGTTGTACCACTTACCAATTATGCCACTTAGATTTAATCTCCCAACCGATATAAAGAAGGTAAAAATGGTAATGGATATAGTACCAAAATGCAAATGCGCTATCTTCCTACTAAATTTTTTTTCTTATAGACTACAAGGACAAGGCAAAATAACTCGAATTTGGAAGGGCAAAAGGCAAAAGGCAAATTACTTGGATTTTGGAGGGGCAATATATCTATTTTATAATGAATATTCAAAAGTACACAAGGCCTAAGGGAATTTTTCAAAACTTTATTGGGCGAATACACCTAATTTATTATAAATGCACAAAACTATATAGGGTATAAGGTAATTTCTCAAAACATAGGGAGGCCGTGGCCCCGGCCCGCCCCCTTCCTTCCGCCACTGCTTTTACATAAAACAATCATTCCACTCAAAATGAAGCATGCCTCGTTGCAAATTCAGGCAAGCATACAAAGTCAGAAGCACCATATCCTCTACTACACATAAAAGACGCAAGTTTGTCCAGACACAAGTGTAAACTTTTTGAAACCTAATAATTGAAAAGGCAAATAAAAAATGCACACAAAATCAATAAAACAGCATATCGACACTGTAAATTAACGCAATTTAATTGTTTTAAAAGGCTGAGTACTGACTTGTAGTCTTCATTCTTGATGAACTCGACGACAATGTCCTTTTCGGGCTGGATCTGGAGCATCTTCATGACGAGGCACATGAAGGGGGTGGGCTTGCGGTTGCCGCCATAGGTGCCTCCGAGGTGGTCGAGCTCCATGGCCTTGTCAACCAGCGTCTCCGCCGTGAGCCCGAAGCACTGCTCCTTCCAGTAGGTGTTCTGGTATATCTTCGACCTCAGTATCTTCTCCACCAGGTTCTGCGGGTTCGTCCCCCTTATGTTCTTCGCCGTTGGGTCCGTACGATTCGCCATCGATACAGAACCCTTTCAAGACTTCGAATATATGGAATTGTATGTGTATATATATTTGTGTGAGTGCGTTTATAGATGTAGAGAGAGAGAAACCCTAACCCTGCCAGAAATTGAAGAGAGAGTGAGTGAGAGAGAGAGAGGGCTTTGCCCTCGACGACGGAATTTAGGGATGCACAGATCGGCTTGTGCCCTGAAGAAATTATGCACATTTTGAAGGTTGTAATTTATTTGAGGGTAATTACACTTTACCTTTGTTCTAAAATGAGAAGATGTTATAGTTTAAGATTGAATACATGATCTAGATAAATTTGTAAATTAAATAAAAATTATTAAATTTAATAAAAAAATTTATTATTTTATTTTTCAAAATTAAAATATTAAAAAATAACCTTTTTATATTAGAATAAAAAATTGTCTTTTTAATTTTTTTTAGTTATTTTATCGAATCGTCTTTTTATTGTTTTAATTTAGATATATAAAATAATAAAAATAACTTTATAACAGTATTTTCGTCAAATCTAATAAATTATATGTGTTTTTACAGATAAGTTTAAACTAAAAGAGATCACGTATTCAAACTACGCAGTGTCATCTAATTTTTGTTCAAATTATAAGGGTGTAAAGTGTGACTATCTTTTTTTTTTTATTGACTCAAACGTAACTTGATAAGATAATTAGGATTTTAAAATCATATAAAAACTCAAACTCAAATTCAAATAGACTTAACTAAAACTTATTTGTGACTGACATGAAAGTTTAAAATATAAAAATATATTTTTAACTTATTAATTTTTTAAATTAAGCTTGAATAATTTTATACTCAATTGAAAAATTATTATTTTAGCGGCTTCGTTTTGGCCCTATGGATTTTTATTTTATTTTTTATCTATCAAGCTTTAACAATTTATGTAGCATTGTTTATGTTTTCTTATATCAAGGTTTGTGTAATTAGGATTTTTAGGACGGTTTAATTCAATAAGTGAACTAAATTGACGAGTACGAACTATTTGCAAAAGAATAAGAAAATGAGAATACGCCGACCCTCTTTGTGCCGAAGGCACTCCGATGATTAAGCTAGCAAACTTAATTACAGTAAATCAAATGGAGTATTGAAATCTATAACTCAAATGAACGTACATTACCCTTTTAGTGCATGGGGTGTTTGTAAGTTTCGGAATGACATGTTCTCTTTGAAAATTAGAGTCACTTTCCTCTTAGGAATCTCCTTTTTTTAATCAGTCTAATGTATTAGACTTATCCTTTATTTGTCCTAATTCACTTAGGAATAGGATTTGTATTCTAGACCTTTTAGTTCTTCTAACCTTTGAATTAGATTCCTTAGGTCAGCCCCTTTGGATTCTAACCTCTGATCGGCACAGGCCCGGCCTGAGAGGTTGACAACTTTGGACTGACCTCCTTGGGTTGGTGTTTTCTCTGTCTTGAGCTTAGCTCTTATTAGGTCCACAATTACTCCCCAGTTCTTGCACCCTGTTTGTATTGATAAAGGGAACAAAGGCTGAGATTTGTATTTATGACATGTCCCTTGATCTCCCGTCACTTCGAGAGTTCATGCACAACGTGGTAGCTCCGTACTAGCCCTGTGATTGAAAGGTTGCGTTGAATCGACTGTCAAGGTGATCGTTTGGGTTGTGTGACGTGATTGCTGCCATTTCTCGATTTTCAAAGCGACGGCAGGGTCTACTATAAAACCGGTAACTCCTTGCCCGTCACTACCATTCTTGCTTGGCTCGAGATTTTGAGTGAGAAAGAGAGCGATCTTCCCCTAACATTGTAAGTTTCTCTAACCTTGCTCTCTCTTTTTTCTACCCTCTGCTTTCGTGGTCATCCCCTACTGATAGCTCACCTTAGGAAGCTTGTGGATAGCCCGACAGCTATTTTTGCCTTGAAGACTAGGTATGGGATTGCTGACCAAGTCGGCCTTGCGTTGGTTGCCCCGACGATTATAAGATGGAAGAGATTAAGAAAGGGATGCCCTTCCTTGTGATCACCATCGTAAAGGGCGGCATTAGGTTTCCTTACACTCTTTTTTGGCAAAATTCATCCATCACCACAATGTGTTTTCGTCCTAAGTAGACCTGAATGTTTATAGGATTGTTATAGGGATGCTAAAGCTAAACCGAATATTGGGTGTTAACCTAGGCCTCGTAGAACTTGACTTCAGCTATACTATGTGTAAGGTCGAGGGTGATAGTTAGAAGGTTTACCTTAGGGTAACCGATAAGAGTAGAAAAATAGTGAAATGTCTCCCGTCTTCAAGTAAGGGCTTAGATGATATAAGAGTTTGGGTTTTTGGCCCCTGGGAATTTGGCAATCTTTTCGCCGACCAAATGTCGTCGGTACGATGTCGTAGAACCCCCAGAGAATTAGGTTTGTGCCAACCTCTCTTTTTTTGTGCATATTGATTTGTACACTTCTAATATGCTTCGTTCTGGTTTTTTCAGAATCCAGTCAGAAGAGCACAAAGAAAGCGACGTGGGGAGTCAACTTGAGCGACTAGCACAAGGTTTTGAACTATTAAGGCCAAGGTCAACTTCGCGATATTGCAAGAACCCCCTATATTTTGCTTAACTACCTACTTCAGGTTTCGTCCTTAATAGTTGCCTCTAGGATTCCTCCAAGCGTACTTGCCCAACGAGCAGAGGAGGGTGCAGCTAGTGACTTTACTAAAATTCCCATTGAGATCACGATTGAACAAGTACTTCTTGACGATCAAGTGACTGTTATCGATCTGATTGCAAATGTAATGAGGGTGCGGAGACTCGAGTTGTTGAAGCCGTCATCCCAGTGACCTCAAGGGTTGCCTTTCCAAGCTGGGCATCATTTGAGTTGCCCATAATTCCTGCTGACGAAACTGTCAGTACTTTCAGTGGTGAGAGTAATCTGGTCCACGATATTTCCTCTATGCAGTTAAGTTCCTCTAACTTGGCATCCACATCGACTCCATACACAGTGCCTGATCGCCAAGTTACAGCCAAGATTGGGAGGAAACAGAAACTTGTTTTTTCTTCGTCTTCAGACTCTGATTCTTCTAACAAGATGAACCTAAAGGAGTTGATGATTAAGAAGGCCGCAAAGTAGCTTAAGAAGTCGGGGAAGCCAAAGGCCAGTGCTATGAAGTCTATACCCCCTCCTTCTACTATTGTGGAGGTCAGCTCCCCTGAACTTGAGAAGAAGAAATACGAGGTTGTCAAAGAAGAAGTCAGCGGTAGCAAATAGTGTTATTGTGCCAGTCGCGAAGAAATCGAAGGTCGCATTGATGGATCCCAGTATAGGTACTCATGCTGCTGCTAATAATGCAGATTTTGTAGTCATTCATCCCAACATCGGTGGCCATCGTATGCTGATACACGACTCTATGATCAACTCCACTGAAGTAGTAATGGGGATGGTCCAAAATGCTCTCTAGAAAGTCGATCTTAATATGTTGGGTACATGCAATGACCTTTCGATCTTCCTAGAGGCATTTCATGACTCCTTTTTGGTAAATTTCTTCGCTCTCCCCCTCTTCTACTATGTTGGTTTTGTATCCGTTTTAAAGGTTATTTTTATTTCCAAGGCTTACTCAATGCTATGAAGGCCATGTGCCGTCTTTAGGTTCTATCCAATGAAGCCTCCGACGTCTCCAAAAAGCACGTTAAACTGTGCAATGAGCATAAAGTACTTATAGAGGAGCACTCCAAGATTAAGGAGGAGTGGATAGAAATGAAGAAGGCTGAACTTAGGGTGAAAAAGGAGGCTAAAAAGGCGAAGATTTCTTTGAATCAGGTCACCGCTGATCTAGACAAAAAGAGCATTGACTTCTCAAAGCTGGGAGTAGACAATGTTGTGCTCTCAGTGGATCTATACAAGGCAAAGGCCGAGGCGAAGGACTTTAAGCCAATCTTGCTAAGGCTAAGGCTGAGACCAAAGCGAGCTACAAGCAAAGTGCAACTGATAATGCCAAGGATTTCATGCAGCAGATGATAGATCTGTCCCAGTCGATCTTCGTCCAAGGTTAAGAAGGGGCACTGAAGGCGATGTAGGTTAAGAACTCTTCTCTTCTCTGGAAAGACATCCATAACTATCTGGAGATAGTCGTGGATGGTGATTCTGAGGGTCCATCAGCAGCTACTTGAGCCATTGAAATTCCATTGGAGGCGCCTGATGTCTCTGAGACGTCGAAGACTCAAACAACTGAAGTTGTTGTCGAAGCTAGGTCATTTGTTGTTTCATCAGCTGAGCCTACTGTTAATAAGCAGGTCGATCTTGTTGTAAAACCCATCATAGATGTTGTACCTTAGTTTTAGGGCTTTTTTTGTTTTTGCTTGTTACTAAAACATCTTTATCTTCCTTTTGTTCTTTTTAATGAAAGAAAGCTTTTTATGCCATTACAATTTCGTTTATCTTTTGAATAACTCTAGATTTTACCGCTTTCCTTGATTCTGGCCTTGATTTTTTGCTCCTTTCATTTTAGTAAAACCAGATTGCTAACCTTTGTTCAGCCTTAATTGGCCGGCTTGCTCAACTTGAGTAGGATCAAAGTTTTACACTTGGTTTTTTGATAAGGCTTTTATTGGCTAACCTGCTAAACTTAGGCAGGACCAAATTTTTATACTTGATTTTTTGATACGGTCTTCATTGGCCAACCTACCCAACTTGGACAGGACTAAACTCTTATTTTTGGTTTTTTGGCCTTCATTGGCCAACCTACCCAACTTGGATAGGACCAAATTTTTACACTTGGTTTTTTGGTCTTTATTGACTGACCTGCCCAACTTGGACATGACCAAGCTTTTATACTTGGTTTTTTGGCCTTAATTGGCCGACTTGCCCAATTTGAGCAAAATCAAGTTTTTACACTTGATTTTTTGATAAGGCCTTTATTGGCCGACCTGCCCAACTTGGACAGGACCAGACTTTTACCCTTGGTTTTTTCTTGTTTTCCTTAGTTATTTACCTTTAGCGTAGTTTTGAACATCAAAGTCGCTGAGTAATTATTAATTCATTGATCATGCATAACTTATGCGAACAAAGGAAAACATCGAAGTCGAATTTCTACTAATAAAATTTCTTGAGATTATTCACATTCCATGGTTGGGGTTGTTGGTGCCTTTCTTCGATAGTTTCTAACCAATATACCCCCACGCTGACTTAGGATGTAACTCTGTATGAACCTTCCCAGTTCGAACCGAGCTTTTCATTTACAAGATTCTTTGTTGCCCCTAGTACTTTTCTCAGTATTAGGTCTCCGAGGATGAAAGTTCTTGGCTGAGCCCATTTATTGTAAGATCGGCTAAGCTATTGATGATAACAAGTGAGCCTAAGTAAGGTCGGCTTTCTTTTTTCTTTAATGAGGTCCAGGTCGTTTGCCAAAATCTTATCATTAAATCCGGTATCAAACGTTGTTGATCTGATTTTTGAGAGTCCGACCTCCAAGGGTATAACTGCTTCAACCCCATATGTCATTGAGAATGAGGTTTCACTAGTAAACCTCCTTGGAGTGGTTCTATAAGACCATAAGACACTGAATAGCTCCTTTACCCATCTTCCCTTAACTTTTTTTAGCCTTTTCTTGATTCCGTTTAGCATTGTTTTGTTTGATATTTCAGCTTATCCGTTGCACTATGGATAGGCTGGTGTTGAATAATAATTTCTGATCCCAAGTTCATCACAAAATCCTCTAAACATATTTCTGTCGAACTGGGTGTTGTTATTTGAGACCAGTGCACATGGTATGTCGAACCTTATAATTATGTTCCTCTAAGCAAATCTTTTCGCATCAATCTCCTTGATTGTTGACAAGGACTTTACTTCTACCCACTTAATGAAGTAATTTGTTGCGACGATGAGGAACCGTTTGTTTCCTAGAGCTCGGGGTAGAGGGCCGACTATGTCCAATCCCCATTAGGCCAAAAGGCCAAGGGTTGGTAATAGTTGTAAGGTCCTTAGCTAGTTGGTGGATTAATGGTGAGAACTTCTGGCACTTCTCGCACTTCAATACATACTGAGCTGCCTTTTTTTGCATATAGGGCCACTAATAGCGCTGTAAGATTGCTTGGTAGGCTAGTGACCTTCCTCAGACATGACTTTCATAGATCCTTTCATGGATTTCGAACAAAATGCCATGCACTTTGTCTGGATGAACGCAATGTAATTAGGGTCCTATGAAAGATCTTCTGTATAGCTCTTTGCTGGGTGGTAGCCAGTACTTTAAGGATTTATGTTTTATTCTCTTGGCTTCATTCTTGTCCTCGAATAGTTCATATCTGTCGAGGTATGTAATGATTGAATCCATCTAAGATGGCATTAACTTTTGTATGGCCAGTACTTACTCCTCTTCTTCAAAGATACTGGGGCTAGCCAAAGTCTTAATATAGATTATTCTTTTTTAGCCCAACTTCAATGTTGTTGCGAGTGTTGTCAGGGCATCAGCGTGTGCGTTTCTGTCACAACTGATTTGATTTAACTTGTATTTGTTGAACTTCCTTAGTAATTCCTGTGCTTTTACCAGATATTGTGCCATCCTATCATTCTTTGCCGCGTATTCTCCCCGAATTTGGTTCACTACCAACTTTGAATATAAGTAGATGCCTATCTCGGCGATATTTAGCTCTATAGCTCGGTGCAATCTTGTAAGAAGAATCTCGTATTCTAATTCATTATTTGAGGTGGTGAACTCAGTTTAATAGCTTATTCAATTGCCATGTCATTTGGTGTGATTAGGACTATGCCCGACCCTGCCCCCTATTATTGGATGTTACATTTATAAAGAGCTTCCAATGATCAGTAGTCTCCCATAGTTCTAAGGTGTGATCATTCTCCGGTAGCTCGATAGTAGGAGTTGGATTGGGTTCCTGTGACAGTTCAACAGAAAATTTAGCAATAAAATTAGCAAGTACCTGACATTTTACCACCGATCTAGGTTTATACTTGATGTCAAACTCGCCCAACTCCACCGCCCATTTCCCTATTCTGCCAAAGAAATCAGCCTTTCGAAGAAGTGGTTTCAACTGGTCATCTATAAGGACGATGATAGTATGTGCTCTGAAATAATGCACCAGCTTTTGTGAAGCCATCACTAACGCAAGAGCCAATTTTTTTAGTGGTAGATATCTGGTTTCTTCCCCCAAGAGAGTCTTGCTAACATAATAAACTGTCTTCTGTTATCTATCTTATTTCCAAAGTAAAACAATGTTGATAGCATGCTTTAAAACAACCAGGTATAGATAAAGGTCTTCATACTTAGATAAAGTTGGAAGTAGTGGAGGTCAAGCCAGATAACTCTTTAGATCGGCAAGGGCTTGATCACACTTCGATCCCCAGTTAAACCGTTCTTGTTTCTTCATGAGTTGGAAGAATGGTCGGCATTTATCTAAATATTTGCTGATGAACCTATTAAGAGCCGCTACAATCCCAATTAACTTCTGAACTTCTTTAACTTTTTTTGGGGCCTAAATGTTCTTGATTGCACTGATTTGCTGTGGGTTTCCCTCAATTTCTCGGTGCGTAACCAAGAATCTCAAGAATTTTCCCAAACTAACCCTGAATCATTTGGGGGCATTAAGCCTCATCTTGTACTTCTTTAAGATGTCGAACACCCTTTTTAAGTTACTAAGGTGGAGCCTGCCAACTTTGCTTTTAACCACTATATCATCAATGTATACTTCAACCGTACTGTCGATATACTCTTTGAACATTTTTGTAACCAATCTTTGGTAGGTAACACCAGCGTTCTTTAGCCAAAGAGCATGACTTTATAGCAAAAAATACCTCTCGGGGTGATAAATGTGGTCTTCTCTTGGTCATTATCATGGAGTGGCGTTTGATTATACCCACGATAGACATCGAGGAAGCTTATTCTTTCATATCCAGATGTTGCATCCACGAGCTAGTCAATTTTTGGTAAAGGGAAAGGGTCCTTGGGGCATGCCTTGTTTAGGTAGGTGAAGTCCACACATACCCTCCATTTGTCATTCTTCTTTTTCACCACAACTGTGTTGGACAGCCAACGTGAGTAGAAGACTTCTCTAATTGCCCCTGCTTTAAGGAGCCCTTCAGTTTCCCCAATTACTAGATCCACATTATGTGTAACTACCCTCCTTTCTTTCTGAACCACAGGTCAGTACTGTGGATCAACATGGAGTCTATGGCTGGCTACCTTTGGGTCAATTCCCAGCATATCATAAGGGGTCCAAGTGAAGGTTTCAATATAGCATGTCAGCAATTCAATCAATAAATTTTCTTCATTTTTGGACAGGGATGTGCCGATCACAAAGTACTTCTCCTTGTCATGCTGATCTATCTATACCCTCTTTAGATCTTCTACTGCCTTCTTCTCAGGTGTTTGTCCGACATCGTTAGTAGTGGATATGTCCTCATGAAGCTCCATCATTTAGACCTTGTCCACTTTTTCTTTAGTGGCACAAACTGCCAGAAAACACTGCTTCACTGCCACTTGATCTCCCTGACTCCTTCAGGGGTTAGGAAGCAAATGAATTAGTGGTAGGTGGATGGTATAGCCTTCATAAGGTACAACCATGTCCGACCTATGATTGCATTGTAGGGGAATGCACATTAACAACTAGGAACTCTATCTGAAGTGTAATTTCTCTTGCGACCACAGGAATTGTGACCTTTCCTAGCAATCATATTAGGTTTGAACTAAAGACGGTCAGGGGGTTAAAAGATGGTTGTAAGTTGGAATCTTTTAACTTTAATTTCTTGAATAGGTCGTAATACATGACCTCAGATAAGCTTCCTTGATTGATTAGAATTCTCTTAACTTCGCAATCCCCTAATCGCAATGTCAGCATTATTGCGTCATTGTGAGGCATTTGAACTCCTATTAAATAGTCATTAGTGAAAGGTATAGCCTTAGTACGCTGCCGACCTTCACCTTCTTGGCTGGAGGCTCAATTTGCATCACTTATCTCAAGTGTGCTACTTTTCTAGATCTCTACACAATACTTGTGTGGATCTCCTTATATTGACTCTACCGATCCATGCAATACTGGAATTAATCAGGGTAGCTCTGCCCGTGCTTCCTTCCGTGGGGCATTATCTTGTTTGTTCCACTCCGCCTCCTATTTATTCTTTTCTCGATCAATGTATTAGTCGAGGTGGCTAGCTTTTGCCAGTTCTTTCAAGTGACTTTTGAGGTGCTTGCATTGCTCTGTCTGGTGCTCCTTTTTTCTATGGTAAAACAAAAATTTCTTTGGTCTCGAGCTGCGGGGTCTCCCACCAACTTTGGTGGCCACTTAAAAAAGGGTTTATCCAGAATCTGGGGCAGAATCTTACAAATTAGGTCTTTAAAGACCATGTTAACTTCTCCAGTCATTTTTCTATCCTGATTGTTATTTTCTTCTCATCATGGCTTCTTGTTCTCCCTCACGTCCTTCTTTTCTGACTTCTGGTCAACCTTATCCTAGATCGGCCATAAGACATCTTCTTCAACTCAAATACTCTTCAATTCTTATCATCAAGTCCTGTATCTAATAGTTGGATTTTTCATCAGGGATTGCCTCAATCAGCCCTCCCTGGGAAGGCCGATCTTGAATTGTCCAATGGCTAACTGTTCACTGCATTCCTTAATTTCATTGTAGGCCTCCCAGTAGCGTCTTGCATAAGCTCGTAACCCTTCCTCGTCCTTCTTCTATAAGGTTAGCAAGTAGTCTACCTCCTTAGGCTGCTTGCTATTTGTGATGCAACGAACGGTGAATAGTTCGGCGAGTTGTCTCTAACCTGTTACTGATTTGGATGGCAACTTGTCAAACCATCGTAAAGCTACTTCGCTAAGGCTTGATGGAAAAACTCGGCACATCAAAGACTCGTCACTACTTCATAGTGCCATCATCTGTTTATAGTTCCGAACATGACTGACTGGATCCGACTTCCCATCATAAGGTGTGAACTTTGGTGGTGTGAACTTTTTTGGAGGTCTGTTGGCCTCAATCTCCTCTGTAAAGGGTGTGGACGAGATCTGATCAAGTGCTCTTCTACCTATATCATGGGTCGTTCTTTCCTTATGGTGTTTATTCCTGTTATCTAGCCTTTTGTTCAACCATCAATCTCAGTCTTGTTATTCTGGATCGGCTCTTGCAAGATCTTTTATGGGTGTTCGGTTCCTTCTATAATGTCGATCTTCCTCTCTGTTTTTATAATGTCTAGTACTTGAGGCATGGCTCACAGTCAAACATGTGGCAGGGGGGCTCATGATTCTTGAATTCGTCCTCCTTCTTCTACTCCGATCTGGAGATCTATCGGAGTCTCGGCCATTCCTTCTAGCAATGGCCTCCCTCATAACTTCAACTATTGACTTGAGGTGGGCAATTTCTTTATGTTGTTGCTGGAGTTCCCGCTCAGCTGCTTGAGGTGATAAGTTATTAGGTAAATGTCCACTGGAGGGCGAAGAATATAAGTTCCTGCAATAGCTTCTTCGGTGATTCAGATTTATCATATATTGTGGAGCCCGCCATAGTTCCTCTTGTCTTCCTTGACGATTACCACAAGGGACTCATATTTTCGATCTAATCAGACGATCTCTTGGAGTTTATGTTGAATCATCGTGACGACTTGACAGGTAAGAATCACCATAACTACAGACATCATTGCTGTCTTCAATCTCCCTGCTAGTGGGCTCGACTCCTCCTCTAAGAAAGCTAGAACTCATCATTGTGCAGACGTTCCTACAGATGGCACCAATTGTAAGTGGGAAATTTAAGAAGGCTTGATTCAATACGTGAACCAAATTGACGAGCACGAACTATCTGTAAGAGAAGAAGACAATGAGAATGCGTCGACCCTCTTTGGGCCGAAGGCACTCCGACGATTAAATTAGCAAACTTAGTCACAGTGGATCGAATGAAATATTGAGAGCTGGAACTCAAGTGAACGTATTTTATCATTTTAGTGCATGGGGTATTTATAGGTTTCGGAATACCATCTTCCCTTTGGAAATTGGAGTCACTTTCCTCTTAGGAATCTCCTTTTTTGAGTTGATTTAATGTATTGGACTTATCCTTTATTTGTCCTAGTTCACTTAAGAATATGATTTGTATTCTGGACCTTTTAATCCTTATAAACTTTGGATTAAATTCCTTAGGCCAACCCCTTTGGGTTCTAGCTTTTGATAGGCATGGGCCCGACCTACCAAGTCAGCAACTTTGAGCCGACCTCCTTGAACTGATCTTCTCTCTGTCTTACGCTTTGCTCTTATTGGGCCCACTGTTTACATCAACGTTCTTCCAATATCAGTTAGGGATGGTTGATCCAATATGAGTTAAGCCTATTAGTGGCAACTAAAACCTTAAAATTATACAACTAGTGAGGATTTTTTGAGTGCCAAAATTGAACCATTGTTACGTTAAAACAAGTATAAGGGAGCAAGTTTTGTTGAAGTTTGGTGGTTTTTTTTTTTTGGTACATCGAAATTAAAAGCAACAAAAAAACCCTAATGGTGACTACCCCTAACATATCCTACTCCAACAATGGCCTGATTTGTTCAAGGGGTTCTTTCAAGAAGGCCAACCTTTCTCCTTAGTCATTCCATAGCTTAGCTAGCTCATCCGTGCAATTATTACCCTCTCTAAGGGTATGGAGAAGAGTGCATCTGCATCTTTGGATTGGGAATTTTGAATCTTCTATCAATGCTCTATGAGTGTAGGATTGTCTGGCTTCTTCCTTAATAAAGTTCACTACTTCTTCATAGTCATATTCAATTTCTACCTCTTACAGCCCATTCTCTAGGATAATAGTCAGGCCTCTATATATTCCTCTGAGTCCTACTTCCAAGCTTGTGCAATTATCAACCTTCCCTATGTAGCTATAGATCCAACTGTCTCTGTCATCCTTAAATAGACCTCCAAACCCCGCTGGCACTGGTTTCTTCTTAAACTCGCATCAGTGTTCAATTTGATCTTACCTTGATAGTACTTTCTTAAGTCCCCCATTGTTTTCCTTCAAAGACTTCACTGTTTATATCCTTCCAATTCTGCTAGTTAATAATGGCAAATACAATGTACCATTGCAGGTTTTCATGTTTAGTATTTTTGTCTTTAAGGTTCTGCACAAACCACCGGCCTATGGGTTTATCATACTCTTTATTACACCAATGATTAGCTAAAACAGTTAGCCAGACTTCTTTGGCTTTATAGCATAGCTTGAATAAGCGATCCAAAGATTTGGGCTGATTCTAGCACCTAGCACAGAAATTATTAGAGTCTAACCCCCTCTTAACTCTCATTTGATCCGTGGGCAATTTACCATGCATAACTAACCAAATAAAAGTCTTTAAGTTTTTGGAGTAGTTTCATTTTCCAAATCCATTTCTTGCTCAGAGTTTCCAACAGTAAAATCATAAAAGGACTTAGTAGAAAACTCACTATTAGAGCATTTGGTCTAATGAGGGGAATCCTGAAAAGATCAAACATGGAGATTTGAACTTTATGAATTTCCTCAATATCAGCAAGATTAAGGAACCTGTTAATTGTAGTGGTGTCCCATTCTCCTTCTTGATTTATGATACTAGTAACTTTTTTAGTGCTGCAGCTGTGATGCCCTAGGGAGTTGCTGGCTAATTTCCCCTTCTCACACCACCAGTCCTGCCAAATAGATATGTTCTCCTCATCCCCCACAAGTGTAAAAAAGGTGTACGTAATGCTTAAAACATAAAGAAGTATTAACTCAAGTTTTGGCAAAACCAGGCCCAATGCACTAACCCAAATTCTTTACTTTTACCTTTGATTTTTCTTCTTCACCCAGTAGGCCAGTAACCAGGCAGTGGACCAGGGAAAGGAGGATATCTTATCGAACCCGTCTCGTATAGAGAAGGTATAAAAGATTCAAAACGGAGATGGAGGTAGAGATAGAGGTGTTAAACTAAACCCATGCAGGGATAGACTTAGATTTTCCCCCACCCCGCCCCTCCCCTCCCGACCATACCCATTAGGTATTAATGTAATTAGTAATTACCTAAGGTTCAATTATAAATATTAAGACTAAAAAAAGGGATTTAATTATAAATTTTAAAACAAAAATGGGCGCTCACCTGTAAATAATAAAATTTAAATTTTGTCAATCGTATTTTTTGCTCTTTTATTTATTTTTGTAATTTTTTTTTTGAGATTTTTTTTATTGTTATTGGGCTTGGTGGGTGTGGGGTTGGGGCGGGTGCGGAGGCGGGGGTGAACGGAGATTTTTACCTACGGGGTAAAGATGGATATCTAACAAAATACCCGTATGGGTATGGAGGCAGGGATGAGGGTGAATTTTTTAGGTAGATGCGGGGATAGAGGTGTCAATCCTCGCCCCACCCCAGTCCACTGCCATCGATAATATGTATAATTTTCTACCCAAGGTCCCAAAAAATCAAAAAATATATATTAAATTCGGACCATTGTTCACACAAACCAACCCTAAAGGGTTGGCTTGATGGTTAAGGCTTGGGGCCTGGAGGCCTTCTCTGTCTAAGGTCATAGGTTTGAAACCTCTTAGATGTTATCAATACCTTGAGGTCAGCCCCAAGACCTTTGACCTAGTAATTACCTGATTTTTATGGGACTGGGGATTACACGAGCTCTGAGGTGCATGCAAACTGATCCGAACACCTAGCAAAAAAAAAAAAAAAAAAGCAAATTTTGTTTAAGGCCTGCAGGCCACAAGTAACACTATCATTGCTTAGGTGATTGAGCAAATTTAAATTTTTTATAAGCCTTAAAGTTCTAGACTAAAACTATATTACTTGATATTGGTCAACTCATGGTCATAGTATTTATAACTAGGGTTTGAAGCTTTTACTTCATGCATTTTCAATTCTTGCTAATTTCCTTTTTTTTTTTTTTTGCCAACTAAATATCTTCATCCTTGGATCAAAAAATTTTGGGCAGGAGGGAAGATTCATTTGCATTTGCAAATAAAAAACTATGGCTAGCATCACAAAGAAAAAAATATTGAAAAAGAAGGAAAAAACAATTGTAAGGAATAAGGATACCAAAATCATTTTGGTTGCCAGCATACAAGTTGTTATACACATTGCAGGATGCTTTAGGTGTATAAATTCTAATTTTTTTGATAGCATCCTCAGCGATAGGTCTTTGTTGAGAATTTAAATAATAAAGTTATCCCTCTCTTTCTAACAATTAAGTTATTAAATAAGTTGATCGTCAATAATTTAACATAATATCAAAGAAGGTAATAGATCTTTCGAATTTCTTTTATTCTCTCCGCACAACCCAAATGTTACAATACTATCACACGTTTGACTTGCTTATAGATGAGAGTCTACCAAATGTGAGGGAGCATGTTTAAGATTTAAATAACGAAGTTTCCACTCTCTTTAATAACTTAAACTTCTAAATGAGTTTAGTGGTAGTAAGTGATTAATGCTTCTGTAATAAAGTCTTCAAAATTATAAGGGCGAGTTGGTAGTCAAATGAAATAGCCAATAGGTGATCAATGCTGTCAAAGAGTCACCACCAAAACTTTAAATTAAATTCAAAATAGATTATGACATATTTTTGTTGCAGTGTAATAAAGTCGAGTAGACTATACATAAGAGAGTTATCAATCTATGTAACAAATTAAACTTTTAAATAAGTAGATGATGAGCAAAAATAGATGATCACTAATAGTGTAATGAAGTTTTCAAACGCATAACGATGAGTCCATAATTAAAAAAATAGGTGATCAATAGTGTGAAAGAGTCACACCATCAAATGTTTAAATTAAATCCAAAACAGATTATGATACAATTTTTTATGCAACGTAATGAAGTTTTCAAACATATAATGACCATTGATTGAACTGAAAATCCTTAGAAATTGGAGAGAAATCAAGATCATACCTAAGTACGAGTTTGATATTATTTGAGGTACACGTAAGATAATCCGAATACCCTGATTGTAACCACACAAAAAAAAAAAAAAAATACGGCGAGTATTGTTTTTACATTGTGAGCAATGGATTTTAAGGCTATCATGGACTTAATTACTTTTGTAAACTTCAAAACAGATCATAATATTGACTTAGATTATATGCGAATATAGGAACTTAACAGGAAACAAAACTAAATGCGGAAACTTACCTATTTGCTCTATGGTTTCACGAATCTCTTTAGAGAGACGATTAATCTCGAACAAGGCTTCTTGGGGGATGGTTTCCCTCTCTGTGCCCACTACTGTATGATGGAATTTTATGGAAAACTGTCTGATGATTGTGGGAAGAGAGGGGACTTAGCCTCTA